>JAJLTX010000043.1:0-115407 GCA_030568365.1 Myxozyma kluyveri | reverse complement strand
TAGATATATCAATATCAGGGAACTTGATCTTGAATCAATTCATCCTCTTGATAATCTGTTTCCAAATCGACAAAGTGAATACAAATGGAAAGGCGATCTTTCGTGGAAGTGGGATGGAACCAACAAGGATGTCCGTAACTTACAAATTTCTGGTATCGTTTCACCCAGACTAGTTACAAGTATGGAATGAGGGAGTGCGCAGCAACAAAGTAAACAATCCCCTTAGTTTATTGTATGCAGAAGGAAGTAACGCTCAAGAATACAGAGAAACCGCAAGTATTTCCGCTGGTTTCAGAACCAATGCTCAAGTCCAATTTATCAATCTGCACACTCAAACAGTTCCGAAAACAGATACGACGCAGAAATTTAAAGGAAGACTTCTGGATCAGACGCCGTGCTATAACAATTTCGATGCTCTGGAGAGGGACTACAATCAATCTCTACATGCACTGTAAAATACCAACTATAAATGAGTATTGCATGTCCCAAGCGGTACCACTTGCGCATAGTCAAACTGCTGCACGGCCTCTTGGGCTCAACCATATTCGCACACCGAATGAGGCTGGTCGCGCAGGCAGGTGTTAGGAGGAGGTGAGAACTGCCCTCGAGCTGGCGCTGGGAGAACTCGGCCCTGGCGACCATCGGCAGTTCGTCACGGCTACGGACTATCTTCCAGTCGCGATGAGCCATCTAAACAACTACTATCAGTTTGTCAAGGGTCGAGCGCAGCTGGCAACAGTGAGCCTGCCTGATACAAATGAGCTGTGGAGGTTCACAGCGGATCGGACAGTTGCGATGTACAGCTCTCGGAGACTGCGCGGTGGTCCACTTTGCTAGCGAGTGAGGCGCGCAGGGAGGCCCTGGTATGTAATCTTCTATTCTACACATCTTTCACATTCCACATCCGACTAACTCGCATGTTATTATCAGGAAAGCACGGGATTTCTAGGTCATATGGAACGGAATATATTACCCTGTTTCCTCAGTTTATGTCGCCAATGGAACTGGCAGGTGGAATTCCGCCGACTGGATTACCGACAACGAGAACAAGGAATATGCAGTAACAGGAGTATAATTAGCAATTATATAGGAATAAGATATGGGTGATGGGTGGGATCATATTGTATGGACGGTGCACGCTTTAAGAGGGTATCAGGAGTTTACGCACTGGGTAGCAGTTGCAAATGCAAACAATAATGCTGAGTTCTGGAATGATGAAAGTCGCACCATCGACTTGCTAAGTTCTATGATCTGCCAAAGAACTTAATGGACCAAGCCCTACAATGGTTTGAGCGCAACGAAGACTGTCTTTTACAGAAAGATCGAACATTGGGTGTAGCGAAAAAACGATATAACGTTCATCTCTTCTAAAAAGTTATTTAGTTTATTGTTTTGTTTGTTACCTTACTGACAGATTCCCAATTTGCAGACATCTAATTGCATGCATTCAGCCTTTAGATAGTCCACTCGATTTTGCGGAAGAGGTGGAAAGGAATACTGCTCCTCCTTTTCTTTCCCATCCAGCACTAACTCGAATCCGGCCCGAGCGTGAGAGTATTATAACAAGACCTGCTAATGCTCCAAGAGTCCCAGAAGTGAAGAGCGATGAAAATCCAAAGTTCATCGAGCTGATTTACACAGGTACTCTCAAAACTCTTGCAAAAGAAATGAGATTTAAGGACAATGCTCGCGGAATTGTTCACACTGGGAGGAAATGGCGACACAGTGCAGCTCAGGTTTATCGGTCGATTAGAAGCGATGAATTGAAGAATGGACAGAAGTGGCGGATGAGGGCGGTAGTGGTGACGGGCATCAGGCAATGGTGGAGGTGATGAGATTTTGTATATAGATCTGGAGACGGGGCGACGGTGACGTTATATGACTATATGAGGCCTGTGACGGCGGCGACGATTTGCTCTGATATGTAACTTATCACTCTCGCTCTACATGCTCGTCGAGTGCGTCTTCTCCAAGAGCTGCACCAACGCTATCGCTCGGCTCATCCGCCACCTCGCAATGTAATTGCTCGCCAAATTCAGTGCATCTTCATTCATGTCCTTTAATTTATGTCTTCTTATCATGCTTAGTTTCTGTCTTTTCTTTTCTTTTCTTTCGTGCTATTTTTCTTTCCTAAGGCGAGCTCAAGCGTTTCCGCGAGCAAGAGATTGAGATCGAGCCGGTAGCTCGAAATGGTATGTTTACTTTATGCCACTATTTATTCATAGCATGCTTTTTGAGTACTAATTCAATATTTTCGACCAGAGTATCAAGACGACGAGCAGGATGTTACGGGTTGGGGGCCCGTTTGAGTGCTTGCTGCGGTGCGCAGTATTCGCAGTAAGGCTTAGGATTGTTTAGGGTGATAAAAGTTTTCTTCTTGTTTGTTCTGCTTTCCTGTTTTATTTGCTTATTGTATTATCGAACACGTGTCATTTGTTATTAGAAGTCAAGAGCTATTTTGTTAATTCCTGTCAGGTTAGTTTGTTGTTGTTTTATGTTTTACATTTGTTATTAATAATATTTCTTGTTAGTATACTTCGCCTGCCGCGTAAGAACGTCTCGCATCGTCACATTATGCGGCGTCGACCAATTTTGCGGGAAATCGCCGCGGCTGGGGGTCTGCCATATGTGCCCTCTACCACAATCTTCGTCCTCTTTCTGCTCCCACTCCTGTTGAGCTTCCGCTAACAGTCAGATTAGATTAACCGAAATACCACTGAAGACTATCTCGTTCATTTTATTACATTAATTATATAATCATTATATATATTCTAAACTTCACGCTACCGCAAACTCCCTCGTTGCTACAGGGACGCGTACGAGTAGCACTCAACGCTGTCTCTCCCTTCGCCTCCGGTCCACAACCGAGTTGCTTGCGCCGGTGATTCGCGAGTTAATTGCGCCGTGAATTCCTAGAGTCACTGGCGGCGAGGTAAGAGGTATATATTTGTAATAAAATGCTTAAATGCTATAGTTAAATAAGAATAACACCAATCAAACTCCATTTACATAAATCATAAATCAATAAATCATAAAACCACCTCCGATCTCCAGCCTACGATATCCCAACCCGCCAATATGCCTAAATCAAAGAATAAATTGAAAAAAGCTATGCAGCTTGTACAGTGTGTTGTTTACGCATCACACAAGCATGCGATTTCCTTCCATAGTAACCTTGAAGAATACGTTCATTTACATATCCTTGAGCAAGATAAAACTCTTGAGCATCAGAATTATCAAGTGCTACTTGAAGAAATGTTGACGACAAATGAGGTGATGGACCTGTTCGATATGACATTAATGAAGATACTGTCGACGAAAATGTTCGTTCTAGTTTCTGAATTAAGATTATTGTTAGTACTGATTAGGAAATAAACCGTCAACGGGAATTATACATACTCGGAGTAACATTCGACCGATACCGGCGCGTCGGTAACGTGGATCAACAGCTAATATCATAACATGTCCTACACAAGACGATCCAGCCGACCCATTTTCCGAAAGTAAACCCATTGTTCCTGAGCCTCCTGATCCTCCAGCTGATACTGATTTAACAAGTTTACCTGCGACAACTCCGATAATTGACAAGTCTGAAGTAGAGTGTTCCCGAATGAAGAACATATGAGAGTCACGAGTTATTATGAATTGTAGAAGGAATGAGATGTTGTATGGAATTGGAAGCTGATTGGCCTGGTCAAAAGTGTTAGAATAATTGTAGTTAAACGCGATAATTAATAAGTAAGTAAAACATACAAGAAATTCGCGTACAGCGGACAGGTCACGCGACCGCACTGGCTGAGGAACATATTGTGGTATATCGAATGACTGAATGGATGTTTGAATAGTATTTTGAGGCGAAGTGAGAGGTAGGAAATGCGGAAGATGTTGAACCGCTGCTGCAGCCATTTGTGGGGTGGTAACTTAAGTGGAGAATGGAATGCGGAGGGCGGGATGGCCGGATGTACAGTATATACCGTAATCGGCTGATCGATGTTCACGATCAAACGAGCTGTGCGCAGGCCGACCAGGTGGCAATTGACGATGCAAATATGTGATGATGAGGAGAAGAGGAGATCAGGGGAGATTGATGAAATATATATACAAAAGGAGGTGAGGAGAGCGACCCAGTGACAGGCGGAGATGAGCTGCGGATGGCATCAGGACGATATGCATGATATCACGGTCAGCTGAACGGCCAAAAGAGCGGAGTGTGGGGAATTGGGAGTTTGTTTTGCCGCCCGGGGAAACTGCGCACGCGCCATTCTTCCGACGCGAGTTTACAGCGGGTCTGGCGAGCGGTAACTAAGGCTTGTTCTCTATTTGCTGCTTCTATTTTTATTGGAATATTCAGATTGCCCTCAGTATGGTTTTATTTCTTTTTTTGCAGATTGCTGCTGTAATTGGAGCCTGATTCGCCGTCGGAACAGCTTGCCGAGCACCCGTGTCACGTGAGTCCAGTCAGGTGCTCTCTATCGGCAACAAAAAAATCTCGACGCCGATGACCAGCTTGATTCTGTAGAGTAATCCGATATCAAACAGCCTTATTGGTGCAGTATATTTTATTAAAGTCGAAATGACGCCAACAGCAACTTCAGATGCATTAGATTTCTGTCGACGATGTCGAAATACTCCAGCATCAATCACAACCCGCGGCGAAAGAGTTTGTTCTTCATGTTTTACACGATTTTTACGAGGCAAATTGCGTAAGCAAATGTCTTCATTTAAAGTAAATTATGAGCCAAGAAGTTCAATTCCACTATCGGCTGATGATAAAATAATATTATTACCATTGTCATTTGGTAATTCTTCTGTTGCGTTATTGGAAATGTTACTGGATTTGGTGGAGGAACAGGTTAAAATGCATAGAGGTGCTACTGGATTTTTATTGAAAGTCGTTCATGTAGAAGTTGAAGGTCTTGATGAACAAAATGATGAAGAAGCTAAACTGATTAAAGAGTTTATTGATAATTTAACAGCAGAATATCCCAGAATTAGCTTTTATTCACTACCGATAGACTCGTTTATAAAATCAGATACACTTGCAAAGTTCATCCACACCAGTAATGACATCTCACAATATACATTTACTTCACTATCAACTTCAACAACTACTTCAGTTCAAGAAATACTATCAAATATTAAAGATAGGTCATCAAAAGTTGATATATTACAAATCATAATAACTTCAATTATAATAAATTTTGCAAAAGAAAGTAATGTATCAACTATTGTTTGGGGTGATTCTGCTACTAGATTAGCTGAAAAAACATTAACTTTAACTGCTAAAGGAAGAGGTAATTCTGTTCCTATGATGATTTCTGATGGTGTTCGTGAAGGTATGCTCAGCTTCTATTTAATTTGTTCTTTAATGATTATTAACAGTTTTGAATAGGTACTTATCAAATGTATCCACTTCGCGATATACTACGAGATGAAACCGGGTCCTACGTAACACTTCAAAATTTTTCGCAATATTTATTACCATCACAATTATCCACCAATAAATCACAATCAGCAGTATTAAGAATGATGACAATTGATGATTTAATATCAAAATATTTCAAAGATATTGAACCTGGTTTTCCAAGTATCGTTTCAACTGTCGTACGTACTGCTTCTAAATTAAAAGATTCTTTGGATATTGAGGGAGTAGTGAATTGTGCTATTTGTGGAATTCCTTGTGGCGGTAGTCAACCTGAGAAATGGATTGAAAAAATTACTATTAGTGCACCTGCGACTGAAGATGATAATGAGGAAATTCAGAGTGAACGAGAGTCAACTTCAACCTCGAAACCATCGTTATGTTACGGATGTCTTGTTGCAACAAAAGGATCAGAATTCATATGGCCAGAACACCAGCAATCACAACAACGATCTACAGCTGAAGAAATTCTAAACGAATATGAATTATAAATAATCAATAACATTTAATTCATTCAAATAATCCAAACAACAATATACATTTACAGAATATTTCCAAAAATTACATTATAACATCATCGTGTACCAGTTTCTTGTACATTAGTCTCACCAAGTACAGTTTGGTTATTAGTATTAGTTGTACTACTATTACTACTACCTAATTCAATATCCTGAGGTTGATCATTTCGAAATCTTGGAATCCAACTACTCAATCCGCTTCCATGTTCTGTACTCGAGGGTACAGATGATTCAGGTACTGATTTCGTGAGAGCGGAGGAAGTCGGAGGCGAAGTAGTCCTAGATTGATTTGCCTGAGTGGTCTGTTTCGAAATCACAGTATTAGCAGATGCCACATTTCTAGGAGGCAAAGTAGGAGCGCTAGCATTACCCTTCTATTTCAAGTTAGTTAGCTTTCATCATCACAGACTCATATTATGGAAGGAACAAACCTTTATATTCTCGGCACCACGATCTCTTAGATGTTTCTCAAGTAACAGCGAATTTCTACTATTCGCTTTATATAGCACATCAACAACATCACCAACAATTGGGATTAAACCGAACGCAAAGTCAATAATTACATTGGTCATCATTTTAGAATAAAGCCATGGTGGAAGTCCTCCATCAATTTTAGTGGCTGCTTGTACAACACAATATGAGAGATATGCGCAAATAATATCTCCGATTCTGTATATATTTTGTTTAATTAGAGTTATTGTATATAGTTATAAGCTGTATGTACATACCCTGGAATAAATCCAATAACAGCACCCCATCTAAATATAAAATACAATCTATTAGTAACGAGCCAAGTTGCGATTTTGACGATGATCTTCATAAAAATAAGTTAACATAAGTGAAAACTCACCCAATACTAATTCCACAACAACAAAATCCTAAACTCATATCAAGATAATAAGATCGACGTTTAACTTTCGTTAACACTTTCTTATCATTCTCAGAAATTCCTGGTGGTGGAGGTCTTCTACGTTTCTTGGTATTTTTCTTCCTTTGTTTTGGATCTTGATTTTCTGAAATTGGTGGAATCTATTATTATAAAATTAAAATTAGTATAAATGTGAACTCAAAGAAATTAACAAATGAGTGGAGTAAATCAAAGATCATTACATACCTCTTCAAAATAAGGATCTTCAGTACCAAACGCGTTATTGACACTCTCTCTAAAGAATCGACGAGCGATAAGTTTTCCAATAAACGACATTTTCGATTCGTAATATATAATATGTATAGCTATTCGTATATTTTACAGCAAAATAGCAGGGTTATGTATATATTTATACCGCGCGGAAATATAAACAGATCAAAAGCAGCTGAAGCCTCATGTATATATAAGTATATTCCGGGGCTGTGTACAAGCCAAAGCCTTGTTGATCCGCGGCTCGATCGTCGGCGAACTTAGCCCGCAGATCATCGGTGCCGCACAGACTCAGTCAACGAAACGGTTTCACCTTGTTTGGTTTTACTTTTCATATTTCCTACAGTCCACACTCTATAGCATTTCAAATTGTTTGTTATACCATCATTTTCAATTATTCATTACTCTTGTTACATTATTACTACTAGATACATTTTTGAACAAATTAATAATTTACACCGTTTGCTCTCCCACACGATAACTCAACGACAAAGATTCAACCGACAGCCGGCAATCTTGATTATTCCGATCCCGACTCATTTCCAAATCAGACTCAGACCCAATTGATTCAATACTATTATTATCACTTAGCACTATCCTTGGAGTTGCTTGACCACTCTGAAATTCGCCCCTATTTGGTACTGAAATTAATTCCACTGACGATTCATCTTCAATTTCTGATTCAATCACATCTTCCAAGGTCGAAGATTCAATCGGAGTTTCATCTTCAAATGCCGGTGGTGGTGGATATTCCGGAACAGCAACACTTCCATTCAAATAGGAAGTTAAACTATTATACGCAGGTGGCAGCATGATGCGAGCGACAGGGTCATAATCATTTCCGGGAGCAACTAAGATTCCATCTTTTCGAATATCTATTCGTCGTTCGGTTTTGCCGTTAAATTTCAATCCAAGACATAAAATAATTGAATTTCGACAAGTCATTGCAGGAATTGTGAATGTTGGAATAGCATTTTTGCCTCGAAACAAAACGAGTCTTGCTAATCTTGGATGAAATACTTTAAATCGTGGTTTTGTGGATCCTGGAATTCGATAAAGTCCCATTGGTCGTTGGTCATTTTCAAGATGCGAGAAATCCTCCGTATCACTGGTCGTGACTGTTTGTTCCTGCTTTTGCGCATCAAGAGCAACAACTCCTCGTGAACCTGATGCACAGTGCATGTCATATGTTGTTCCTTCGATACGAGATACGACAAGCACTTTGAGCCATTCCAATGAAATGTCAAGTACACCATCAATTCGTTTATAACTATCGACATCAATTTCAAGTTCAGCATCGATTGCAAACGGACATTCCATTTCTATACGATTTTCACTTGGGGGTTTGATTTTGGAAATTATTGGAACACCAACATACATTGACTCTTTTGACATAGCTTTCATAAGTTTGCGAATTGGTGAAGCTGGTGTTAATGCGCCTGGAACGAAATAAGAATCAGGTAGGCGAGCACATTGAACTGTGAATTTTGACCGTGTAACGTATACTCTGTCATCAACAGCTCCATCAGAAGATGCAAATGTTGAGATATTAGCGGGGATAAATCCGAGTGCCATGATATCACTTTTATTCATTTTGAGAGGACCATGTCGGCGCAAGACAGCACGAGCTGCATACGAGACCGAGAAGCTTTCATTGACGAGTAGCGACGGTGGTAAAAGGACTCGTTGTCCTGCTGATGACGATTCATCTGCTTGCGCAAGGATGTTGGCTTCTTCAAGATCGGAGAACGTGGAGGGAGTGGTTGATGAAGATGAAGATGAAGATGAAGGACCAGTTGCTCGAAGACCAAACCATCGTCGACGTGGAGAACGAATGCGCTCACTTGAATATACTGGAACAGGGATTGAGAACGGTATGATGTTCTCACCAACGCATAATGTGCGTGACACAGGAGCAGCGTCATTTGAAGAGACTGTTGTATACTCTGGTGCAACGTTGTGGGCGCTGTGTGCGCTTGAAATTGATGTGGTTGACACAACCGAATTTGATCGTCGTGAAACTGTGCTGGTCGGTACAGGTGCTCGTGAAGATTCTGGTTGGACGAGTACAGGTACTGTGGATTCGGTGTGTGTGCTGTCAACAGATGATCGTCGTCTCAGGATACTGTCAGAGAATCGCCTTCGTTTGTGTTGGTCGGCAGCTACTGCTGCTGCTGTAGGACCTGTTGTCGAAGCACTGAGTCCCGATGGGGTTGTGGCGGTATCGGTGCAAGTGTTGAGCAGCATCAACTGGCGATCCAAGTGCATGTGGTACTCCTCGACGAACGAGTTTGAAGTGTAGATGCGTGTCGTTGAGTAGCCTATTAGCTGCACTGCCACTTCCAGCGGTCCTGTGCGATTCTGCGCGACATCCTCTTCGGTGAGACTGATCTCGAGTGCGCCCTCAAGGGGGTATCCTGCCGTGAGGACCTTCGATTCGACTGTGGAGATGGAGATACGTTAGCCTCTGGGCCCTGATAGTCGCGAAGAAGGACGTACTTTGTAGTTTGACCTGCATGGCGGCGGTCGGTGGCTGGTACAAGTGTTTGCGTACTGTTCGTGGGCAGGAACAGCAGAACAGCAGAACACACCACGTGCCGGGCCGGGTATATAAAGGCGAGTTGGTAAACAAACAAAGGCGTGGACGGGCGAGAACGTGCTGACAATGGCGGTGATTGCTAATTCCAGCACGGACAATGAGCGAACCGAACAGGCTGCCACAGCCGCGCGACGGCGCCTCCCAGCGCCTGCGGGGAAGCGCACGTGACCCACGGCGATTCGCCCTAACCCGTCTGGCCCGCTGTAACGCCGCGGACCACTCAGCGCGCGTGTAATTGGGCATTTTTTAACTCGTCAGCGCGTCAGCAGCCTTCTAAGCCCCTATGACGCACACGCGCCTAGACGCACGCAGGTCTGTTACAGTAACTTGACGTAATCTCCGTTTTAGAAATTCAAATTTCATGCTTATCAGAAGTTAACTATCGCTATATAATGGGCTGTTTCGCGCATTAGTTCACGTTTCCCCCTTTCTATTTTTTATTGAAGATATATAGCATATATACTAAATGGATAATCGCCAATGCATAGGAGTATATAAATTACCGTATCAAAAAAATTAAGCTTGCACGATATTCTAATTGTAGAAATCCAATCAAGGCGCTGTCAAAGTCAAAAAAAAATTAGAGCACGTGGTATTTATGCAAAACAAAACCGAGTATGATCTGCGTTAGACAGATTGAGTCGGATGTTGATGATTTGATGCACCGTATCTCGATCTCACAAACGAACAATGGATTCAAGCTGCTACCAAGATGCGAATTGATCTTAAGGCCGAACTTTTAAGATCCAGTAATGAGGCGCGGACTTTGAAAATCTTCTAGCCACAGTCGATATTGACAGATTTTCCGAAGTGAAAACTGTGTCTATAACAACTTCAATGTTATACTTTCTTCATTCGACTGTATGTGACGTATTTCCTAACTGAATTATGGAGAAAATTCCAAGGAGATTGTTAGGGCTATTCTAGCAATTCATGCTTGCTTCAATTGGAAAACAGGAGGACATGTATTTAAGATTTGATGTTGGGATGATCTTGCAGCAAATCTTTTTCATGCTTATTTTACTTACAAAAGTCCGCAGGACTATAAAGATGTTCTGAGTTTTGATAAAGCCGGGAAGGCATCGGATGTTCCTGGTTACAACAATGATTGTGACACTTTTCAGAAACGATAGGTAGAGAATTCCGATAATGACGAGGATGGAAATTAAAGTGGTTCAGCCGTGTCAACAAAATCTTAGAAGCCGAACAAAAAAGCTATAGTGAGCCATGTAAGCTGATCTCTGACCTAAATTGTTCTAGATAACATAATAAACCTGATGCCATTTTTCATTTGTATAATCATACACATAATCTATATCGTACACTACACTCGCACTCTAATCAAACAGCATTTTAATATCATCTACTGAACCAGCTTTCTCCTGGTGTTCAGTCATTCCCAAACTTGATGCAATGAATTTCTTCCGTTCTTGAATTTTCAGCATTCGCTCCTCAACTGAATTATTAACAATAAATCTATAAACACTAACTGATTGTGTTTGTCCCATTCTATGAATCCGATCAATTGCTTGTGCTTCAACTGAATAACTCCACCATGGATCCATCATGAATACTTTACTTGCGCTAACTAAATTCAAACCAACACCACCTGTTTTCAAACTAAGTAATAATACAGGTTCGGAATTCTCACTCTTGAATACATCAAGAACTCGCGCTCGTTCCCTTTGTGATGTTGAACCATCGATACGCATAAACTTGATACGTTCATCATGTAAAGAATTTTGAATAATATCCAAAAATGAAGTAAACTGTGAAAATACAACTGATTTTGTTGGTTTAGCTCCGATTTCATCTTGTTCTTCTTTTCGGAATTCCTTAAGTTTGCTAATTAATCTTGAGATTTTAGCTGATGAATGTGGTTTATATCTTCGCAATCTAATATCTGAAGTATTTGAACCAACGACTTCAAAAATTGCTTTCTCGGAAACTTCTTCTCGACAACTATGACATCTGGGAACTTGATTAGGTTCACGTTGAAACTTGATATGACCTAAAAGACAATCTCGACATGACATATGCCAGCACTCAGTTACAACTTGATCAACAATAGGCTCAGCTGAGCAAATTGGACATTCACGTTCAGTTTCATTTAGGATCTGCTGCATAACTTCAATTCCATATACATCACGAGCTTTCATTGATTTTTCTTCTTTCGAGAAATCTTCAATTAATCGTTTTAAATTTAATTCATCTTCTTTTTCAAATAATCCATTTCTTTGTGTTAATGATGAATTGGTATCAGTTATAGGTTGATCATCATTTCCATTATCAAGCATAATTGCATCATCATCTTTCCTCACAGCCGTTTGAACTAATGCAGGATGATCACAAGATTGTCTTAATCTTAAGATTTGTGCAAAAATTGTGGTATATGATTTCATTACATTACCTGCAGCAACACTAGCAGTAAATGTTTGTTTAGCCCGTTTGTAAAATAAATCGTATACACTTCTTTCTGTCTCTGTAAGTACAATGTTCTCGATGTATACCTTCTTCTCCGGAAGTACAACCAGTGGAGTACCATCGCTTCGTTTCATACTCTTCAGACGACGAAGTAGTATTGGCTCAAGAACTGTTTGAACAATTTCCAATACACGAATCAAAGAATTTGTTTCAAATTGTGATGTAATAAAAGTATTCCAGAACGAAAAGTGATTCCATGGTTCAACTCCCAAATATTTAACAAGTGAATATAAATCTTCAAGTCGATTAACAATTGGTGTACCTGATAATGCCCATCTTCTATCAGCTACAACAGCACAGCATGCTCGCGATACTTGAGATGCACGATTTCGGATTATATGTGCTTCATCAATTACACAACGTAAGAATCTTGTCTTAAGTAATGTACTATTCAAAGCAACTTCTGGACTTGATGCCTTAACATATCGTGACCACTCAGCTGATAAAATACCAAAACTCGTGATTAAAACTGTTGGTTTACAGTCTGCTTTGCATAACTTTGAAAAGTCCAAGACACGAGCATCTCCATAGTATACGACAACATCAACGGTATTTGGCTTTGAAGCTGCAAGTGCTTCAGACTCCCATTGTGATAAAAGTGACATTGGTGCGACGACTAAAGTCGTATTAAATGCATATGGAAGCTCATCGCTTTCTGGATCTGTGACAACTGGAACACCCGGTTTTGAAGAGTGAATAAGTGCCATTGTTGAAATTGTTTTTCCAAGACCCATTTCTAGATAATGTTAGTAGCGCCCACAAGTGATATAAAAAGTGCATACATACCGTCTGCAAGAATTCCACCGAGTACATTCTGTTTCATCCTTGGAAAGTCAAGCGTAATTTCACCTAGACAAGTTAGCGGATATGCGTCCAAACTCATAGTACTTTACTTACCACTATACGGATTCAAATAGAAGCACTCTTCTGCATCCTTATATGCAGACAGATCAGATTCATTAATGGGCCATTTATACTCTTCCCAAAGAGGATGAAGTGAGTTGAGAGTTCTAACATCTTCATTAAACGATTCCTTAGAAATCATCCAACCAAGACCTTGTTTCTGATACTCTCTTAAAGACATTGCAAATGTATCTGCTGGCTCAACTTCGGGCATTGTCATATCATATGTTTGAGCTTTTTTATACAATGCATCAAGCTGGCCTTGTTCTAAATACTTTTCTTCATCTTCACTTTGAGATGACTCTGGAGAAGCAAGTTTAAGATCAAATTGCTCTGCAACAGCATCTGCTTCAAGCTGACCTCTAGCTTGATGTTTTTTCATTAAATCATTTGATCGTAAAGGGGACGCTCCAACAACTAAAAGTAATCGTACAAGTGCTAATTGACGAAGTCGCAATGATCTTTCCGTTGTTGTTTCTTTAACATTGAAAGTTCCAAACTTTGATCCAGAGTTATTTTCAGATTGTTCCATGTCCGCTCTATCAGTACTATCGAATGCTGAACGATAAACAAAACAATCAATTTGAAGATAAATTGAATCTCCTAAGCTAATTTTATCTTCTGCAAAGACACATGAACCTTCAAAAGCACTGATTTTCAAATCCATAAGAGCAGATACAAATTTTGCTTTGTCCGTTGGTAACCTGCCAATCTCACGACCTTCAGAATTGACAAATTTAACCATAATATCAGCTTCTCTAGCTTTTTGATTTCGTGCACTATTGATTCCTTGACGAGGCATACGCTTTAGTGTCACCTTGTCACCGTATTTGAGAAGATTTCGTCCAGATCTAATAGCCCAACCTTCAACTTGAAAACTTCCAATGTACCGCTGCTTCCATGTTGAATGAGCCTTCCTTTCAGCGGGTTGAATAACATCGCTGACCTCAACTTCTTCGACTTTAGGTGGTGATGGACTTGGTTCTTTCACTTCTTCCACTTGCTTCACTTTATCAACCACCTCAGTTTTTGCCCTACGATTATCCTGGACAGATTTCAAATGTTCATCAAAGGTACCGTCAAATATAGCATTCAAAGCGCGGTTTGAATCCCAACCACTAAATTCACGCAGTAATTCAAACTCTTTATTGTCTAATTTGCGATTTGATACTAGTTCGAGTAGTGACTTGTCGATACCTGCTGGTTCTTCTTTTGGTGCTGGCTCTTCACTTGGTACTGCGTCCTCTACGACGCGTTCTTGTGGTGTCTCTGACTTGGCTTGTTCAATGTGTGTTGACCCGTCCGTTTCTATTGATGGCGGAGCAGAGCTCGTGCTCAAAGCAGGTTTCTCTGGAGGAGGAGAAGACACTGGTGTTTCTGCTAATGCGGAAATATTTGCTTCTTCAGCAGTTATTGAAGCAGGCGATGACTGACGTGCTGGAACAATTGGATACTCAGACGCGTCAAGAACAGATGATTGTAATTCAGCTTCAGCTTTTATTCGAGATGCTTCTTCTTCAACAGTCCCATAATTATTACCTTGATCTCCATAAAATCCAAAAGGAACCAATTCGTCGTCATTATTCAGAAGATCATCTTCATCTTTGAAAAACCTTCGTTTTTTACGCGCAGGAAGTGATTGATTTGAAGACATCTTGCCTCGCGACTTCTTGAATTGCAAATGAAAGTATGCAAATAAATAACAGAGAATGCTGCAAATACAATAAAAAATGAACTCGAACTGAAGTGCGTCAGTGACGTGAACCTAAGTGCTTGAAGGACGTGTAGAGGAGTAAGAAAATAGAAGGATTCCGCGGAGCGCGCCTTGGGAATGAGAAGCCGCGTCTGCGACGCGCGACCGACGTGTTGAGCTGGCTTTATTATGGTTCCGGAGTCACAGAAAAAGATGGGATCCCTGCGCAGTATTTCGGGCACCAGAATACTTCTCAGTTCTCTTTGCAACTGGCTCTAATTTTGCGTCTCACATTTCAAGAATTCAGTCAATCTGCTGAACATTTTAATTTATTGATCGATCCGGATTCCAAGATCCGTTTTCTATAAAGACTTCAATAATACCATTTTATTTGTAAATAGCACGGCTCATTGAAGCTAATTGATTGAAGATGCCTGTCTGCGCACGTATGTTACTACCAGACTTTCAATCTCGACTTTAAAACTAACAGGATTATAGTCACAGGCAAGCCAGTAGTTGCTGCGGTTGTATCGAAAAAAAGTGGTAAGTTATTGTGTATTTTAGAATTATTGAATGATTTGAAGTATTGATTGTGTATAGGTGGTGTGTTTGAAAAGTCAGCAATCGAGGAGTACATACAACAGAATAGCAAAGATCCAATCAATGGCGAAGCTATGTCAGAAGATGATCTGATAGAGATAAATAGTATGTTATATGTTTCAATGAAAGATATTTTATGTGTCTGATATTAACATGAGATTTAGCTACGGATGCTATTTCACGAAAACCTGCAACTTCAGATTCGATTCCATCACTACTACAATCATTTGAGACCGAACATAATGCACTCGTTCTTGAAGCATATGAACTCAAGAAACAAATTTTAGAAACTAGAAAAGAATTAAGTTCAACATTGTATTATCACGATGCTGCCGTTAAAGTTGCTGCTAAACTTACGAAAGAAAGAGACGATGCATTAGATGCTTTGAAAAAAATTAAAAGCGGAAACGGGAAGTAATGATATTTCTGTAAGAGCTATAAGACGAAGTATGGATGCATGGAGAATTAGATTTGTATAGTATTTATGGATTGTATATTAGAAAAAAAATAATTGGATGATTAAGTACATATTTGTTGCTTAAAAACTGTTTTTGGTGCCGGCATATCTCTTTTAAGAGGTTATTGAGATGCACCGTTTTGGGTTATGCGGATACGTAAAGTATCTAGATGTAGAACTCGATACAGGTATTCAAAATTTCATTCTACGATCATTTTAGCCAAAAGAAAATAAATACTGAACGTACTGTAACTTGTCGCGATTAGATACTGAAACCAATCCCTTGTACACTGTGGCTTAATTACACACTTACACGCTAAAACCTCGAGAATAAACTGAACACTCCCAACGCGTCTCTAAAAACTCGTGCTGCACACTTTGTTTCGCAAGAATATCACACCTTGTGACGACTATTGCGTCAAGGTATACATGTTCGCAGATACTAAATACATTGGCGAGTCTTGTTAATAGCTAGTATTGTTTGATTGAGCGTGATATATCTTTAATTTGCAAAATCTTCCATTCAGAGAGACTCAGTGAAGTCGCAAAATGTGTGTATTCAACGTTTCTCGTGTGTTGTTTTCCGCGTGGCGAGTATTTGTGACTAACGACCAGTTCAAGATTCTAGAATGCGCCATTTAAGGTAGCGACTTTGAACACGTCGACGTAATTAATCAACAAGATACATCATATATATTGGACTTGAGGCATCATGAGTAACCGTGAAGTACTCAAGTCCGCTTCGGTGGCAACACCTTCATCACGGAATATGCCAGTAATAGATCTTACAGATGCCAGCAGCTCGCCATCTTTTGCATCAGGATCCACGAGGCGGCCATCCCTTTCACGTGTAAATCATCGTGCAACACAAGTATCTCAGCGCTCAAATAATAATCGGAACTCAGTCACGCCTTCAAATGCAGAAATTATCGACGTCGATGGATTACCTGATGGCCCCGAAGTTGAAGTTGTTCGCAGCAATCGAGTCAATCGAGCTAATCGAAATTCCACTAGACGTGTAAGAGAACTATCTAGCACAATGTTTGACGGGAATATGAGTGACTTCCTTATTGATCCGACTCTGCCTCCATCTCCTCACTCGTTAGGAATACTGTTGGAGCATCCATCTAGTGGCAGGGAAACTGGTTACTCATCGCATAATCGTCGGAATGGACCAACTCTACCACGTCTTCAACTTCCTGGAGTGGATAATTTACCACTTGAAACGATGGAGCCGGTGGTGGTTAATGCGCCGGCATCGTTTTACACAGCATCTTCAGCACCACCTCCATCACGACCAAGACATACGGATGAGAACCTGCGACCAGATACATCAACGTCGACAACGAGATTAGTTCATGTTTCAGGTGGAATTGGTTCTCATGTTCGAAGACGAGTAGCAGCGATGCGAGGATCCGAAGAACTTCGACGGTTGGATCATTCACATCGTAATATTCACAATTTTCAAAGGCCGACGACAATTCATCCTCGACAGACCTCACTGTATAATTTTGATGCATCAAATGTTTCTGAATCTGAAGCATCAGCTTCTGCAAGTTGGGAACAGGAGTTGTTCGGTGAGGATGATTATTCTGGTTCGTCAAATCAGAATCGACAAAGACGAAATAACGACTTTCAATCGAATGACGAAAATTTTGATCTGATGGAAGAACAAAGACGTTTAATATTTATGGCTTTATTTAGAAGTTTGGATCAAAGTGAAAGAAGTAGTTTTTTAAATAGGCGAGAAGAACCTGTCGGAATTAAACCGCCAGTTCTAAAACCACCCCGAAAAGGATTCACTCGTATGATTCGATCAGGTAGAAATTTATTATGTGTGGAGTGTCGACATGTTCTTGGTGCATCTTCTCCGAATGATGACAAAGTTGCATCTCCAAAAGAGTCAAATGAAGATACAGAAAAAGAAAGTGCGAAGAAAAAGAAGCGAAAAGTTGATAATAATACTCAAGAATCTGAATTCAAAGGGCCAGATTTACAACGGAGACTATTTACTGGAAAATGTGGACATGTATATTGTGGTAAATGTGCAGCAGGATACAAGAAATATGTTCGAAAATCAACTCGTCATGGTAAAAATGGTGGAGGTAAATGTATTGTTAACGACTGTGATCAAAATATTTCTGGACCAAAAGCAATGATTGAAATTTATCCATAATGCCATGGCTTTATACATGGTTGACGGAAAGCATTTTCGAACATTTCTGGCCATCGTGTGCATTGATGATCGAAGCATTTATTTGGTTGTATTTATTTTTTTTTGGAGTACATATTGGATTATTCGCTATGCATATTGTATATTTCATATCTAATCAATTTATCGCAGTTATTTAACCAAAGCATTTGTAATTAGTTTATTGATTCATTTCTATTACAGGTATCAATTAACACATAAATTTGATTTGAATCAGAGGATTTGCCACACTCGTTTTCTAAGCTGAGTTCTCAGCTTTCAAGATCCCATGCAAACCGGTTAACTTTGTTGCAGGTTCAATCTCGCACTACCATGACATATACTTCAACCATTCAAAACACTGGAACGATAACCAGCCCGCGTACCAAGCTCGAAATCTAACACTCGACTCTTCAGACCCGCAAGCAAACAATCAAATTAAATTAAAACTGTATTGAAACTTTTGTAAATAGGGCAGTACTGTAACTCTATACAGTATATATACGACTCGAAGCGATGTTAAACCTTAAAGTTTTGGGCGCCGGCGCAGCCCATCGCGTCCCAACTGGCAACAGGAAACGGCCGACAGGACAATACAGTAGTTACGTCGCCTTTCTCGAGCCACAGGCTTTAGCAACTGCGCCAGTAGCATAAGTATCAGTACATATCAAAGTCGGAAATGTCCCGGAGATCAGCGCCGTCACAGCCAACTTCACCATCAGCGGTTTCACCGTCTGAGCCGGCACAGCGCAAGGCACGTCCTGGCGAGTTATCATCGGTCAAAGATCTGTATCTGTTTCTCTACAACATCATCTCGGCATTCCTTTGGGCTGCAGTGTTCTTACGAGTCGCTTTGATTCTTGCACTTTTAGGAAGTGGGCATGTTGCATCTGGCTCAGCTGAATTCACAAAATGGGTTCAAACTGGTGCTGTACTTGAAATCGTTCACAGTGCGCTCGGTCTCGTGCGCTCACCTGTAATGACCACCGCTGTCCAAGTTTTCTCAAGATTATTACTTACTTGGGGAGTTGTGTATTTGTTCCCCGAATCAGGTGCAAAATCAATTGCTTACTCAACTATGGTATTTGCATGGAGTATCACTGAAGTTATTCGATATTCTTTCTATGCAACTGGAATCAAGGGAACTACTCCTTCTTGGTTGGTCTGGTTACGGTATGTATTCATCAATTGCAATTTACTGTGGGCATGAATTCTAATCGGTCAAATTTATTAGATACACTTTATTCTTTGTTCTTTACCCCGCTGGAGTATCCAGTGAGCTTTTAGTTACTTATGCATCACTCGGCGACGCGAAGGAACTCAGTGTCGTGTACTACTATGCTCTCATTGCAATCATGATCTCTTACGCTCCTGGTACGTTTAACTTGCATACCAATCTCGATACATCACGTATACTAATTTCATTATTTGTACAGGCTTTTATGTATTATACACTTACATGATCCACCAACGACGACGCGTTATGAAGAATCTTGGTAAGAGAAATGCATAAATTGATTTTATTCAATCGAATCGAGCGCGATCACTTTCAAAATGATTCAAGTACATATCAATTAGTTTTACAACTAAATTTATCAACACCCAATCAAAACAATTAATATATTACTTTAATTTTGAATATACAGGTTATTTACAATAACATTAACAGTACATCAAATTGATGTTATATATTTACACTAGTCGTAGTAAGTCATCTGCTAATTTATCAGCAAGTCTCTTTCGTTCTTCTAATGGAAGTCCTTCTCCTTGTGCTCTAATTTCCTTCATACGGTTCATGATTTTCTCAAGTTCTTCAACTTCATCATCTGGCAGTGGGTTTGAGTCCTTATTTTCATCGTTTTCGTCAGCTTCATCATCAACTGCAAAATGTAATGCAGCCATTTCCATTTGCATCTCCCGTAATTCTTCATCGAATCCTTCACTATCTTCATCATCTTCCCTCCTCCTTCGTTGTAACATTTCATCTTCATCATCATATTCAGTATATCCCTCAAGTAATCCACCAGTTTTCCCTGTCGACGAATTCCAACCATATGTTTCAAGAGCTTCTCTTATTCTTTCAAGACCAGTAAACTCTCCATAGTCATTTCTACCCGTTTTCTCAAGATCAACAAATTCAAATCCATAAGGCTGTAATTCAACTTCCCAATCTTCTGTTAAAAGTTCAATTGAATTTAATTTCTTAGCAGATGAATCCTCGTTTAATTCTTTTAACTCATTCGACGGTATCGCAACTGCAAGACAAATTCCATCCCAGTCAATAAAATCATATTCATCAAATTCATCCAAATCATCGTCTCCTTCTTCTTCTTCCTTTTCTCCAGCGACATTATCACTGGCTTCCTTAGCCTTCTTTTCTTGTGATTTTCGATGAGCGACTAGAGTTGCTTGAATATGCTTTATATCATTGACAACTTTTTCTTTGAGTTCATTAACATGTTTGATTTCAGTTGGTTTTCTAAATGTAAATATGATTGCTCCTAATGCAGATAATACTTCTTGCGCTTCTTCTGAAGAAAATGCTGATGCCCATGCTTTAACTCCAGTAATATCTTCTACATTACTACTTTTTATAGTACTAGCTTCCTCGGTTGAATCTTTAATAGTTAAAGTGCTGTCTGGGGTAATATATTCATCAATCCATATTGGTACATCGGCTTCATAGTATTTAGTTGAAATTTTAACAGCATGTGATAATCCTGCATGTGACGACTCTTGAACGTCTTTAGGAATAGATCCCGTTAATTCTATAATCAATAATCATATACATTAGTCTTCATTCTCCAATCCCATCAACCTAGTCCTCATTTTCAAAATGATCAAGAAACGTACCTTTAACGAGTGTAAGTTTGCCGGATTTAGGTTGGCCTAACACCAGAATTCGTTTCGACTCCATTTCCACCTTCCAAATCAATGTAATTTATATTATTCAGCCTCAAAGTTACTAAAGTATCTGCAATTGTACAGAATCTCTTGGAGAGTTACCAGTTTGATCCGATGTTCATGGAGTGGGTAATGAGAATTGAAATGGCGCAGGAACGCGTCACGTGCATGGGCTAATAGCGAACATCATGAACAGCTTCTTCTCCCTACAGTTTAATGAATTACGATTAAAAGAGTAGACTTTCATGGATCTTGAAGTGAGTCGAGAGTTTTAAGTTTGAGCGACGAGAAAGTTACGGCACGGTGGAGCATAAGGAAAGCAGTGTCTTTTATAATGCTACAGTAAGCAGAAATTATCGGACCGATCTCGAACTCGTATATGAAGGTAAATACTTTCCAATTCAAACAATAAATGAATGTTTATACCTTTCTCCCTGATACATCCTGTTTTCTTGAAAATAGTACAATATAAATAACTTTAAATTCCCTCTATCATACACGTGAAACCTGGTGCGTACCACCACGTTCAGATTTTGTTTGCAATAACGTTTTCAAAATACACAGATCATTCATGCTGTATATTATTGAACCTATCGAGTCCGTTGAATTTTAGCAGCACGTTCTACTGTAGCTCTACCTCTTGCAAGACCGACACCTTTTCCTTTAACAGATGTTGATTTAAACATTGGTGCGTTTCTATTATCAAAGTTAGCGTTTTGAAATGGCTGGCATAAAAATAAATGGAAAGCTTTACCTTAACATATCTGGAACAATAAAGAATCTAACATGTGACCCCCGAATAAATACTTGTTCAAGATGCGATACTCTTCCATCACGAGCAGTAACTGTAATATCTCTCAATTGACAATTCATATTATCCTCCGCTGTTACAATAAAAGTTAGCACGTAAATTCATCTGGTCTCCTTTCAGTTAAAAAATTAGTTCCAACAAACCTTCTAATAACTTTCCACGATACGTTTGTCCTGATTTTAATTCTAATGTAATAATATGCCCCTTAAATCACGCGAAAACGGATTACGTTAGTCTTCTTGATCTTGGGATGGAAAATATTGAATATTTGGAATTAAAATTAACTTACCTGTGACTCGTTTAAGAGTTTAATTGGAATTCCGATTGAACCCATTTTTGAATGTATATGTATATATATGTGATTATAATTTGTGGATCGTCCACAAAATTGTCAAATGTGTACAGTAGTTGACTTATTGTATTGTACAAGTGTGGTTTGAAATAAAATAACCTAAATAAGCCGTGGATGGTACTTTGTCTGTGTTGAAACCACACACCAGCGGTAAATTTTTTTCTTTTTGTTTGTATATTGTATTCTGAACCAATCGGAAATCAATTTAATCGACTCTGTTTCTCAGCTTCTCGAAAAGTTGCAGTTCACACTTCAGTGTGAAGGAACCAACTGACATCACTCTACGGGTCACGTGGTGCTCGCTCTGACGAACTTGCGGCTCGCTGGAATCTGCGAATCTACGATACGTACTGTACAGCTGCTTTCCATCTTTCGTACTGTACACATATCTCTCACCTCTAATTCTATCCAACCTGCGTTACGCATCATTGGAGCTGAAGAAGATAGTCGTCTATTTAGGTGATTCTTAATAAAGCTTTGGAAAATTTGATGTTGGATTTCGGTAAAAATATTGGACTGGGTGATATTTCTGATAAAATTCCTGACCTTATGAAACAAACAAGTTCAAGGTGATAAATATTAAATGAGTTTTACTTGGTTAGATTTAGATCGTCGAATACAGTATACTATATAAAGTACGAATTTAAGAGCGTGATTTCTTTGTATTATTGAAATATACTATATAACGAATATTAGTAATCGATTGCGAATACGAATATAAATTAGTGATTAATAAAATGAGTTACAGTAGCAGAGCGTGAGATCAAGTTTTTTATTTGACGAATTTTTTGATCGTGTATTTCGATTGCTCGTGAACTAAGTTGAAATATTGATAAAAAGTTGTGTACTTGATAAACAAGGTGAAGTTGATTTGCAATAAATATAAAGCTTCCAAAAAGAAACCAAAAGACGCCGAAAATGGATATGATAAAATATGATACAAACAAGCTGAAAAAAAACGAGTTGATCGAGTGAAAGTAAATTTAAACTGCAATTAGACAATAAAACAAAAGCACCGTATACGCCGAATTATTAAGTGATGTCATGAAAGTGTCGGAACGAGAAAATATATGTACAAAAAAGGACTGTAGATGTGATTATCGGATGTGATCGTGGTCTGTCGGATCGAGTGGCGGGAAAGATGTGTAAACGCCTAAAGAATAGTTGTTAGTAAATGGAGTTAGATGAAAACATTTTAATGTAGACGTACCATCGCGCTCAGATATCAAGTTAAGTCGTCGACCATTTCTTCGACATGCTGCAACAAGATATACAGTTTCCTCATCTAATTTCTGACACCCATGCGGAGTATTCGGTGAACAATTACCTAGTTCATCATTTGAATTTGAATAGAGATAAATAGGACGACGAGCGACTTGTTCGCGCATTGCTAATCGACGATAATCTAAATCAGAGTGTTTTAATTGATGATGATCTGAAGTTGATTGAGTTGGTGATAATGGTTTTGATGTAGGACTTGATTCATTGTCGGTAGATGAAGATCGAGAATGTAAATCAGGTGCATTTTGAGAATGTGGTCGGAAGAAGAAGGAAGAGGCGGGTAGTGGGATCAACATTGTTAATGCTGGTCGAACGGAACGGGCGGAGATCGAGACGGTGGTTGAATAGCTATGTCAAATGTCGATAGTGTCGAACGTCAAGCGGTGTAGTAGGCGATCAGCGATATATGGAGCGCGCCAAAGTGCGAACGAAAGCTGCGAGCTGAAGTTTTTCTATAGAGCTGTGTGATACTGGCGGGGACGATCGCTCGGAGATCGCGCGCTGATCAATGAGGTCATGTATACAGACGAGACGAGACGGTGATCAGAGGGTATTGCGTGGAGTAGCGAGAAGAAAAAGAGCGGGCAGAGAAGAGGATCGGTATATAAAGACATAAAGGTCGACAGGGTATTAGCTGCGAGAGATCTGTGGATCTGTGGACCTGTGGACTGTGATGGGCGCGTGCCGGCCCGAAAAGCGGTGGTTAAGGTCTTGCTACTATAACGCGAAAATTGTGGGGATGCTGCGGCGTAGTTCGGGTTCAACCGCCGAACTTGCAGTACGGCTTTTAATAGCCTTCCCACGCGGTCGCCACCGTTTGCTGTAAAAGCCAGGTACTTTCCAATACTGCATGTACTGTACTGTAAATACTGCTCTAGAATACACATTATTGCTGCAGCAAACAGCTGACCGCGAGCGCGCGTCTAAACATAGCGCACGTGATGCCTTTTTTGTACAGCAGACACAGCCAATATTGGCATTCGGCCCCTGTGCTTGCAAGAGGCGAATCGGTTGATTCCAAGCGGAGTCTAATTATAATCGACATACATGTACTATCTTGCCGTATTATAACTATTATATATACATCTGTAGTCCATAACTGGGCAAGGGAAGACTGGAGATCTGGAGAGGTAGGTATCGCCCTGCACGCGACCGCGTTGACCTAGATTGATATTCATATTATCTAATTATTCAGTCGATAAATATAAGACCATCTCTCAAAGTCGCCTGACCGTCTTCGTCATCATCCAGCAGCTTCGTGTCTGCTGTAAATTGAGTATACTGTATACTGTACATGGGTATGCCTATACAGCACGCGTCGTAATAGAGTTCCGCGCTAACCGCATTCAGCAGCTCCGCAACTCTATTCATTCTTGCGGCCGCGCCTCGATTGCCGGCGCACCGCCACATCCACGGTCGTGTCTGCCCGGTGCTCGATATCGAGATCTCACGAAATCTCACGTCACCGGTCTATCGCATCACGGCAGTCTTCGTCTTTCTCTTGTTCTGCGAAGCCTGTTCGGCTGTTTGGTGGTGTATATAAATAGGACGATCTGCCCCTGTTGCTGCATTTGTCGTGTGAACTACATATCATTCACCGAGCAACATGGGCGCAAACGACATGTCGTCAAATTCAAAGGACGCCATGCCCACCTCGGTCATCGCGGCAATGGCTTCTGATAAGGTCGTCAAGTCTGATGAGAAGGTACTTTCTTCTGGAAGCAGTGGCAGTGATACTTTGATATCTTCCGAAGGTTCAGCTGATTCAACTACTGCCTTATTATCTGATGAGAAGAGTGTTTACGGAACTCTTGGCGACTCTCTTCTTTATCAGAATGATGCTTCATTCGATCATCTTACTGAGATTGGAAAATTGTTAGCTCAAGGTTCTGAAGCGTGGGATGCTGAAGAGGAAGTTGCTATTGTCAAGAAACTTGATGTTCGCGTTATGATTTGGGCATGTGTGATGTTTTTCTCACTTCAACTTGTTCGCAACAACATTCAAAATGCAATCTCAGCAGATTTCTTACTCGATGCAAACATCACTTTAGATGAATACAACTTAGGTCAAACTATTTTCCTTACATTTTTCTTATTATGGGAAATTCCATCACAAGCACTTGTTCGTCGTTTCGGTGCTGAAATTTGGCTTCCTGTTCTCATGACTTTATGGTCTCTCATGTCAACTTTACAAGTTCTCGTTAAAGGTCCTGGATTCTTTTATTTTACTCGCGCTATTATTGGATCTTGTGAAGGTGGATTTGTTCCTGGTCTGTCTTTTTGGTTATCCGCATTTTACAAATCTAATGAGTTGTCTTTAAGATACTCTTGGGTATGGGCAACACAATCTGGTACAAATGTTATCAGTGCATTACTTGCGTCAGGATTTATTCAAATTGGAGGTCCACTTTTAGGATGGCAATGGTTATTCCTTCTTGAAGGTATAATCTGTTTAATTATTGGAGTCTCGTCGTTCTTTATGATGCCATCATTACGTCGTGAAAATGTCGTACGTGGAAATACATTTACACCACGTCAAAATGCAATTGTTAAAGTTCGTGTTTCTCATGAAGATCCATCGAAACGTAATCAACAAAATAAGACAACATTTAGTCGAGAAAGTTTTATTTCTGGACTGAAGAGTGTATATGCAGCATTTTTAGATCCATATTTACTTCCAATTTATTTCCTTGGTTTCGTTGCTTTTGTTCCTTCTCAAACTGCGAATTACTATCTTACAATCACACTTCGTGGTTTAGGATTTACTCAAACTGTTTCAAATCTACTTACAATTCCATACGCTGTTATTAACATTACAATGACAATTTGGTTTTCTCGTATGGCTGATAAATTTAACGTTCGTTGGATATTTGCAGCTCTTTCAGCACTTTGGGTACTTCCTAATTTAATTTTACTTGAAGCACTACCTGATAATGTATCAAGATTTGCTCGATTCGCAATCATTACATTAATCATGGGATATCCCTATTATCATCCAATTTTAGTATCATGGATATCAGCAAATTCAAATGATCCAGGTAGAAGATCAATGGGATTTGCAATCTATAATATAGCAGTTCAAGGAGGAAATATATTAGCAGCAAATGTATACCGAGAAAATGATGCACCATATTATCATAGAGGAAATGGAGTTTTGATTGGATTAAATATATTATCAATGATTGTTGTAATTTCAATTAGATATTATTATATGAATGAAAATAACAGAAGAGAAAAAGAATGGAATCATTTAGATGAAATTGAAAGAAAAGATTATAAAGAAGCTTCAAAGGGACTTGGAAATAAACAAATTGATTTCAAACTTAGAATTTAGTTCATTTATTTATTTAACATTTTTTATTCATTTACTTAATTTGCATTTTTATTAGGAAGGAGGGTTTGTTCAATAATTCATTTTATTTTATTTTATTTTAATTAGCATTTTCCGTTTTTTTTTTTATTGGAACGAAAATTGCATGATGAGGCTCATTTCATTTCAGTTCATGTCACTTCCTTTTTTTTTATTTTATTTTTGATGCATTTGGTGTTTATTAATGGACTTGTGTTGTGATATGTATGGTTGAATGGTTGAATGGATCGATCGATGGATGGAATGGTTTGTGTGCATGTATGTATGTTAAGTATTGATTGATGTAATATAGATTGTACCAATTACAATAATTAGATTATTAAATACTCGTAGTTGAATTACAGTACTAAGAAATAAACTATCCATGGAGTACTACGGTCCCATTCGATAATCCAACTTAACTTATTCTGAAAAGTGAAAACTGATAAGACTAAACATGACTTTAAAATTGGAGAAGTAGAAAATGATGAATCCATGTCGTCACAAGCTTAGGATCAACTGCAAAAATTACTTTCCATCCAACGGAAAAAGACAAAAGACAATGATTATGTCGCTGAACTCGCAAAGTAGCAATAAATCCAATAAATGAAACTGAGACAATTTATTTTAATGAAAGACAAGTATCAGATATTAATGAAGATATACATTTTTTATTTCCAAAGCTAGAACAGGGTTTGATTCTTGAAAAGCTAATTCAACGAATGACTGGTACTTTAATTTGAAATTGAACATTTTTCAAACTAATTAAAAATCTTACTAAATTATCAGGTATCTTATTTCTCTTCTTCTTTTACTTGATAGTATATGATAGTTGATAATGTTAATCTAGGAATAGTCATTGTATTTGAAAACTGATGAAAATATTTGATTCGATTTGACATATTGACTTTTGGTTCTGAATGAATTTGTATGAAGTTGTTAGTCGTTAATCGTTGTTGCGGGTATATTTATTAAATGATATGCAATCTTCTTTATATAAACCAGCATCCAAAGTCCGAAAAGCCCTATCACATTCATATATTGCTCCGATTGTATCGTAATTCTATACATCGCTAGCGTCTCGTATAAAAACTAGTCCTATTTGGTCGTTCCTAATGCATGTCTCATGAAGTCAATAAATCGTGAATACAGCACAGTATAACTGAATTTATTACATCATTCAATTGCAGCATCATTCGTAGCCTGTAATCTCTTGTCTGTATATATATGTAAATTGAATTACTGTGTAGTAGTGTACCGTTCTCATGCATCATGTATTTTTTTGTCAATTTAGATACTGTAGTGTACCTGCATGCATGCGAGATACGCTAATGTAAGTGCCTGCAGTATATGATTGATTGATGCATCTGCTTTTGAAAATATATAAGTTGATCCCGATATCTTTTTTGACGAACTGACGAAGAACTTCAAATGATCATGGATTCATCAACAGAAATGTTCATTCACCATGTACTGTATCATCACCATTTACCGTACATCTGGCGATTATCAATCACATATATCAAATGTATCGGCTATATGAATATAAACGAGTAAAACGACTTTAACTCGACGGGAGTTGATGGAACAGCGGCTCGATATAAAGCGGTGCGAACTTCCTCAACGAGCTTCACGGCTTTCTAAAAGTGAACGCGGCTTGCATACAACTACTGCACGCAGCACACCACAGTGGTGCGCATTTTGCCCCAGATGAAATAAATTGGATAATATTCTGCCGAGAATATATGAAACTAATTTATTCTGATTCTTATCATTTAGGTGCGGTACGCATTGAGTGAGGCACGAACCGCTAGGTCTTTGCTCGGATTTAAATCAGAAGACGGGTCGTCAGTGCCGGTGCGCGAGACGGTGTGTGAAAGTGATGCGCGTTGGTCCGCGATATGGTCCGGCATTTGAAAGATGGGAAAGTGGGGAAATGGACGAATGATACGTGTAATTTTTATGGGATAATTTTCGGAATGGTCAGTCGGATTTGTCCGTGCCAAGTTGGTCTGGGATCGTTGTCCGATGGATTGTACAGTTATCAATTATGTACAGTAAGGACCAGGTGATATCGTTGTGATCTACTATACGATAGCTGAGGCCATGATCGTGCGGTGCCGAGACAGAAGGGTGTTCTGGTCAGACGGTCAGATTGGATGAATTATGTATGCTACAGTATATATACGAAACGCACTGTCGTAGGGCCCGTTCATGAAGCACACTCCTCTGGTTATCAGGGTTTTATCAAAGGGCAAAACCAATTTTATAGGATGTTGATTGAGAAATGATCGACTTGATTCAAAACGTACATCGCACTACGCCGACATAAATACGGGGTATATGAGTGTATGACCAGTATGACCTAAGAGGCTTGCGATCAGGGCGATTGATTTACAATAGTTATATGAGTGGCGTAAGTCATAAAAAAGCCAACCGACAGCCGAGATGAGACTAAAATCCCATAAATGGACGATAAAAGGACTAAACTGGCGACGAGAAGCGATATTCGGGACATGATTTATGACTTTTATACACTCTTATCGTCTTTTATAGATGACTATTGTGCTTTCATGGAAATCATAGCCGCGGTAAGAAGACCGATAAGTTGGTAAATAGGTTATCGACATCAATTTTTGAAGCGAGCATTTAGGCTTGGCGACTGGCGAGATTCAAATCAGACAGTCAACCGTCGGGGCCGTGCGTTGTTGCGACTCAACAATGGTCAAGGCCCAAAGACGGTTGCGTCGCGGTCCTTGCGGATGATCCACAGGTTGAATAACGGCTTTGGTGGCCATGTCTCGGTTAAGTCTCGTGTTTTGTCGTATAGATAAAGAGAGACGAGTTCTAAGGTAAATGCAAATACTGTACTCGAGAGTCACGAACGGAAGAGAGTGGAAATGGTATGGATGAGTGGATTTTTAGACGTTAAAGTATTTGAGAAGCGTGCTTGATTCTAGAAGAAAAGACGACACGTGAACGTGGAAGCGTGGGGCTCTGTTAGCTGGATCCGGAGTGGCGTTTTGCTTCTGTCTGGTGATTCCGGAAGGAAAACCGCCACTCGCTTGTGAATATTATAGAACGCCATTCAGATCGAAGTGTCGTGCGCTGGATACGTAGAAGCTGAGTGAGCGTTCACTTGACAATCGACAGAAAACGTGTAGGACAAATTTCACTGTGCACATTGCCAACTAAAACATCCTTATCAGCAAGCACCGTAGCATGTATCGCTAGGCTATTGTTGAATCACTTGAATGTACATACTGTACTGTATGAAGGGGTGGGACAAAAGTTGCAAGTGTTTTCGCCTTGGCGCGAACACGGAACAACCACATGGCCTTGGGACCAAACACAGGTATTTTACGGGCCGTTTGACGAAACTCTGGGCGTTTGCAACCGCGCAAGAAGCTTCCATCCAAGCTGACAAGCTGTCCAAGCTGTCCAACAGAATGGGATCACGATCACGATCACGCTACATCGGACAGCGAGTTGCTTCACAGTCGGAGCAGTCTCCAGAGCTGAGCAAGCGAGCAGTATGCCGTCTACGCCACCGCGCGGCCACAGCGTAGAATCCCGGACAAAGCCCGCGTCTATACATGTTCTAAATTTCCAATTTGCAGAGCGCAGAGGCTCGCTAAAAAGACCGCGGATCGCAAATTGCAGGCAGTGCGCGAGTGTATTTTTCCCCAGGTCATCGAGGCAGCGAGGCTTCGGAGGGGGAGGGCCAGTTTTGTGCCAGAGCGAAGTGGGAGCACGACGCACGGGCGTGGAGAACAGATATCTCGAGCCTGGGTCACAGCCCGGTCACAGAACGGCAAAGTGGAAATCCCACCGCCGCCGCCAAGGCCGCTGTTGCTCAGCGCGACTGGGCTGCGATATCTTGTTTGTGGGCTACTGTACATGTTCGTGCACAGTAGCAGCTGCCGAAGCAGGTGCTGACGAGAACCAGGAACAGCACGCGGTGTTTTCCAGCGGCAGCTCGTGGGCTAGCGAGTGGAGTGCTCCTCCGCTGCCAAACCGCCGGCGAAGTTCGTCGCTCGCCAGTCGCCCCGTGCCTGGCCCAGCAAAGGCTAACAGCGCGCGTGGCAAAACCGACAGCTGCGGTGCCCAGGTCTTGGGCGGGCTTGTTCTGGCGCTGCAGCGATTGTCTGCTGCGAACAGGGCAGCGGTGAACAGGACGAGCCCTGCGTTCAAGCTCTGGAGATGGCCTCTTGACCTCTTGAACCTCTTGATCTTAGAGCCCGCGTCGCTATCGCTATCGCCACGCTTCCGCCTTCTGGTTTCAGGCTTTCCTCGTTGTCTTGGCTCAATGCCAGCGGCGCGATGACTCGCATTTTGACTTTTGCGCCTCCTCGCACAAAACACCAAACGGCTTGCTCCTGCCGCTTCGGTCTTTCTCTTCTCCACCTCCGATGCCATCGTCCATCGTCGCCTCTGTGATTTCCTGCCGTCTTTAAAAGCCCCTCCACTCCCCCGCCGTCCTGATGGCCCGTCTCTTCTCTCTCCATTGCTTCTCACGGCCTTCACTCCCCCCCTCCTCTAGACACCTGTGATCTCTATTCCCACAATGTCTGCCTGGACTCGCTTCAAGGACCGCATCGCTGTCAAGGAGTATGATGGCAACCGTTACACCAACAAGGGTACGCCGTATTCCTTCTCTATTCTTCCCTCTCTGCTCTTCGCTCTTCAATGCTAACTCGCATTTCCAGATCTCGACCCCGTCCCCCCAGAGAACCGGACATGGTCTGGCATGGATTACGTCACCTACTGGATTTCCGATAACTTCACTCCCTCTGGATGGCGTCGTGCCGCCTCCCTGATGGCTTCCGGTATGTCGTGGAGAACTGCTCTCGTCAATGTCGCCGTTTCCGAGGTCATCATCGGTACCGTCGTCACCGTCAACGGTTACGTTGGTGCTAAGTACAGAGTTCCATTCTCCGTCCAGTCGCGTGCTGCTTTCGGTTACTATCTTTCCTACCTTATGATTGCCATGCGTATGATTGTTGGTATTTTCTGGTATGGTATCTCTGCCTACACTGGTGGTGAATGTGTCCGTTCAATGATCTACGCCATTTGGCCTTCTTTCCACAATGTCAGGAACACTCTTCCCGCAAGTGCTCACATCGACACCCAAATGATGACTGCCTATGTCATCTACTTCCTTACCATGATGCCTCTTCACTACGTCCCAATCTCCAAGATTAGATGGTTGTTCACCGTCAAGGCTATCACAACTCCCATCATTGGTTTCGGTATCATGGGATGGACTATCAAGGTCGCTGGTGTTGGTAACAACTCCCTCTGGACTCAAGGCAACACTGCTCACGGTACCGCTTTCAGCTGGGTCTTCATGCAAGGTCTTTACTCCAACATTGGTGGATGGGCTACTCTTGCTATCAACTCACCTGATTTCACCCGGTACTCAACCAAGGTCAGCAACACCTACTGGATGGCCATCGCTCTTCCTTTCACTGCTACTTTGATTGCTTTCTTCGGTGTCGTCGGTGCTGGTGGTTCACAGATTCTTTACGGTACCATTCTTTGGGATCCTCTTCTTTTCGTTGATCGTTGGACTTCACCCGGTGGACGTGCTGCTGCTTTCTTCTGCGCTTTCGGCTTCTACCTCGCCCAAGCTGCTGCCAACATCTCAGCAAACTCCATCTCCGCCGCTAACGATCTTAACTGTATGTTCCCCCGTTACATCAACATCCGTCGTGGTCAATACATTGTCGCTCTCCTCGGAACCTGGGCTCTTACTCCCTGGAACATTCTTACTTCAGCCGCCAGTTTCCTTTCGTTCATGTCTGGTTACACTGTCTGGCTCGCACCTATTTGCGGTATCCTTATTTCCGATTTCTACTTTGTCCACAGACAAAAGTACGATGTCTGGGAACTTTACAACTTCGAGGGTATCTACCGTTATAACCATGGTTTCAACTGGCGTGCATTCGCTGCTTTCTGCATTGCCTGGATTCCCCTTCTTCCCGGTTTCCTTCCCCAAGTCAACCACAGCATTCACGTTATTCGTCCAATGATTAACTTTTACTACTCAGGTTACTTCTATGGACTTTTCTCATCCATGTTTTTCCATTGGTTATTCTCATACTTCTTCCCTGCCAAGGAGACCATGCTTGAACGTGCTGTTTTCTGTGATGATGTCCTTGTTGGATCTGGACGTGATCTTGAGGAAATTGCTTCAAGTGATGCCGCTGATTCTGAGTCTTATGACGCTGAAAAGGATGCCGAGAAAGTTAAAGCATAATTGGTTTAATAATAAAGGTTTCTTGGTTTATTTTTTTGTACTAGAGACTTTTTTGGTCATGTAATTATATTTAATTCTAATTTATTTAATCATCAATTAATCTTTTATTGTATATAAACAATTAACAAACAAACAAATACTGTGATGGTGACACGTCTTTCGCTGTTCAGCTTCAGGAGAGACATGGAACGTCCCATCAGTGCAAGAAGAACTGAGTATTGCACGTCAAATTTTAGCACTCGTTTGATCTACAGTAAAGTATATAGCGTCGCTGTTCATAAAAGCAGCTTATGCTGTAAATGATCATTTATCTTTCAGTCTATTCCATAATAAGTTAATCGATATCGATCTATTGTCTATTGACGCTAATTCGCGGAGAGTCTCGGTGTTGGAACAAAATGACTCGTTGCGACGCACGCGTGCCACGCATGTTTCAAATCAAGTCTAGCTCTGTTTATACTGTATACTAGCTTACTCACACATCCTCAGTCTCGTAAATCAGCGGTACCGGATTCAATTAATGAATATAGCTTTGCTAAGAGTCTCGTGAAGGATGTGAATATATCTATAGATCTCCTAACTAATCGCTAATGCTTGTGCATAATTTTATATAGATCAGGACGCATGGCCTTCAGGTCTGCGGATCACCACGCGATTCAGTCCTGGGGAGACTCACGTGTCCTCACAATATGCACGTGCTCATATGCGAGACTGCATCTGTGAGAATATGACAGCTTCTTTCTCTTCGACAATGCTCTTAAATCTGTACAGACTCTTATTTTTCACTCGCAGGTCATATCCACACTTTGTTCGTGCGAGACTGCGCAAATTTCTTAACAATCGATATACGCAAGGTTACATGAATCACAAGATCTGAAATTTCAAATATCAAATTTGGCGTATACATACGGTTTCAAGTCACTCCTGAACGATGTCGATGATACAAGCTCAAATCCATGAAGATGCCATGATGGCACTTCCACTTGAGGTACAAAAGCAAATTTTTTCAAACTTGAGTTTATGCGACTTAGTTTCATGTTTAATTGTTAATAAGTCTTGGAATAGCACTTTAATTTCAATGAATGATTTATGGATGAATGTGAATTTCGGTGATATGGAATTCGGTGATAAAACATTATTTAGTTTTTTGAAAATAGCACAGAAATCACAAATCAATATACATTCGTTACATCTTGGACGGACGTCTATTTCAAATGAAACTCATTCTTCCTTATCTATATTTTCTAAAGATTTGTGTGACAAAATACAAAAGACATTGTCATTAAAAGAACTAAGTCTACCAGTATATATTCAGCCAGTTAACGATGAGAGACAATTCAATGAATCGTCAGATTTTGTTAAATGGATCTGTACCAATTCTGGACTTAAATCGATTCAATTAACGCAAGAGCCTGTATTGACGAATTTGGATTATTTGCAATTAAACCGTGCGTATATCCAGGAAATTTTTAAAATGCTAGGAGACGATACTTCAGCTCTTTCAAACTTGACTCGATTACATTTCGTTGGTGGGCCAGAGCAAAGGATTCTTGATGATAACCAACGTGAAGCCATGGCTAAGTACGGAACATGTGAAAAACTGATTGAATTACGATTTCAAAGTGTATTAGATCCGGTCAATACTGAAGACCGCTTACTCGAAAAGTTCGTTGCTTCATATGAAGATTTAAAAGATGTTTTTTGGCGATTTCCTAATTTAGAGAAGTTCGGTCTCATAGGATATGCAACTGTTGGTGGCGAGCCTCTCTCGGGCCACTGGGAGTTTGACCGTTTAGCTCCGAAATTACAAGAGCTTTATCTTGAGTCAATGACTTATATAGCAACATTCTTTCTTCCTGATTGCTGTAGAGTGCTCTCATTACGGAACTATCGGATTCCTCGGGGTTATTCCCAAGCTATGGGAACCGGAATCGGATGCAATCTAGAGTATTTAGATTTAAGTGATACAGTCAACATATCTGATACTAACTATTTTTATTATACTCTTATAAGATTTCGTTCGCAAATGACAACTGTACTTAATCTTGAAAATCTAGAATTCACACGTGATTTCGCGCTTAATACTACGAGTACTTTTTATGAAAACTTACAACAATTGAGTTTTGCAGGTTCACAAATCAAAAACTTCGATTTACAGACCTTAAATTGTCTCACACAACTTGAGCATTTTGATATTCATTCATGTTCTGACGTTACAGATAGCGGTATAATGTGGTTATTTTTAAAAGATGCATTTGAAGCTGACGAACTTCACGATGAAGAACCGATTTACTTCATGCTTGACTCGGAACATAAACCAGATACAAGTGTTCTTAAATCTTTGGATGAGAATTTCTACTACTTTGATTACGTGTTTAACGCCTATTTTAACGATGGATTTGAATGCTTGAATCCTGTACCAGGTGAATGGCCTAGTTATAACGCTGTTGCAATATCTAAAGCATTACTTCATTCTCAATTATACATTGCAAGAACACAAGGACAACAAGCAATGATACATGAATTTCCTGGTAAACTTCATCCTATTTTAAATCGTATTGAAAATTCATGTTTTAGAAATTTAAAATCATTAAGAATTGATGGATGTGATAAAATTTCAGAAAGCTTTAAACAGTGGATTAGATCTTTGGGTATTGAAACTGACATGCCAGCGGCTGGGTTTGTTGAGCGAAAAAGAATCGGCTTGGCTTAATGTTGAGAATACTTTAGCTGTATAATATTTTAACATTTTGCGTTACCGTGCGATCGTTTATCCTGCTATTCATTCACATGTAGATGAGTTAGATTCTTACTTACGTATATTACAGGAGATGTATCGTACCTCTTCAAACCCCTCACAGCATCCCCCATCTCAATGTCAACATTCAAGTACAAACAAACGGCCAGTTTGATTCGTTGCGGCCGATAAGATTGAATCCGCGCTAGTCCGTATCGGGAAGTTACACGCGGAATTGAGTTTCTGAGCGATGGTCTTGGAGATTAAACCGATGGATTGTCAAGAATATTTGCTGAATATAAATGACACGTTCGATAAGAAATTGTATAGTGTAATTCAATTAAGTTGAGTATTTAGAATGTATTTAAAGTGGAATTGATCCTATGGAAGTGTAGAGAAGTATTGGTGTGTGCTTATTCCATCAACAGGTCAAATTAAAGCTCCACTGCAATATTCATAAAGGTCGCTCGCTAACTTAACAACAGCTGAGGATTCAGAGCTTAAACTGCGGTCATATAAATCCCGACCTCCGCCCGCGGCTTCCCATTTCCCCATCTTCGATACTTTGACCTTGTCCTTCATCCATCAATTCTCCATCACCAATCTGTTCAATTCCATCAATTGGAAAATAAAGTAAATTTCGCAACAATGTCTGACGAATTCCAAACTTTTGACTTTGAGATGACACTCAAATGTGGTGTCACTCTCCCTTTGTTTCTTAAATATAAGACTCTTGGAGATCCTAAGAACCCTGTCATCTTGATTCCTACTTGCTACACTGGTCGTATCAATGGTACTTTCAACATGTGCATTGGTGATGATGATTGTATGTCTCCTAAGAAATACTTTGTAATCATTGTTGGTCTCCTCGGTGGTTCCGAATCCTCATCTCCATCAACTCAACCTCCTCCTTACAATGGAGCTGCATTCCCTGAGACTGTTTATGAAGACAACATTCACGCTCAATACAAGCTTCTTCAATCACTCGGATATGATGAAATTTTCGCTTACTGTGGTTACTCAATGGGTGGTCAACAAGCTTACTACTTTGCTTCAATGTACCCTACTAAGGTTAAGAAGATTGTTCCAATTGCTTCTTCAGCTCAAACTTCCGGTTACAACTGGAATTTCCTTGAGGGTGTCAAGACAACCATGAAGGCTTCTTCTGACTATGCCGCAAACACTTACACTGAAATGCCTGTTATTGGTGCTAAGGCTTTCGGTCGTGTTTACTCTAACTGGGCTCTTTCTTACGAATGGTTCAAGACTAAGGCTTGGGAACCTAAGGGATACACATCATCTGAGGATTATCTTCTTAAGGAATGGGAAGAACGTCTTACCACCTGGGATGGACGTGATCTTATTCAAATGGCTGTTACCTGGCAAAAGGGAGATATTGCCACGTTCGCAGATGGCGATCTTAAGAAGGCGCTTGAAAACATTCAAGCTGAAGCATGTGTTATGCCATCACGTACTGATTCATATTTCAGATGGGAAGCAGGTGTTGAAGAAGTTGAATGTTTAAAGAAGGGTAAATTAAATATTATCGAATCTGTTTGGGGTCATATCGTTGGTGGTGGAGCTGGTACTCCTGAAGATAATGTCTTTATTAACAAGACTATTAAGGAATTCTTTGCCGAATAAGCAGTTAAAAATAGTTATTAATTTATAGTTGCGTTGAATCTATTTTGTTAAAATTTTTATATTTTATTTTGTTTTTGGATATTTTTAAAGATTTTGTCGTTTGGGTAACCTATATGTACCTTAATTGAATAATATTTTTATATTGATATTTTCAATCACATTTACAACCTTCTTAATTTCTTGGTATTCAAGAGTATTTATTTATTAAGAGTAGAGATACAAATATCACCTTCACTTCCACACTATTCACACCTATGAAATCGTATTTATATTTCCAGTTATACGATCACATAAAGCAAGAACAATTAACATAATTTGATAAAAATAAAATGAGAATAAAAACGAAAAACGCAACACCGTGTTATATATCAAAGCAAAAAAAGAAAAAAAAAAAAAATAAAACATGAACATTTTTAACAATAAAATTAACACCTTCCCCGAAATTAGATATCAATAAAATCAATTAATCAATAAATAAATAAAAAGATTTTTTTAAGCCCGTGCCACACCCTGTTCATAGTTTAAACAAAAAATTTAAAACAAATTTGTTAGATAACTTATTTGAGATAAGTTAATTTAAAGGAGAGTTTGACTCTAGATAGTCAGCTATATACAAATATATGCAATAAATAAAGTTGAATATAAATAAATTGCATTAATAGAAACTCAATTGACATGATAATTTCAATCACGTAATTCAGGACTATGTGAATTGTGAAGGTGTTGTACCATATTGTTGATTTCTTAAAAGTGAATCAAGTGATTCATCAAGTAATAACTCTGATGGACTCCATGGTAATCCTAATGAAGAAGGATCAAAATTGATTGGTGTATTTCCAGTTGTTGGTGTTGTTCCAGTACCAATTGAACTAGCACGAGCACTTACATTTTGATCTTGTGGTGATCCTGATGACGAAGCAGAACGTGCTCCAACACTTGCTTGTTGACTATGAGCACTTGACCTTCGATGTGAAGATGGTGGTTGCTGTTGTTGGAAAAGATGACCGCCTGCACGGAACGCTTCTAAATCTTGTTGATAAACAGAATCATCATTTGTATTTAAAGGATCGATATTACCTAATTTAACGAGATCACTTCTTTGACTTTCCAAATACTGTTGATTTTCACGAAACTTTGAATCCATTTCTTGTCTTTGTAACTCTGTAAATCGTCGTTTACTAATTTCTAATAACCGTGCTCGTTCACTATCAAGTTCAATAATTTGATCATTTCGGAATGTTGTTGTTGACAATGATGATGATATATTGTTCATTGACGAACTACTACTATTATCATTATTGTTATTCTTATTAACATTCCCGTTATCATCCATATCTTCATTAAGAATAACATCAGCAACGGCATGAAATGCATCAGCGACAGATGGGTAACCAGAAACAGAGTCAGGCATTTCAATTTCTCGAATAATTGATTCAGATAATAGTGGTGCTTTAGCATTTGAATTTGATGTTCGAATACTGCTTGATGAACTACCAGATTGTTCACCTGATGGAGTACATCTGGTTTGTGATCCAGGACTACTATCACCATAAGACGATGATTCAGATGAAACTTCTCCGATAATTCTGGAATTATTTTCATCTTGAGCTTCACTTGACGATTGAGGTGAAGGTTCTGAAACTCGTATACTATCAGGACAAACTGTTGAAAAATCAGATGCACTCATTGTATGATCATTGAGGGATTTCATATCAACTTCTAATTGCAATACAAACATTGAAGCCATTGGTAAATCTTCTTTTAATTTACTTAATGCGATCATTAAAAATTCAAGTTGATCCTTTGTCATACTATCAACATCCGCGTAATCATTTCTAATTGCTTGAATAAAACATCGAGCTCCAACGTACAGGGCAAATGCATTAAAGGTATCGAATAGTGCTGAATCATATTGTGCACAACCTCTCATAATTCTTGCAATTTCAACCGCGCTTTGTAAACTACGGCGTTGACTTACTTCAAATTCATATTGACGATTTGAATCATTTCTCGCTTGTAGTACTGTTCCTTGATGCAAACAAATTACAGCTGAATGAAACAACATGTGTACTTGACTAATTTCTAATGACATTGGTCCATATGATTGTTTTAATCGATTTGGAAGTGATATTAAAAAAGTCTGTAATAAATCATCGAGAAATTTAAATCGTTCATAGAAATCCATTGCTGATCTCGCGCCAAATGGAACTTGGTTATTAACATCATGTACATGCTTTTGAACACGACCTAGAATGACGAATACAAGACAACGAGCAGCAAATGTTGATATTTTACGAAGCGACTTGCAAGTTGCAAAACTTTTGGTTGCTTCCGCTAATGAACACATATCTTCTTGTTTACCACTATCGAATGCTTCTTCAGGCGCAGGCAGATTTGTAAAGATATCATGCTCATCTATACTCATTGGCCAACCTGTACCAACACTTGCACAACGATCCGCTGAAAGTGCACACCAGAATGTACGACGACGTTCTTCAAGCTCAATCCAATCACGTGCAGCAGGTAAGCATTGCTTGATAGAGGGGACCGGAGCATCTGTTGCGATAATTTGAAGCATAGTGGCTGATCTGCTTGCAATACCAGTTGAGATCCATGCTCGTGGGAAGTACATTGCTTTGTACTCGAACTGAGCAACGAGCACCCAAGCCTGAGTAAATGATAATGCCATTGTCGGATCATCTAGGCAGTGGAGTTGGAGTTGAGCAGAATTAAGATACTTGCGTGCGCGGAGATAAAACATTTCAGAGAACTTGTGTAGTGGCTTTGAGTATGTTGCGGCGATAGCGAGCATGGCATATCGTAAGTATACTGGCGGCTGCATGCTAAACGGTAACTTGAGCCTGTATAAAAATCGTGAGTGATGAATCATTGGATAGTACTTGTGTAAAGATTGAAAATAAATATCATATAATTCATCCATCATTGCCTGCGGTGGTAAAGGCTCTTCGATACCCAAAGGTACAAGTTCTGCGGAGCTACCATCAGCGGTAAAGGTCGTGCTATTCAGATCATCAAAGTTGAATGACTCCAACCCGTCAGAAAGAGCGGAGTGACCTGTGGACGACAGCTGTGGCATCGCAGTCAGTGGATTTTCACGAACGCGGTCACGCAAGAAACCTGGCTCCATATCTCTGAGTTTCTTCTTGGCGACTGGATCCTCAAAAGCCTCCATGATGATAAATGAGGCAGGCCTTGGAGACACGCTTACAGCACCAGAACCAGAGATATTGTGTATTAACTGGCTATCATCAGAACCAGACGATGTGTGTCGAGAAAGGCCTCCATTTGCAGAGGTCGATTCGGAGCCGTCAGATGGCTTCGCTTTGTTAGAAATGAGCAACCCCTCAACGTGAGCTGTAAGAACAGATTAGCATCTTGCGGGCGTGATCTAAGCAAATCGCACGATTCAACTCACCCAGTCGCTCCTCCAGCATCTTCACATAGCCACGCTTGGGTCCAGTTTTTCGGCGGGAGTCCTCGTACGCGCAGTCGTGCTGAAGACGCGAGCATGTGCCGCAGGACGGCCTAACGCCGTCACATCGTAACTTCCGCTTTCGGCAGACGACACAGGCAACGCGCTTCGAAGCAGCCTGAGGAGCCGTTGCCGACATGGACGAGGATGTCGGGTCAACAGCATCAGCAAAGGCCGTGTCGGTCATGATGGCGGCTGCGGTGTATATAGCGGGGGAGGTGTAGCTGGCACCGGCGCTCCAGACAATGCTGACGGGAGAACGCGGTAACACGTTATGCAGTCGGTGGACGCGCAGTGGCGACTTCGAGAGTCCGACAAACGCAGAGCACCGTGGAAGCGCAGCAGGCGCGATGAGCAGTCGGCGGCGGACAACTCTAGATACGGGCGGACAGCTGCGAGTCGGAAGACCGAAGCTTTGGGGAGGCAGAAAGTGGTGATGGCGATGCAGAAAAGGCGGTGGGAACAGAAGTGACGAGAACGCAGAATAGAGTGTACGAAAGCCAAGCGCTCGCAGACAATACCCGTTCCGCGGCCTACAGTATAACAATGACGGGGATGGGAGCACAAAGAAGGTTACAAAGCCGGGTGGCGGTTAGTCAGGATTCAGGAAACCCTAAATCGCCGCGCGGCCCCGCACGGCTGAAGAGTGCACGTGACGGCACAGGGCCCTCACGCGTTGTTATCTTACAGTATGCCCTTGCCGGCCGAGCTGGCTAAATCAGGACGCAGAACTTAATACTTACAGTACCATACAGTGACCACCCGTCTAGTTCAATTGAAACTTATAAAAAGTGTATGACCAAGTTTTAGATAACAAAAATCTAGAAACCATTTTGCAGAATTGAAAAGCGTGCAAATCAGGAACAGCTTTTGAAACCCCTACAGGATGCAGAATTGGGTCACGTGAATGTTGTTAGATGGGACAGTACAAAGCCTGCAATGACTTCATGACTTCGTGATCGACTCACGCCAGCCACCACTCCACGCGCTCCTCAGCAGCCAGCACTTCAGTCCAATGTTCGGCGTCCAGTATCCCCTTTTATATGTGGTCCTTGCTATTGCCGTATATGCTGTGTTTACCGACCCCGAGAACTCGCTTACCACCAAGCTAGTCGTCACTGCTGTTCTATTCATCTTCCTTCCTTCAGTGGATTACTACGTCTTTGCGAGGCGACGCAGAGGTATTCCAGATGACTACAAGGCCCCATATTCAAGTGATGAGGAGAGTGAAGTTGAGGATGCTGATGTGGTAGAGGAAGAGGTGGATTTATAAACGACATAGTGCTCAACACGCAATAATGAAGTACACAGCACAGAGCAAACGTTTCGTTTGGAGCATGAGTCACTTACCTCTTACACACAAAAACCATGGCATTACACTTGTACTATAATGTATATATGTATATATTAATCAATTAATTAATTATGAAAGCAAACAGATCCGGAACGCGAAACACCAGGATTATGATAAGTATTGAGCAAAAGCACAAGTTCAAGAGTACACAAAACAAAACACCAACAGACCAGTCCAGCTAGCAAATACTACTGAGAAATTCATGCCTGTATATTACAATTCAGGTCGGCATGCAATTTTCACATTACGAAGAAGCGGTAGCGGTAGATTGAGTAACTGCTAAACCAAGGACAGATGAAGGAGGTGATGGTGGATGAGTAGCGCGGTACTCGTCATACTGCAAAATAGTTTCTAAAAGCTGATCAATCTTTGTCGCGTGAACAAATATATTTTCTGCATTTTTGCTTTTAAAGACTTCCTTCAATGCTGATTCAACTGCATCTGCAACGTGATCCGAATCTTCCTCCTCGTGTACTGGTTCCTTGTGTAATGGTGGTGGTCGTTGCTTAGATCCCCGCATGCATACCCGCTTGAGTGAATCCATGCGTGTCTTGAGTTTACTGCCCACTGACTTGAGAATAATAACGTCTGCACTTCCATTTTCTGAAGCAGTTGACATGAGTATTGGCAACAGCGCTCGAATTGCAATCAACTCAGTATCGACACTACTGAAAATAACCAAATCCAAACGACTTTCCAAATCCAAAAACTCTTGAACAGCATCTTCAATATGCAAATCATCAGCATCTTCTAATTCATCACTACTTTCATCGTCTTCATCTTCATCAACAACCTTATGTCGAATATCTCGTGGTTTTAAATAATGTAAATCGATATCATGTAGTCGTGATTTTGCTCTTTGAAATGATGGTGATTCTGCTTGATTACCGGTAATGTAAATACGACAGTGTGCTGATAGTAGTTGAAGGAGAATAAAGTCGAGACCAGCGGTCGGGCCTGCGATGAGTACTACTGCACCGTCGAGATGCATCGTGTATTGAGTAGTTGTGATATACTGATGTGTATTGTGGTGAATGATATGGCGGGAGTGGAGACGTGGGGCGGTAAGGAGGAAAATTTGATGCGGGGAGACCGAGTACATGTATATGTATAGAGTAGCGAGTGCTGGAACATGGCGCCAGGCCCGGGGCCAAAATCAGTCCATCTGCTGTGACTTGCGCGCCTTTGTATGAGGCCCACGGCATCCCTACAAACTACACCGCCAAACCACCGCACCATCACCGGATCTCGCACCCGCCTGAACCACTTCAACCGCCCCGTCAACGTCTCTCGTACTATGCCCTTCCCTCTATTTTACAGTAGCAACTCCCCAACTATTCCTCTCCATTTCCACGCGGCGTCTGACCGATAGTAACGTACGACGACAACGGTAGGAGCAAAATAGTTGCGTGATGTTTGCAAGGTGCGGCGCAGGAGGCGAATATGTAGCGGTGTTTCTATCATTTTTAATCTGTCGTCGCCTGACCTCGCCTGCTGCATGCCTGTCTGCCCGCTGTTTTCGCTGAGCGTTTGGCTGCGCTTTGCATTTGCTATATTGAGGCTGAGGCTATGTTTATTGCGCTTGAAATATGATATATGCCATGATAATTATTACTGTTATATACAAATGATACAATCCAAATACCCCACTTACAACTTGAGCGCCGATGCTCCCTTCAAAGGTGCTTTATCAACCTTAAGTCTACCTTCAACATCGCGTTTCTCACCACGTTTTCCAATAACCGTAACATTTGCTTTCTTAAGAGTTTGAACCACATCAGCTCTTCCACCAGGTTTAGTTTGAGCTCTAGCTGCTCTATTTTCCTCTTTCCTTGCTTCTCGTTTAGCAAATTTAGCCTTTTCACGTCTCCTTCTTCGTTTCTTATCATCGCTTGAAAGTTCCGATCTTGAAATTGGCATTCCATCAGTTCCAATAATTTCATTCTTATTCTTTGAACCAGATTTTGTAGACATTCCATCTCTTGGTGTATAAATTTCTTGTGGTGCCAACATTGATTCCGTAGACAATGAAGTAGGTTGAGCTTCTTCCATTGAAATTGCTGGTGCATTTGCAACGATGGTAATTGTAGGTTTAACTGGTTTTGGTGTAAAATGCCAAGCTGAAAGCGCATCTAATTTTTGATTTATTTCTCCGAAAAGTTCAGCAATTTCTTTATGTGCTGCTTCAAGCTTTCCATCTCCTTGAGTTGCAGCAAATCCTTCTGGATCTGTTTCCTTTAAATGATCTTCTTCATATAATTCAGCCAATGATTTATTACTTTTTGTCTGATCAACATCCACAAGTCGGCTTTGTCTAAACTCAGGTATTGAGTCAGGTAACCTTCTAGGAACGTCATCGTATTCACTTTTCTTGATTCGGTCTCTAATCATATCTTCTAAACTGGTTGTAACTTGCTGAGTAATAACCGGAACAGGTTTTGAACCTCTATCAAATTCAATATCTTCTTCAAGTAATGAATTAACTGGTCTCATACTTGATTTAGCTTCACCTTTTAATGTCCATTTCTTTTCTGAGACATTCTCAGCTTCGAGTTGTGCAATTTGTTTTTGTAATTTTCGCTGCATTTTTTCAAATGTTGATAATCTTGTCTCATCATCTTCTCCTTCTTCTTCGTCGTTTCCTTCATCTGCAAATAAATCTTTCTTCATTCCTTCCATTGCAAGTTGTAAATCAGATTCATCAACTTCATCGCCAAGTCCATCAAATCCACTTTTCTTCACTCTATTTTCCAATTTCTCCCTTTTTCTCTCGTTACCAGTTTTCCGTGGTGGTCTAAAGAAATCATTAAATTTAATATTATTCGCATTATCGTCATCAAATTCACCAGCAGCTTCTGAAAGTGATGTAGCAGTTCCAAAATGTCCTTCAAGATCATCTTCATCATAATCATCTGAATCTTCATCTGAATCTTCTTCAACCACATTTCTTTTATTCTTAGATGAGCTGTTGGTTGAAATTGGTTTTGCTTGATCCGGATCTGCAAAAAAATCAATCTCGTCATCCTCTTCGTCATCTTCATCTCCATTTGTAAAATCTCCCATTCTTTCAACGTCTTCTGTAAGTTTATTAAACTGATCAATATCGAAGAATCCATCATTAAGACCATGTACATCTTTAACGAGTTCAGATTCATCATCGGCGTCATCTATGTCTTCTCCGTCAGAAAATCCAGATATATCATCGGCTTCAATGTCCTCTTCTTCGTCGCTGACTTCTTCATTTAATTCTTCGTCGTCATCATCGACTTCTTCTTGTGCACTTTCCAATGCTTCGTCCTCATCCTCATCCATATCCTCAACTTCAAGATCTCCATCTTCATCAGATAATTCTTCCTCTTCACTATTAGACTGTCTGACTTCGTCTTCTTCATCCTCATCATCATCGTCATCGTCATTTGTAGCAAGTAACCTTCTCTTTCTCGCCATTTTCTCCAAATCATCTTCTCCACTTCTTTTCAATCCACCAGCAGCACCTTCCAGAACTTCTTCAGCAACACTGTCCAATACCAATCTAGTTTGTTCCCAGATTTGTAATGCATCAAGTCCTTCAATAAATACACCATCTTTAAAAATTGTTGAAAATCCTTTCGCTACTGGATCTAAGAAATATTTGACTGAACTTCTTGCTGCATTTCGAACTGCTTCTGATGGTTTTAATAACCCTTCTGGTTCTGCTAAAAGTATGTCGCATAGAACTTGTTGTGCTGATATCTCAGATGATGCAGCTAAGTCACCTTCTTCTTTTGACGCCATATCGTCAAATTATCAACAGCAATGTACCCTTGTTCTCAATACCTTTGGAAACCAAATATCAAAGACGCTGTTGCACTTGGTATTTCTTACTGGCGATTTTTTTTCATGGCCGGGTAAATTCTGACCGCACTCGCCGCTGAAAGCCGCACGAACTGAGTATATAAAACTCCCAACGCGGCTCATTTTCACGCACGCTGCAAGCCAGCTGGCAATCTCGACTTGGGTTCGGTGAGTTGATTAATCCTTGTCAAGCCGAGTTCGATGGTGGATATTGGTTACGTTGTGCTCATTCGGATCTGAGATGATTAAATTGTATCATTAAAATTAGATACAGTTTATGAGGACAGAGAGAGCGAGATGGAAGCCGCGTGCAGAACTGTTAGAGCAGTAGAATGATATCCGTGAGTTTATGATATCATACTGGATGGTTTATACACTCTGTTGTCCCACGGACAAGTTCTAAGAGATTGAGACTGTGTGTTGATAGTGTGCAGTTGTCACGTTTGCGAGAAATTGTCATCAATCAAAGAAGACACTCAAATGTCGCGTCACCAATAAAAACATACAGGCATCGTCATCGTTCAGAGAATACAGTATGACCGAATTACAGTAAACACAAGGCAGTCCTCGGATGCTCTAAAATGGCGCTCCCTCATAGAGCATGTTCGTGTACCTTTGAGTACGTACTGTAGCCCACCACAATCTCCAGCGCGTAAGATCCACGAGGTCGCCGAGACACCTGTGCAATCAATTAACGGGTTGGGAGGAAGCGGCGCGGCTGAGCTGACAGGGCGTGGGCCTTCAAGGCCAACCGTCCGAGCCCGAGCCCGAGCCCGAGCCCGAGCCCGAGACCGTCGTGGCACGGCTGTTACGTATCACCGCCGTAATTTCCCATCACTTGCCATTGCTTTCTCAAAGAGCCGACTATCGCGCAGTGTATATGCGCAAAGGTTCGTGCGAAGGCGACAACTCAGTGAAACTAGTGCACAAGTTCATCGAAGTATAACATGCTGTCGGCCCAAGTTGAATGGATGCTCGCGGATGGCGCATCCACGTCGCTTGAGAACTTATCCCAAGCAGTGATATCAAGTTTACGGAATCCTGACGATGATGGGTTTACACTTGCATGTGATATTTTAACAATGATTGAACATTTTACGTCGTTAGATACACAGGATATCGTCACTGTTGCCAAAATATTAAATGGTGAATACATCTTGTTCAGGTTATATGAACGGTTTGGAAGTATCGAAATGAATCCATTCCTATCACACTTTCTCGCAGTATATACAGATGGAATGCATGAATATAGTGCCGTTAAAATCGCAGCAGCAGGAACAGATATATTAGATTTATCACCTACAAGGTTACTTCTACAAACGACATTAGTGTCAACTTTCTTGGTTGGCGGTGGTAGAATTGTGGGAGAGTTAAAAGCTCAAGACTTTGCTGTTTTATGGACAAAATTGATACGAGAAGATGTTGATACTGCTAAGTTTTATGGTGCTTTGGTTAATCAAGGTGTTTTACCGCCTATGGATATACAGGTGCAGAGTATACAAGAGTCACCGATACCACAAGAGAGTCAGATAATACAAGCACAGCAGGAACAGAGGGAGGTTGAGTATGTGAATAGACCTGCAAGGGAGGATGTATATACGTTTGAGAATGTGAGGACTGTTCTAGAAAGAGCACTTACAGAGGAGATGCTGGAAACCGATACTCAGGTACGTGTGCCATTGATGTGAATATTTAAAAGATGCTGACTTACAATTGATTAGGAATTAATTGAGGCATTGAAGAGTAATACTGAATTACTCATATCTTCTGTTGACTTATCTGTCAATGCGATAGGGTCTATGTTGCGCATGAACCCCGCTCTTGGACGAGCACTGATATCAATGTTACTTGCAACCGATTTACGAATTGAGTATGTTGTCAATGATTTTTGTCCAAATTGAATACAATAAACTAACTTTGAATAGTGTGTTACAACTACTTGAATACCTACCGCCAACATTACCAGTACTGGAAGCATTGAGTCATTTGCTTGTATCAAGAGAAGGATCAAACGATGGTACCATCCCACTAAGTGATGAAGAACGCTCAACATTACTACATCCATTCTTATCAAATGCGACACGTTCCATAGAAACACGTATATATGACAATGGAACAGTTACAGCGGACGATGAGATGCGTACTACCAGACAGGTACAGTTATTGTGTATGTTTATTCAGTCGTTGCTACGATCAGGAGCTATCACGTTGGAGGAGTATCTGTTTGAAATTCAAGCACTTACATTAAGCTTCGTGTATATTCCTGAGGCGACTGAGTTATTTCAAATTGTCCAGCGGGCAATGGCAAGTCAACAGATTGCGGAACAGGGCCATAGCAGTAGTGGTACTGCAAGACAATCTCGAGCACCTGTGCAAGTGCTGTAGCAACTGTATACGGACATACGGCAGTGTTGCATGTGATTAAAGAGATGACGGCGATATCCGGATCTGTAGTACTGAGCAGGAAATGGAGCTGGAAAGTGAGATAAAGCGGCAGAAACGGAGTACGAAGGACTTGTATGCATTTCGGGGTGTTTTTGTCATGAACTAAGGAGTACGCTGGAGAGAAATCGGAAAGAGATGAGTACAGTGCGCATGATTGCCAGAAGTAGAATGCAGAAGGAAGAGAAATAGAATTAGAGCCAGAAATGGACGTGAGCATTCCACAGCTCTGGCTCGCCAGCCACGGCGGCCAGATGAGCATACCGCGAGCGTACCGCCGCCGCACGTATTTATAGCAACTGCCGTTGCAGCGCCGCAGCACGGCGCGCTGTCGCTGCGAAATACCGTGACAGAACGGCATTTGTGCCCCGAACAGGCAGGTATGCGCTAAGCACCGACGCATGCAAGTCCGCGAGCCGAGCATTGGCGGCTTTGCATGCGGTTTTGCACCGTCGGCGCCGTCAGCCTGAGCCTGTTCTGTTCATTCGAGCGACGCGCTTTTTATAACCTCGTCTTCCTCTTCTTCCCTCCGCCATTCTCTGCTCCTCCACCACCGCCTCCGCGTCGTCGCCAGAACGGGTGCTTTTCTCGGTTCGGTCCAGCTCGCACCTGCTTTGCCGTCGTCCTCGTCGCGCCTTCCAGACGACTGTTCCTGAGTGCGACTCTCTGCTTCGCGGCTTCGCGGCGTCTAATTCTGCCTACTTCAGTCGCGTCGCCACGCAGTTTCATCGCATTTTCGCCTCTTCTACATCCACCACAACCAACATCAGTATTTTAACATACATTGCACATTTACAATGCAGTCAAGAATATATCGGCAGGTGGTAGTTTTACTACTTGTCTTCCTTACCGTCCTAGGCTCGGCCAACGCTCAAGGTATGTCCGGCAGCCCGATCGACGGCGTCGCCTCAACCATGCAATGCGGGCTTTCTTGCTAACACTCATATCATCAGTTGCACCAGCTCCAGCACCAGCTCCTGCTCCCGCTCCTGCTCCTGCACCGAATCCAAATCCCAATCCCAATCCCAATCCAGCGCCTGCACCGGCACCAGCGCCAAATCCCAATCCGAATCCTGCACCGGCACCGGCACCAGCACCAAATCCAGCTCCAGCGCCTGCACCAGCGCCAGCACCAGCACCAGCTCCCGCACCAGCACCAGCACCAGCACCAGCACCAGCACCAGCACCAGCACCTGCCCCAGCAGATCCTGATGTCTCCAGCTCAATCACTTCGCTGACATCGTCCACTACCACAACGCCTGTCGAATCACCCACACTTGTCTGGGTCACCTTGACACTTCAGAATGGTGCCATTACTACAACTATCCAAGTTCCATACACTCAGTCATTCAGCTCGATGTTCACTCGCGTGGCTACACCAACACCAGGTTCAATCGGTCTCGGTACGATCTCCGGCACTGTTGGCTCGACACGTCTAGTTTCCTCCACAATAACTGGCTCAGAGGGTGGTGCACTTGCTTCATCATACAACACAAGTGCCGACATGTTCCGTATTGCTGCCTACTGCCTGGCTATTTCAATTTCAGTTATTATTGGCTCGACTGGTCTGTTCTTCTTGTGAGCACCTTCAACCTATTTCCTCACACACACTCTGTATTTCTACATCCTACGACCTCTATGACCTCGCTCATTTGTGACTTTTTGTTCCTTTTTTCCTGGGGAGTTTTGTTACACTCGCTTTGCATTGCTATGCCTCACGATAGATTGGTGTCTTTCACCTTCCGTTTTGTTATCTTTGTATCATGTTGCATCCACTGAAGTTTCGCTTTCGAGTCTATTCTTGGTACTTATTTCTCTACACGCGTGTGCTTTATATAAACTGTGCATACACGCCAAAATCGAAAATTAGCATCCTTATCTCTCACTGTACTCTGTAGCTCACGCGTCGCGCTTTTCAAATTCCACGACATGTATATAGGAACGCGTCTGCGGCATTGCGCACGGGTGTTTTTTGTAAATGTTTACCGCCGGTCCACTAATTCGGCCCGGACGCGTCTCAGCCACTAGACTCGATATGATCGAACACGCGCCTCGAGCGGTTTTCGAGGATGGTCGCGGCGGCGGATATACGTAAACCATTAAAAAACCGCAAAAACTAAAAAGTAGCTCTTTAACCTTGATTTCTGACGATGAAAATTCAGAACTCTAAAGACGCCGGATCTACGTCGAGAATTAAGGTACAAAGCGTATCAACGGCGAGCCGCACATTCAGGCGATCGTTAGAGTTCTGAGGGGTATGTAGCGCCGAGCAAGTTGTGAGCAAGCCCTAATTAGGGTTTATTACGTGAATACCTGCGACTGCTGTTTCACGCGGCGCGCTTGTTAGCGCTTGCGCCGCACCGTCTCGGTGAGTCGTCTCTGCTTGACGGTGAATTGTCGTGATGTTGTCGTGATGTTAAGCAGTCTTTGTTCTTCAGGTATAGACTACATCGTCCGTCCAACACACAGCACATTCAACACAATGGCTCCTGCTGTACGTTCCTCCTTGTGCGCAACATGCGAATGCACCGGAATCATGTAATCTGTGGACTTGTTTTGTTCTCTCATACGCTTTGCTGGCACTAAAACAGTTTGGAAAGACGTACAATATTGATTAATGTTTTACTATATTCATTGTCATTATTACCGTTATTGAGCAGACAAACCCATGATTTAACCATGTCATTCGGTGCTTCTATTGTTTTGCTTATTCTTTTTCAATGCTGTATAAGACCAGTAGGCTGAGACTTTATTTTTTATTATTATAGAAGACTTCCAAGAAGGCCGCTAAGGTTACCTCCAAGGTATGTTTTTTCCTTTATCTACAGACTATTCAACGAATCTCCAAGTGCTGACTCTAATTAGTTCACCCTTGACTACACCAACGCCGCTACCATCTTTGACGATGCTGGTTTCATCACTTTCTTAAACAACAAGATCAAGGTTGAGGGCCGTACCGGTAACCTTGGTGATGCCATCACTGTCTCAAAGGAGGGCTCATCCAAGATTGCTGTTGTCGCTCACATTCCTTTCTCTGGCCGATACCTCAAGTACCTCACCAAGAAGTTCCTTAAGAAGAACAACCTCCGTGACTGTATGTTGTTTCAATGTGATATTTATATGGGATAATGAATTGAATACTAATTTAATTTCTATAGGGCTTCGTGTTGTCTCAACCTCAAAGGGTACCTACGAGCTCCGATACTTCAACGTCAACGTCTCTGATGATGAGGACGAAGAGGATGACGAATAAACGGTTTCAATCATATCTACTATTTCCAAAATAATTATTCAAAAAAATCATAAACAATTGGAGAATTGCTGTATTAAAAGTTTGTATTATTACATAATCTGGTTTTTAATAATGGTACAAACACTATCATGACATCTTATTTTACTCCTCGTAATGCATAGCGTGCCTCAATTTTTGTGACATTGTAGGTCGAAATCCTCACGCAGTCAATCCGACTTACTATAGATAGTAATGCAACCACCGTGAATTCTCTCTATACTCGAACATCAACCATATATGCTTATGCTCGATGCTAGTATCCAATCCCTCTTGTAGGGATAGCGAGTCAGATTATACATAACCCATAATCTCTTCGACAAGAGAATAGTTTTTTTTATCTTGAAATGAAAAGTACAGATGATATCATTCACAGCTTTCTATATAAACGCATAAAAAATCGCATATTCTCAAGTTGCAATGGGTACCTTAACTTTGTTTCTTCAATTCTCGACCAAATCGATTCATCCTCCTCAACTTTTTCCCAATCTTGTCTTTTTTCTACTTCATCACCAATCCTCCTTCGAGCAGTTTGAGAATCATCACCAGCACCCAATGTATGATCTAATAAAAATTGAACAGGAAATGTTTTACTTCCAATTTGAATATGAGAAAATGATCCTGCACTCTCTAATACAAGTAATAAAGTTCCTGGTGTACAATTTTGATTTAAATATCGTAAAAATGTCATTGTACGTGGTTTTGATAATGCAAATAATTCATTGGCTGTAAATAAAATTGTAATAAGTCCGTATTCTGATATATTTTTTAAATCATCTTCGGCATTTGTACTAGGTTCGTCGGTTGAAGTATCTGAATTTAATGCAGCGTCATTATTATAACAAGGCAAATCCAAAATATCCATTTGAGTGAACTTCAGATTAACAGGACTAGTAAGATCATTTCCATCTTTAACTCCATATAAATGCTTATCAATTCCTTTTGATAATGTATCAAATGCATCACCCCAATCAGCAATATCAACAGCATGAATTTCAACATCTTTTGCTTGAACCTCACGAACCAAAGTTGATAATGCAAGCACTTCACCACCTGCACCACCGCCAACACATAAAACTTTCTTAATCTTTGATCCACCATTCAACTTTAGATTTCCTTTTCGTTTGCCATGAACCAAATAATCAATAATCTGAGGACATAAATCACCAAAGACGTGTATATAAGTCAATGCGCGAAATGAAGACCATCTGACTAAATAAGCAGGAAGTAATTCTAAATCACCAAACGCAGATGTATAATCACGATTATATAAATGTGCTTTTATTGCTTGAATTTGAGCTGTAAGGACATCTGGAGATGCGAATGTTGTTGCGAAAGATCGTTGAAGGACGGTTAGAACTGATTGTTGGAGAGTTGGTGAAAGATATCTTGTTGATTCTGAAGTGATTTTTGAACGAGTTGAAGGTAAATTTGCACCCCGTGATTTGGGAGCCATTGTGAATCCAATTGTATAAGAAACAATGCCCTCATTCAACCTGATTTAAATCCTGTCTTTGAGTATGATCTAATGAATGACAGCATGAACAGACTTGATGGGAAGCTTGGGACATTAAGGGCCGGCGCGAACGAGTCACGTGCGGGAAACAGGAAGCAGTACAGTATACCTGCGTATAAATCCAGTAGCTCGCCAGCACCTCCATACTGGCAAGAGACTCGCATTTGAATATCGTACTAGCGATCAACAATAACAAGGGCCTCCAAATAAATCATTTTTGATAGCATTGGTTAACAGTCTTTTTTTTAGCAGTGAAGGCTTTACAAATCACAACATGTCGCAGCTAATCCCTCTGGTTTTCACGTGACCGAGGTTAGGGCGTGTGCGGCCCAATCGGCCCTGGTTTGATTGGCCGAGCCCGGGAAAAGCAGACCACCGCAGGAGTGCAGCAATCGTGTGCATCTCGAAAAAAACACGGCTTCGCGCACACCTGACCGTCTTGTTTGTCCGCGCTTTCCACTTCCACCGGCGTTTCCTGTGTTTCGACATCCTCGGGTCATTTAACGTACTCCGAACATCTCCACTCTTTCTTTACTGCGTTGTAAAACACCCGGTATTGCTTGTTCCGCGTGTCATATTCGGCAACCTTAAGCAGCAATCTCAATAATCAGCACTCGTCTTAACTACATAGACTTCTGCCGACATCTTATCGTATTTTCGAATTCGACGTTTTTTCGTGAATAAATAATCAACAATCAAAATGATTTCCCGACAGATCACCTCGTCCGTCATTCGCATGACCGCATCCCGCCGCGTCGCTACCGTCGCTTTCCGTGCTGTTGCTCCCGTTTCAGCTCGTTACTTCTCGGTCTCGGCTCTCCGTGGTACGCTTTCCCAATTGCACTGGATCTGATTTGGATCTGATGTGGTGTTTTACCTCAATTTAATTGTCAGCGTACTGGGATGCTAATAAGTCTTTACAGCCAAGGAAGACTCCAAGGCCGTCGAGCCTACCTTCAAAGTCTCCGAGAAGATCGAGGATGTTAAGACTTCAATGGACCTTTTCGGTCCTGGTCCCACTCCTAATGCCATTCCCACCAATCTTGAGACAGCTACTGGTCTTGGTATGTACATAATCATACTATATAATTTTGATCTCAATTGCAAGGTCTATGCGGAATAAACACTAATAAACTGATTACAGAGCGTCTTGAAATGCTCGGTGAGATGGCTGGTATCGATGTCTTCGACGAGACTCCCCTTCCTTCAGACAGAATAGGCACAATTGCCGAACCCGTTGTTATTGAGTCCGGTGTCGAACAGAAGTACATTGGTTGCACTGGTGTTCCCGCTTCATCCCACGACGTTGTGTATGTATTCCCACGTGGCTTGTTATAGGGCGTTAAAAATATTTGCTAACAATTAATCTTAATAGCTGGATGTCATCCACTATCTACGAACCTGCTCGATGCGTTGAGTGTGGAAGCGTTTACCAGCTTACCTTCATTGGACCCGACTCCGAACTTGAGGGTGTTGACCACGTCCACTCTTCATAATTTCATTTTATATAAATAATCTATAGGTGGGAGAGTGAATATCTAATTCTTTGACCGAGATAAAGGTGGTCTGGTTCTTGGAATAGCGTATGACTACTACCTTTTGTTATTAGTTTTATCTTTTTTAATTTAAGCATTCATCTACTATATTTACACATGCGATACTCTCGCGTAATCGTAATCTATACATAACCTATATACATATTTTGATTCTTTCAATACTCATCACATCATTTACTTCCGTTTACTAGCCTTTGCAGACTGCGCACTTCCAGAAGTAGTTGCCGAAGCAGCTTTTACTTTCTCTTTCTCTTTTCCTTTTCCTTTTTCTTGTCCTTCCTTTTTAGCAGCTTTAGCAGCTTTCTTTTCATTATTTTTCTTTTCGCGTTCAGCTTCTTTAGCTTCTTGAGCGCGTCTTTTTGCGCTTTCTTTCTCAAGTTGTTCAACTTGTTTGGCACTATATGTCCAAATTTGTTCGGGTAAATCCGAATCCGGCGCGAGTTCTTTACGCGGTGAACTAAATAAATAAATAGTCAGTTTGCTTTAATGCGCAATAGAATGTAAAAAGAAATTAAACATACGGAGTAGTAATTTGTTTGCATTCATTGAACACTCGTGCACCAACTCCATCAGCACCTTCAGGACTCATTGCAACATGTAAAATAGTTTGAGCGCCTTGATCCGGTGATTTGAGTACCAGCCACCAAAATGGCCACATTATTAAATATAGCACTAAACCCCATAACGAACCAAAAGTCAAGAAATTTCTTGCAGATGTTGTTCTAGTAAATCCTGTATTAGCTATAAATACACGTGCATTATTTGGTTGAGCGTCTGGTCGTTTGTAATCATCTAATGATTCTTGAAATTTACGTGCGAATAGCATTAGGGCCATTTTGGCACTACCAAAAACTTGCCATGGTTTTGAAAGTGGATATGCACGTTTCAAATATCCAGGATCGGTAATGTCGAAATCAGCCATGGCGTATGACGAGCATGTTGTTAAAATGATTCGTACATCACGGTGAGGAGGTTGAACGCGAAATGCAGGTGATAAAATAGTAAGTAAATGATAATGACCTAAATAATTGATTCCCCATTGAGATTCAATTCCATCAGCGGTCAATGCGCGCATTTTATACATTGGTTGTGAATATCCTGCGCAGCAGATCAACATATCTAACCGGCGAGGAGGTGAGTTATCAAGCCAACGAGTTGCGAAAACACGAATTGAATGAAGAGAAGAAAGGTCGCATTCTTCAGCGTAAATTAAATTATTTCCAGTCCGATAACGTAAATCAGCTACATGCTCGATCAACCAACCATCATTCAGAGACCGGACCAGGAGCACAATCTGTGCACCTCGCCTAGCTAGATCTTCTACCACCGCTGCACCGATTCCGCTCGTTCCACCCTATATTCGCAAGTTAGTCATTGATCTGGTAGTACACGCATTTAAATATACACTTAATCAAGTGGAACACGTACCGTAATCATGACGACGCGACCGTGCATCTCTCGTTCCCAGGTATTGCGCGCTCCGCCAAAGAACCTCCGGAGCAGGAAGATGCCGACGACCCATGGCCCGTATGTCTTAATGTACGGCCACAGGGGTATTTCGCTGAAGCCTTTGGAAATGGCGGTCCACGCTATTTCAAGCGGCATTTTGGAACTGCGAGTATGGCAATTGAGCAGTGCAAAAGATGCAAATAAATCAACAAGACCAGATGACTTAGATCAAGGAGTGGCCAGGGATCGATTACTCGGAGTCGGCGAGGCTGACCGCCGTCCAGGGTAGGGGCGCGCCGCAAATGAGCCGCGCCTTGTGAAGTTTACTTGCGTTCGCCTCTGCTGGGCTAAACATCCACTCGGCCGTTTGCACCACCACTTTTCTGCCCCCCTCCCCTTCCAGCACCCCTTTGTCGCCGCCTGTCGCTGTTTCTGCGACCTCCGCGCACGCTTACTGCGCTTTTTATTGCAGCGGCCTTGAATCCGGTGTGATCGTCCCGCGCGCAGCGTCTCCACCGGTCCAATCGCGGCCTCGCTGCGCCGTATCTCGCACTATCTACCCAGCAATCTCCTGCGTACCGGCCAGCCATGTCGTCTCCTCCTCACCAGTCTCCGCGAGGCTCTCCATGGAATCCAAACAGACCAGTGCGCAGTCAGACCTTTCCTCAAGGCTTCTTACAAACACCAGCTGAGCCCTCTGTGCCCGCGCAGTTGCCCAGTCGGGGGCTGGATTACATATTCCACGACTTGCCGATCCCAGATCAGTCACCGCTATTAGATGGCCATTTGTCCAACAATGGGCTGGATCCCTTGATTACAGATCAACTAGATAGACCGCGACTCTTTCCAATCAGCGACGATGACAGCAGCGCGTCGACAAGTGCTTCAAGTAGTCGCGCAGGCGGCCTCAGATCAGCGACTACAATGGCAACTCCCATCAGCCGGCCGCGATTTCTCAGCAGACCAATCTCAGCTTCACCGCCATCGTCAAGCTACACAACTCCGCGACCGATGTCAGATTCACCTGATGATCCGGACGATGATGATGACGATGACGACGACGACGATGACGACGATGACGATACGGCTGCTGATATTGACGAGCAGTATTTGAACGACTCTCTTGACCCGTTCTCCGTGGGTTCTGCGATGCCTAGATTGCCAAGTCTGGCCTCGCAATTACCTCCTGAACTTGTATTCACAATTGTCAATTTACTCGACTCACCCAAAGATCTTTCTGCCTTATTAACAGTCTGTCGGTCATGGGCTCGTTGTGCTGTTGAGCCATTATGGTTTCGGCCAAGTGTACCATCGGCGCCAGTACTAACGTTACTGTCTAAATCGCTTGAACTGCAACAAAACGGCGAGTCCTTTTTTCCATACGGTGATTTTATTCGCAAACTTAACTTATCACAAGTTTCTTCATCTCTCACCGATGAAACGTTATCTCTGATCGCCGCCACTTGCCATTCTTTTGAAAGATTATCGTTTGCTGGTTGCAGACTCGTTTCAAACCTTTCTATGAAGGAAGTCTTTAGGAATAATTCACATATCATTACGCTTGATCTCACAAATGCAGAGAATATCAACGATGACTCATTAAGTATACTTGCCGATACATGCAAGCAATTAGAAATTCTCAGCGTCGTGGAGTGCAGACAGGTTACTGATGCATCACTAGTCAAACTTGCGACACAGTGCAGCAAGTTACGACGATTAAAATTGACTGACTGCGCTCTTATTACGAATGCAACCACCGATGCTCTTGCTGATAATTGCCCATCGATTGTCGAACTTGACTTACAAGGCTGCTCCCAAATTACCAATTCTACAGTTACAAAGATTTTGAAACAGTTGCACGAGCTTCGTGAACTTCACGTTGGATTTAATAAATTCATCAATGACGATGCTTTCACACCGTTTCCAAGAGATGGTTCCCTTCAGTTTGATAATTTGAGGGTTATGGATCTGACTGCTTGTGACTCAATCACTGATATTGCAGTTACAAGAATCATTGCATGTGCTCCTAAACTTCGCAACCTTGTTCTCGCAAAATGCGTTAATCTCACAGACCGCAGTATTTATGCAATTTCAACACTTGGCCGCGCATTACATTATCTTCACCTTGGTCACTGTACAAGTCTTACTGATAATGCTATTCAGCATCTGGTAATGCATTGCAATCGTATTCGATATATCGATTTAGGATGTTGCAGTAATCTTACAAACTCATCAGTTAATTATCTTGCGACATTACCAAAGCTGCGCCGTATTGGATTGGTTAAGTGCCAGAATATTACAGATGTTGCGATTCAAGCACTTGCTCGTCTGAGATCACCAGGTGTCGATAATTCACTTGAGCGTGTACATTTGTCATATTGCACCGCACTCACTATTCCGGTATGTTAATCTTGAAAGGATTATAAGACTGATTACTAACTTGTATAAATGAAGGCCGTCCAGGAACTTCTTATGAATTGCCCACGTCTTACTCACTTGAGTTTAACAGGAATTCCAGCATTCATGCGTCAAGATTTGCGGCAATTCTGCCGAGCACCACCTCCAGAATTTAATCCACATCAACAATCGGTATTCTGTGTATTTAGTGGTGCTGGAGTCGCTAGAGTTCGAGAACATCTTGCAATTACTTCAGATGATCAACAGAGTGGTTTGGCACTCCGATTCCAAGGACCAGGAAATCCTGGAATTATTCGGCCATTTGCTGTTCATAATATTATTGCGCATGATCGAGAAATGCTTCATGAGACGATTAACGAAGCACGACACGAGCTTGAACAAGACGAACTATTCGATGTAGATGACGGTGATGATAATTGATAATACTTAAGTTAAAGTTTAAGTAGTGATGATGGCTAGTGATGATGGCTAGTGGTTACAGTAATGGTAATGGTAATGGTAATATTGAGCTATAAGGTCGGATAGAGCATTAATGGATTTTAAAATTGTGGGAAAGTGATAGGCTTTGTGTTTCAATTTTTTTTTTAATTTTCGCTTGATCATGTTTTGTTTTATTGCTTTGTGTTATGTGGTGCGAGGTCACGGGAATATCCATTTTACTTTTGTTTTTTTTTTGTGTTTTTCTTTTCTTTTGTGGTGTTCTACTGTTTGATCTTTATTTTTGTTCGTGCCATTGTTGTTATGTTGTCATGAATTTGTTGTTTAGCCGATTTATATTTACGTGACGTGTTTCGTCTATGCATTTTTGCAATACATCATTTCATATCCTCTATTTAATTCTTCCTCTATTGTACTTGGTAAGCTTAACCATAAATTCGAAATAGTAGTAAATTGGAGTATGATATAGATAAGAAAATGGAGATCAAGGAGCGGCCGTATCGGATGGTCGATTGGGAGTTGAAGTTGGAGTCCGGGGAGATTCCGGATTGGAGATCGGAACTCGGAACCTCGAAATTTACGCACCATACAACGCCTGCCGGCGATTCCAGGTATATAAACTACTTCTCCATCCCTCAATTACTCTCCAATTTATTTTAGACGAAAATCAGCAGTATAAAAATACAATGGCTAGCAGAATAATGGTTCGAACTAAAATATCACGACTTGTATCACGATCTACTATCGTTCTTACACAGAAAAGGTTCCTCGCTTCAGCACGAACTATTGACTTACCTGGCCTAGTGAGTTTATGCGACTTGATTTACGTGTATTTCAGTTGCAATTATTAACATAAAGTGATAGTTACGTGATAAATCATTATTTCGTGAGAATGCAGTTGTTGGATCAGATAATGCAGCGATTTCGAAATCGGGTAAAACATTTCAAGTTAAAGATCCGGCAAGTCAAGCGCTGCTTGGAACTTGTACAGATTTTACAAAAGAAGATACGATTCAAGCAATTCAGGCTGCAGCATCAGCGTTTGATGATAGTTATGGGGAAAATGGTGGGAATGGTGGATTTAGAAGAGTACCAGCTGCAGAACGAGCTAGATTATTACGGAGTTGGCATAAAGGAATTGAAGATAATGCGAATGATTTGGCGTTACTGATTTCAGCTGAGAATGGAAAATCATTGATGGAAGCAAGAGGTGAAGTTGCTTATGCCGCGAGTTTTATTGAATGGTTTGCAGGTGAAGCGGTTCGAGTTTATGGAGATACAATTTCACCACGTACAGCAGGTAATTTAGCAATTGTAATTAAACAACCAATTGGACCTGTGGCAATTATTACACCTTGGAACTTCCCATTAGCAATGATTACAAGGAAGGTTGCTGCTGCTGTTGCTGCCGGTTGTACTGTTGTTATTAAGCCTGATGCTGAAACTCCATATACAGCACTTGCATTTGCTGAATTAGCATTACGGGCAGGAATTCCACCTGGAGTTGTTAATGTTGTTACAACCAAGACAAATCTTTCTGAAGTTGGTGAGATAATGTGCAGTGATAAAAGAATTAAAAAAGTATCATTTACTGGATCAACACCAATTGGAAGATTACTTATGAAACAGTCATCAGAAGGTTTAAAGAAATTATCGTTTGAATTAGGTGGTAATGCACCTTTTATTGTATTCCCTGATGCAGTTGGTGGTGTTGATGGTGCAGTTGCTGCTGCTATTGCATGCAAATTTAGGGGAACTGGTCAAACATGTGTCTGTGCCAATCGAATTTTAGTGCATGAGGATATATATGAAGAATTTTGTGAGAAGTTTACAAAAGCAGTTGAAGAAAGATTGGTTTTGGGACATGGTATTTTGGATGAGCATTCAACAACAGGACCATTAATTCATGATCGTGCATTATCTAAAGTTGAAGCTCATGTTGCTGATGCTATTGAAAAGGGTGGGAAACTGTTAACTGGAGGACATAAAGTACCTGAGCTTGGTCCATTGTTTTATGCGCCTACAGTTATTGCGAATGCTACAAGTGAAATGAAAATTGCACAAGAAGAAACATTCGGACCAGTTGGAGCATTATTTAAATTTAGTACAGAAGAAGAAGCAATTCAACTTGCAAATGATACAGATGTTGGATTAGCAAGTTATTTAATGACAAGTGATATTAATAGAGTATTCAGAATATCTGAACAGTTACAAACTGGAATGGTTGGTGTTAACACCGGAGTTATTAGTGATTGTGCGGTTCCCTTTGGTGGTGTCAAAGATTCGGGTTTTGGAAGAGAAGGTTCAAAATATGGTATTGAAGAGTATATGACTGTTAAAGCAATTACCCTCGGAGGTGTTGGTCATCCGTACTAGGTATATAGTATGATGCTGTATAATACATCTGCATTGAGATCGGTAGCATCCCATGAGCAAAGTCGTAGAACATTGACAATCACACATTCTCATTTGAATCGCGCAATTTCAATGATTACAGTTTTTATTCACATACGTATTGCAATATAATCAGGTACAAAAATGTGGAACACGTGCAAAAGCCCGTGAGATTTGCAATATGATCACGTACAAAAGTATGGAACACGTGCAAGAGCTTGTGAGATTCGACATAAGGAGCCTTCACGTATGTGATATATCTTTGGGCTTCGCACGCTCCGTCTCCGTGTTACGCGGTGATAAATTGTGGATAAATGAAATTGAAATACTTAACTTCTTAAATATCTTTTCAGCCATTAGCAAGATCAAACTCTCTGCATCCCATTTTCAAAATGTCAGACTCGCAGTCGTTTAAATCAGAGACCGTTGTGGGAGATGATGAGTATGAGAATGAGAAAAAAAAAAGACACAGAAAAAGATGATTCAAATTTGGAAGTAAGTGAGCTTAAGGAGGAAGTCGAGAGACTTCGGAGTTCAATTCAGTCCTTAAAGGCCGATCAGGAGGTCAAGAATGAAAAAACAAAGGAGACTGAATTGCCGAAGAAAAATCGTGGGGTCTTTGACATACTTCGCTCGAGACTTCGCGCTGATCAATGCCAGAATATTCACACCGTTGTTATACAGCGCTCAAAGTATGTATTTCATTGAAAATTCGTACTGATAGGTTATGTGACGTGCTGACAAACTATTCAGGAAATCAGAAAACGAAGTAAAGGCAGATCTTCCCGAGATTATAAAAAAAGATGTTCTGGATGTCAGTTCCATTGCGCGATGGACGATTTTTGAGACACGAGATATTGATATCAAATGCTGGGGCTTGCCAGCAGCCGCGTTTCTCGAATCTTTCTTCATATACATATATCCTGACGCTCGTGAGAACGTTTCGATCCAGTACCCGACTCGTCATAGACTGTCGAGGTACAATAATAATTGCCATCTCTGTGAGAGTAGAGGTCTTAAGAACTGCAATCGCCGCGAATAGTGTTAAGACAGTCTGCCGTGGCAGTACCGAAGAGCTGCTAGCGAAATTGTTTATCGACAATCTTCAGTTGAATGTGATATTAGCTGCTCTTCCTGATTCTAAAAAGAGATATTCAAGCCATCTATTGCATTGGGCATCTGCTCTCTGTACAAATTCCAAGGCGCTCGAGAGCTATATTCATCGCTTATTTGAGAGTAGGAGACAGTGTGCGTTGTCAAAAGTTGGAAAATAACTAGTAATACTCTATCGTATTTGGCATATTTTCTCTCGTTGATGGCGGTCTAGTTTTTTAATTAATTGAGTTACTGCTTCGCCTTCAGCGGTTGGATAATTCACAGATTATGAACCTTCCGTGAGTCACTACTTGCAAGGTGACTGAGAGAAGTGTGATAATATGCAGTACTGTATATACCAGACCAAATAATAGCCATGTGTTCATTTACCCAAAAGATTGCACGTAGAACTCTGCAAAACTCGTGAAATAAAGTCACACGGGAACGCGCACCTTCAAGCACCGTGATATTGGTGCATGCGTTATAATGCACGTGTGAAAGTCCCACTCTGTATTCTCATGACCGTGGTTATAAATTGCCGGTAGAATGAAATCGAAGAGTTTAACTTCTTCTTGTGTATCATTTGATAATTGGCGAGATAAAAATCTCTATAAACAACTTGAAAATGACACACTTGCAATCGTTTAAATAAGAAAACGGTGGAGAATACGTCGAGACCACCGGTAATGAGCATAGAACTGCAACTCATGAGCTGCAAGTCGCAGTTACTCAGCTTGCGAATAAGGTGAAGCAACTTTCTGATACGGTTGAATTGTTAAAGAAAGAGGTTCAGCATGAACTGAAGAGGAATAAAAGACTTAAGAAGAGGCAAGATAATTTTGATGAATTATTGTCGAACCTCGATGCTAATGGATGCAAAAAAATTCAAACCGTTGCAATAAGAGTCTCAAAGTATGTATGTCGTGGAGCTTATTTGCAGGCATAAAAATATTGACATTGTTTTAGGAGAACAAAAGAGGAAGTGGATGCTGCGATTCCTGATTTCGTAAGAAAGGATGTCTTGGCGGTTTATAAGGTTGTCAGTTGGACAGGGGACAAATACTGTATTAAGATCAAGTGTTATGGCGAGACAACAGCTAAATTTCTTCAATATTATTTCAAATACACAGATTCTGAGGACTGTAAAGACGTTTCTGTTCATAATAAGGTTGGAAAACTCTGTTTAGGAGTCAGAGCTAGCTGTGGCCTACGGTATGCAAGAAAAAGGGAACTAAGGATCATTATCCACTAGTTAATCTGGTTTTTGTGATGACGGAGGCAACTTATGAATTTATTTGCAAAGCTTGAAAAGTGCCACTGGATACAGTATTGCGTCAATTCATGTTGACTGTGTTCTATTTTTTATCAGCTGACAACGGCTCCGTCTTGCCAAAATATATAACTGTAGATATTGACTATAATAATATATGTATCACATCTACCGTTCTTACACTTTCAAATATTCTGTACCATTTTCTTATGAAAATAACTCTCAAATTCATCTGGCGAGAAGCGTGTGATACAAATACACAGCAAACCAGCATGCGGTGACAGTAAATGGAATAGGGTAAATTGTCACTGTCACGGGCCACTGCATGTGAAATGTGGGGTAAGTTAAGCAATCTCATTTCACGAATTTCACTTTAATTTAAATTTCATTGCCTCCGCATGTCCAGTTTGTCCACTAGTAAATGGTAGTGATGTGATGCGGAGAAATTATGCAGAGTACAGTACGTGCTGGAGAGGGGAAATGGTCATGAGGTTACATTTTAATTAGATCGAAGGATGGTGATTGGATAAGTTAAAATGTGTGAATGTCCATGTTCACGTATTGCTTGTGACAAAGCGGAGAAGGAGTAGTTGGAAGGCGTTGATTGCCGACGTTTGGTGATTAAATTGAAAAGAAATGGTACGCTATATGATCGTCGGCAAGATGTAATTTAATTTATCGTGTAAATTAATCTGATTAGAGTCTGCACTGGAGTTCATAAGCCGGTACTGGCCTGTACCGTACTGTACGGTCAGTATGTAAAGTACGTTGAGTCGTGTTTCAAATTACTTAATTCGAGCTACAGTAAGACTTCACGCGGGATCTATTTATTAAATTCGAAGCATTACGCGTGTTTTCTCTTATTACTTCCAGAAGAAATCGGAAAAGTGCTCCGAATGACCGCCATTTGTTGCTAACAATAGAAACACGTAGTTAATTCGTGGCGAATTGTAGTGGTAGCTGTGCAAGCGATGTGCGAATTGATGATATTCTGAGATGCACGATCCGCGTGCAAGAAGGCTCGGATACAGGTGCATCTTTCCGCAAGGGGAAGGTAGTTAAAAGGTGTACCAGAGCTAGAAGTATGTCCGGACAATCACAGCCCAATGTGGATCAATGCCCCACAGCGACGCCGCACGGAATCGATGACGACGATCTACTGGTTTGACTCGCTGACTTGCAGTAGTTTTACCCCTCCTTTTGGGCCCTCAGAAACACTGAAATGCATGTCTTGAGTTAAATAATTCAGTCAGTTGATGCCTTGAAATACCTCGGCTTAATCTGTAAAGATTAGCCGATCTAATATGCAGTCCATAGTGATGGAAATCAACTTTTAGCCACGATTTGCTCTGTAGAGTGCTACATTGTAAATGGATTTCACACGCGGCATAAAATAGGTTAGTTAACTCGTGCGATGATCGTTATACTTAACGTGATTCCCATGTTTGGAATCAAATGATTATCCTTGCGTAGTATCATCGCGTACTTGGATGTATTGGAATCAAAGCATGCTATGATTTCAATGCTGGAGAAATTAAGAATGAAAGGCGTTAAGACCGGTATGAAATATGGAAAAGTAATTTAGAAAATGGCGGGTTTTGGGAAACTTATATGCATCTGCAAATACATTAATATTCGCATATCGAAACTATGCAAACGACGTTAATCTAGATGTATGAAAAAATAGATCATCGCATAAAACAGCGCGCGTTCTCGGAATCATTCACACGTGCCATGCAACCTCCACGTCTGACATCGCCGCCGGCCCGACCAAATATGATTTCCAGTACCAGGTACCTTACCTCGCGCCAGTTTTCCCCCCACCTCCTTAGCCATTATGACGCACGCGGCTAAATGTCTTCCACATTTACCTCACATTTCCCCCGTGTGGCCGTGTTAGCCATGCCCACTAGCATGCTTTAAGAATCGGCGTCAAACGCTATAAAAAGCCTTCGATCCGGCCTCTCTCCCCTTTGCCTAGATCGTTCTTTTACCCTTTTTTTCTTCATCATACATCATGCGTTATTCAGTCATTTCATCCGTCGCCATCATCGGCGCAGCTGTTGTTTCCGCCCAATCAACTCCTCCAGCATGCGCAAGCACTTGCTTAAGTAACTCTCTCGGCAGCTCTGACTGCGAGACTGCTACCGTCGACTGTCTTTGCCGAAGGTATGATCACCAAAATATTTGAAAATTGGTCGCCAAACCACTAACACATCTAATAGCAACGCTTTCATCACCGCAGTCGAGGACTGCGTTCAAAGCGAGTGCGAGCAATCTGACTGGTCTGCTGCTCTTAGCTATGCTCAGAGCATCTGCTCTGGTGCCGGTGTCTCTCTTTCTATCAACACCAATACCTTCGTTGCAGGTGGCTCAGGTGGTTCTGGTGCTAGCGGTGCAAGCGGTGCTAGCGGTGCTGGTGCTTCCACTGCCGCTGCAAGTGGATCTGGTGCTTCAGGTTCCTCTGCGTCTGCAACTGGGGCTGGTGCTTCTGCTTCTGGCTCTGGTGCCTCATCTGCTGCTGCTGCTTCAGGATCTGAATCCGCAAGTGCTGCCTCAGGTTCAGGTTCCGGATCTTCCGGTGCTGTATCATCCACTGTTGCATCCGGTTCATCTGCCTCAGGATCTGCTTCAGGATCGGCCGCAGGATCATCAAGCACAAGCGGAGGTATTGCAGGAGGTATTTCCTCAGCAGCGTCATCAGTCGCCTCAGCTGCTTCATCCGCAGCTGGCGCAACCGGCGCAGCATCTGGAAACCTTATCGCTATCAACAGTGTCTCATTCCCATGGACTGTCGCTGGTGCAGTTGGTGCTTCCTTCGCTGTCGGCCTTACTGCCATCTTCTTTTAAATGCCGACAATCTCCAATTCATTTGGTATAATTTATCCAATACTATTGACATGATTATCAATTAATCAATTGTTTGTGTTCATTCGTTCCAAATTATATATTATTCCGTCGCTTTCATGTTTCAAAACTTTTTTCATGTTATCATGTCATAAGCTAAATTTATTCCAAATATTAGGGAAAATAAGATCGTCGTTTCATTTAAAAGAAAAAAATTATAAGAACTTAAATTAAGATAAATTTGATTTTTGTTCCGTGTATGCTGTCTTACCGTGGAGTGTGGTGTATAATTGTCTTAAGTGGTTTTATTGTGTTTTACCGTGTGGGGTTTCAATTATTATTTTAATTGATATGATATTATTATTACATTACTATATAGCTATCTCGCATGTACTAGTATTCTGTGGATATTATAAAGTAATTATATATAATATCAATTAATTATTAGTATCTTTATTCCTGGTACTCGTTGTATCATCAATTTTATCGTTGTTTGATATGGTGACTTTGTTGTTGGATTTTTTGAGAATTCTTTTTTTCAATTCTGCGTTCGGAATTGAAACTTGAAAGTTTGAGACATTGTTATTTGTAAGGTATCAGGAAAATTTTGAGAAATAAAAAGTGTGAAGAGATTTGCTGTTTGTAGATTGTAGACTTGTTAAGTGAAGTGGAAAACGGCGTATCAAGAGTGCCTCAGAATACATGATTCAAACTCTTTTGCTTACAGCTTACATTTTACACAGTACAAATAACTTACCAAGCTAATGCTGTCAAGCATCTTAGCGAGGCGCCGAGTAAACAACCAACACTCGCTTAAGCACGTCGGAGCCTAGACCAGTGTCATATTAAGGGGTTTTATTGTTATGTGATTGCTGTAATCGTGAATTTGGGTGATGAGATGTAGAGTGAAATCTATTGTGATGTGCTGTATGTGATGTTTGTGATTAATTTCGACCAGGGTAGAATGCTAGTTCTCATCTAGATAAAGCGAGATCAATCTGATGAACAACGACTCACCGTAGTCACCGTAGTCACCGAGTCACCGAGAGGCGTCAGAGCTGATATGTATTCGTCGATACTCGGTACCGTATCCGTGAGAAATGACAGAGTGAATTGTGTCACTGAGTTAATTTTTTTGATAATATTTTTAGTAGTTAATTCGATTGAGAAAAATGTATTCATAGATATACCATCGTACAGAGACATAAAACAAAATAGAGATATACACACCGGCTACCGATAACACTTTTTTGTAGAACGATTTTTGTAGTTTAAACTAAACGATAGACTTGATTCAACATTTGCTGAATGTAAAAATAAGGAAAAAAAACAAGCAAATAAATAAAACAAGACAACAAAGATATAGACTCTATAGCGAGTGTCTTTAAGTTTTTCTCCGAGCAAGCCAAAATAAAATAATATAACTGAAAGAAATTGACAAATGAACACTGAAAATGCTGCACCTAATTCGGCCGAGTGTAATGAAATAATAAGCAAACTGAAATAAAAACAAGTTTAAGGTCATGGTCGATTCGCTGTACTATATGCGAGTGAAATCGACAGTCAAATCGTGATTGATATTCATATCCCTCCTATGGATTTTCCCATCCTAGAGTGCAAAAAAAACGAGCGAGAGATAAGCGAGTGGACGGAGTCAGAATGATAATGAACTTCCTAATTGAAAAAAATATAAAAAAACAAGTGTACAATATAGTATAGATCAAGAGATGCTGTAAATCTAGTCGCGACGAGAACCTCCAACTTTAAGACTGCGTACGCGCTTTAATAGTTTCGATCCGTTGCCGAGGCTGCTACCGCTATTTGCTGAACCATTAGCTGATGGAATACGTCCGAGAGGCTCGCCAGATACTGGTGAGAGTGAAGGCGAGGGAGATGTGCGATCTGGCATTGATGATTGACGGACCATTCGACGAGCGTAGATCGGAGGTGAAAGTGCTGGACTGCCGGCCCCAAGTTGACCAGCCGATCGATTTCCATCAGCGCGAGGTGGAATTGCTGAAGCGGAAGTGTTGATTGGCGCAAGCGATGCAGCAGCAGGACGAGACATTGATGCGCTGCGAGGAGGTGAAGGTGTTGTGGACTCTGAAGATCCAGCCATTATTGGGCCACCGCCACGAATCTTCTGTAAAATAGAGCGCTTGCGACCAAGACCAAGACCAGAGGTACTCTCAGTGTTCAGTGACATTGAGTGACCATGGGCACCGGGACCAACACGGCTGAAGTCAATAACCCTACCATCAGCTTCTTGGTCCTTCTTGATTTGCTGGAGAATGGCAGCACGACTAGCAGGAGCACCTTCAAGGAAAGTAGATGAACCAAGACCAAGAGAGATGTTTCCGTGCACAGGATCAGCTTTGGCAGCAGCATCATTGAGCACGACACCATCAATAGCCTGTGATTGAGCACTGGTAATTCCCTTTGACTGTGCCTGTAAATGGCGGGGAGCACCAAGACTGTTGTTTTCCGAATCGACAGGGAATGCCATCATTGGAGCTTTGGTCTCGTTGACGTTTCGGTGAGGATTGCAAGCATCAAAAGGGCCATCGTGGTGGAAGCCAGTGCCAAAGATACCAGTAACATCAAGCTTATCAATCTTATCGAGTGCGCTGTTCTTGCGAGCACGGTGCTTTGTTGGCGGCGAAGTCGACTTTGTTGTGTGATGGTGATGATGGTGGTGACGACCACTGCTGCTCTGACGGACTTCCTCGCCGCCGCCAGCGGTGGTATGCGAGTGGCGATGTCGCGAAGATGAATGGTGTCCGTCGCGTTCGCGCTCACGGTCGGGGTGTTCTCGGTCGCGTGAGGATCCGTGCCGAGCGTCCTCAGGATGTCGTGATCGTGACCGCGAACGAGACTGAGCCACAGAGGGAGACTGGCCACGCGCACGTGGAGGAGGCCGGCTAGAGACTGCAGCTGAGGCTGAAGCAGCATGACGATGACAGGGCATGCTGCTTGGAGGCGGCATGAGATGGTGATTTGAGGCTCCTGGGGGAGTAGCGAATGGGTCGGAGGACGGTGAGGAGGAGGGCATGTTCGAGCGGGAACGCATGCCGCTGTTGGAGTGGCCGTTGGACGAAGAGTCGGAGGAACGTCGCGGAGTGGTGTTCTGGGCGTCAGGGCCCGAGGCGGTGAGATAGTCGCGGACGTTGTGGCGACGGCCAGAACGGGGAGGCGGCGGGGGAGGAGGAGGACGGAAGTAGTCGGGCGTGGAGGAGGCGACGGAAAGGCCGGCGAGGAGGTCGGGCAGGGATCTATATAGCGAAGAGGCGGCGGTCAGCGGTGAACGGGGGACAGAGCCGACGGTGCACGGAACCGGGCTGGTAGAGTCTGAACGCGCGCGCGGTGATCCAGACACAGCTCCTGCGCAGACGGCGGCCGCGGCAGGTCGAGGCCGGTAGCAGTCGGCGGTGACGAGCACGGGAGGAGGTCTGGGAGGCAGGGCGTAGTCAGCGTACCTTTCGGTGGTCGTCGAGGAGTCCGAGGTGGTGCGACGCAGGAAGGCCGGCGCGGCCGAGGCGGCGAGGCCGTGGTTGTTCTGGACGTGCTGGCGGTGGCTGGCGGAGTCTGAACGCTGCTCGGGCAGGGGCGCGAGGCGGTGGTCGGGCGCGAAGGGCTGGACCGCAAATGCGTCGAGGAACGGGTTGTTGGACGCGAAGGGCGAGGACGGCGTCGGCGCGGAGTGCGAGGGCGTCATTGGCAGCGAGGCCAGCGCGGTGCTGGCACGGAACGGGTTGTTGGACGCGTACGCCATGGCGGGGAATCCGGGGAGTCGAGGAGGTCGAGGAGTTCGAGGAGTTCGAGGAGGTCGAGGAGTTCGAGAATGTGGTGCGGTGCAGTGGTGAAGCCGTGGTGGTGAAGAGTGGGAAGGAGGCGTCAGGGGGAAGGATGGGAACGCAAGAAGTCGCGATAGTGGTTCCGGGAAGAAGGAGCGGATTGGGCTGGCGGATAAGACGGGGCCTGGAGACAGCGTTTGCAGCGGCAGACGGAGCGGATCCAGCGAGGGGCGACAAGACAACAAACAGTAACAAACACAGCACCGGTACAGGCACGGTGTCAGCAGCACGTGACCGCTGACTGAGCGAACCGCAACCGCCGCAGGAACGTCGGTTGCAGACACCGGTTGCGCGCGCCGGTTGCAGTGAGTCACGTGCTCGTTCAAGTGCCATTCTAATTAAAGCGTGACTGCTTTCGGCGCCGCGCAGACCCTATCACGTGACAGTGCACGTGACTCCGCGTCTTCGAGGTCTGCGTGGCTCTTTGGGCAGACCTCACCGCCGTCCGGCCATTGCCATCACCAGTCTATCAGCAACTTCCCCCAGCGCTGCTTTCTGTCCGCCTGATCCCCCTCGAGCTTTTTCTGCTGCTCTTTCTCTACCGTCTGCTCGACTTTTCCCCACCGACGAGGCTCTTTCCGCCGGCGAATCCGTCGCCATGTCTGTCGTCTCCAAGGTCAGTACTCCTCTGCGCATCTTCACTGCCATCGGCGCAATTGGATGTGCGCATCGCTGTGCAATTGTCCAATTGCGTCGTATCTTTTTCCTTTTTTTTTTTCCTGAATCTCATACTGACTACTCCTCGCGCAGAACCCCTTCAGTCTCCTCGGTACGCTTCTCGCACTTCCCCGCAATTGACTCAATTACCAAACTAACCTCCCTCTCCTCTCCAGCTGATGACATAGAGGAACCCGCTGCTGCTCCAGCTCCCGCTCCCAAGGAGGTCACCCGGCAAACAACCTCGTCACGCAAGACTGACGTCCCTCCCAAATCCGCAAAGCCCGAAAACGCCCGTCCTCCCCGTGCTTCCCGTAACGCCAACGAGGATGCTATCCGCGACAAGTCCGCCGGTCGCTCAGCTAACCGCTCAAGACCTACTGATTCAGAAGGTGCTCCCCGTGGCCGTGGTGGCCGTCGCGGTGGACGTGGTGGACGTCAATTCGACCGTCAATCTGGTGTAAAGCCGTATGTTTTCTACTAGTTTCACTTATACGTACGCAATGATCCATGACTAACTAATTCTGCAGTGATTCCGAGAAGCAGGTTACCGAGTCATGGGGTGCTCCCGGTGAATTTGAGGCTGAAACCCCCAAAGAGGAAGTTGACGAGTTTGCAACTGGAGCTCCCGTTGAGACCACTGAAGAAGAACCCGCTGCTCCTGTCGTTCCCGAGGAGGACAACTCAAAGACCTTAAAGGAGTACCTTGAAGAGCGGGAAGCTCTTGCCGCCGATCTGGGCCCCAAGCTCGCATCGCGAAAGGCCAACGATGGTGAAGATGATTCAGCATGGGGTACTGCAATTACCAAGCTTGCACTTACTGATGACAATGAAGATGCATTTATTGCTGCCACCAAGGGCAAGAAGGATGTCAAGGCCAAGACCAAGAAGGAGAAGAATGTATTTGAATTTGAACCTCAATTCGCTGCTCCAGTATCATCATCCCGTGGTCGTGGTGGACCTAGAGGCGGACCTAGAGGTGGATCCCGAGGTGGACGTGGTGGTCGCGGTGGCCGTGGTGACCGTGGTGGACGTGGTGGTCGTGGTGGTTTCTCTTCTGCACCAGTTTCATCTGCACCTGATCTTTCAAGCGCATCAGATTTCCCATCACTGTCATAACCGGCTCGATAGTACATTACCATCAAAATTAAAAATCACCTCTTTCATCAACAATCTTTTCCAACGTGCTCTACAATGCTATTAATATCAACAAAGTAATCCACCTCCATCACTCCACCACCATCACCAACTAACTCACTCAAACACTAATAACGACATAACCATCACCATCCACCACTCACACCATTAAACCCACAAGACTCATTTATCTTTTTTTTCTTATTCATATTTACTACGTATTTATTTTACTTTTTTACTGATCTATTTTATCTTACTGCTGTGTGTGTGTGTGTGTGTGTGTGTGTTTTAATGTATGTCTCTTATTACTCTACCTCTCTCTACCTCTTACCATTTCCTCTATGTATCGTATCTAAAATTTGAAATTTAAGTTGAGATTATTCTATTCGTTTGTTATACAGTGCTTGTAGTTGTAACTCATAGATGTAGCGTAGTATAGTGTTTAAGTAATGTGAATGAATGCAATAACTTCATTAATATAAAATACACAATATACTGTATACTTCAACAATCCATATAACCATACACTAATACATATAACGTAACGCACCACATCAATTCCTTCTCAAATTTCCATACCAACAAATGACTTTATAAACAATAACTATAAATGTATATAATAATGTGAATCAAGCAAACACATCACTTCGTTCGATTTCCAAATCATCATTTTCCATTTCATTAAATGCTGTAAAATGAATCGGTCTATGAATTTCATGATAAAACGGTAATGGATTATCAACTTTTAATTCATATGGTGCATTTGGATTCCAACCTGCTCCAATAAATGCATTATTCCAAAATCCAGTTTCCTATAACATGTTAGCATTCTTAATAAATTAAATTTAAATAAGTAAAAGAAAAGACATACCGGTACAAGGAAGAAACCCATAATACGATCAGATAAAAGTAATTGAGATTTAATACCAAAGCTGGGAGAATAACCTTGAGGGGCTGAAGAAACCAAATCTTTATTTTGTGAACCCCATTCAATACCTTCTGATTTAAGCGTATACGCAGCAAGTGAAACTGAACCAGGTGTAAATGAAACAGTCATTGTAATTGATTGTTGATCATTCCAAGTTCCTTTATGTGAACTTAAAATTTGTGCATGTGTTGTTACATCAACTGGCGAAATTGCCGTTAACTCTTGAGTTTGGGTATGAATCCATCCAAGCGGCTCAAGTCCATTTAAAAATTCATCTTCAGGAAGATTCTTCGGAAGTTGAACACTTTGATTATTACCTAATTGAGGAACCATAACAATACATTTGATCTCTTTAACTTGTTGATTATCACTGGGTGAAGAACCGTATAAGAAACCAGCAACTTGAGCTCTTAAATCTGAAATTTGAATGAATTTTTTCAAAATATTCTTCGGCATAACATAAGTACATTGATCGTCGTCATCTTTAATATCATCTGATGAAACATAAATATTTCTAGTACGCATATGTAAATTAGATGATGAAATTGCCCTTGTACGCCATTCAGTTCTACTTGCAAATGTTTGTTGTTCATAATTACTTGTAGTAACAACATAGATTTCATCGCCATGAATATTTTGAGTCTTAGTTTTAACTGCAGTTAACTGACTTTGCTGTTCATCTTGTTGCTGTTGTTCAATTTCTGCAATCTCTTGTCGACGTAAAGATGGTGCTTTGATTTCTTGACCCAAAATTAAATCTCGAATTTCATGTTGTGTCAAACTTGCAACATTAACATTATTTTTCTTTCCATAATCATTTAAAATTAAATCTCGTAATTGAACTTCAACTTTCATCCATTCTTCATCTGTAAATGAAGGCCAAATATGATGATCAAGTGTAACAACTGACTTATCCGGTCTAAGAATAATCTTAGCTTTATCAATATTAACATGTAAAGCACGTAAAATCAAAACAAGACGAGAAAATGCCGTATATGATGAAATAGTTTTAAGCCAATCGTCATATAAATTAAATAGTACCATTTGAGGTTCATTTGCTTTAAGAATCAAATCGGCTAACTTTTCAATCTTCATTGCTGCTTGGAATGGTAATTGTAATTCAGATGGACGAATTGAAATATTTGGGAAATCAAGTAAATGAACTTCAAGAGGATCCAAAATACCTTTTCTTGTAACGATTAATTGTTTAGGTTGTTCTTCAACAGGTAATGAACGAATCAACGCAGCAACTTCTTCCGCTGTTTTCCATTTCGCAAGTTGTCCTAAACGTTTTTGACCCGCCCAAACTGAGGTGTGAATAATCTTCAAAAATAATTGACCAGTTCTTGGATTAAAAATGAAAATTGCTCCGTTGATTGGTTTAGTTGTCAAATTACCTTCAAATGTCTTATGTATAGTTACACGATAAACGTTACTGTCATCCACGAAGAATTGAATCTGATTACTAAATAATTCACTATAATTCTGTGAATTTAAATATGCTTCTTGTGGTTCTGATGAGTACAATTGTAAACCTTTACGAATACGTTCTCTAAGAACATAAAGTGCAGGATTAGCTTTCATAATCTTTGACATTGCTTGTTGCATTAATGGTTTCAAACCTGGGAACCAGTTTCCATATGCATCATAAATATTATACGCTAAATCAATTCCAACCATTACACCTGTAGGTGATGGATAAATACTTGTACTATCAGTTGTATAATCCAAAAACTTAGCACGTGTATAACGTGAAATATCATGAGAATCATAATCACCATAACGAAGTTGAACATCGATCCAGAATTTATTTGCAGTTGCTGCGTCCATTGTATCTTTTGAATCATTTAATAAAGATGGACGTGAAACTGACCATCTGTATGCACTGAATAATAAAATATCAGCACATGAAGAATTCATCTTATATGATTTTCTAGGATGAATAGTTTCCTTTTGAACACTTTCAATTTGTAAAACATCAGTTTCTTGATCAAGTACTTGACATAAATCAAATACCACAGACTCATGAATCTTTTGCCATAAATGTGCACGGAAAATTTGAATAAGTGAAATCTTAAGTGTTGGAATCTTACCATGTAAGAAAATACCAGTCAAATCAAGCTGAACCAGGAAACCAACGTAAACGTTGGCACGATTAATTGTAGGTGACCACCAAAGAGTAAATCGACGATTTGGAATTTGATTCAAACCTGATCTTTGAGCAAGTGTCAATTTCTTAAACTTCATTGAATCTTCAAATCCAGATGCTTTCTCCCAGAAAAGACCTTCCCAACTTGGAAATCCAGTTGCTTTAAATAACGTATGTTCTAAAATTGTTTCAATACCACCTAATGCTTGAATAACATCAGTTCTATAAGCATTTAAATTCCAAAGTTTACCATCATGTCTTTGACTTGTCCACCAAAATGGATTAGATTTCGCAATTGAGAATTGCTTAAATTCAGTACGAACTCGATGTCCTTTATCATATGCAAGAGTATGTCGATCTTTTTGGAACAAGGTATTAATACGTGGTAAACCACGATCCCAACTATCTTCCAAATCTTCTAAAGTTAATCGTCGATTCTGCTGATGAGCTTCTTGACGCTTCATTGCATATTCAGCCCAAACACGTTGTGAATCAATAAATTCAGATTCCCAAGTTGTCAAATATCTAAAAATATTTGGAATTAACTGATCTTCATTATGACTCATACCAGCACGGAAATGTGTAATGCCAGTATCAGTTTGTTTAGACCAGCGTAAATCTGACGCAGGAATCAAAATATGACTTGCACTTAGCATACCTAAGCCACCCAATTCTTTAGGAGTATAGAACACAGCCGGAGGAAATCTTGAAGGCATTTTTGAATTAAGTCCAATTTTCACACGAGTTTGAATTTTTGTTTCACATTTAACTAATGTATCAAGCAGTTGTTCAGTTGAAATTGCTGCTTCTCTGTAATATGTAAACAAAGCAATTAATGCAGTATTCCATTTATTTGCAATCTTTGTAAATGTGGTTGAACCAGAAGACATTAAAATTTGACGAATTCGATTATTAAATTTAGCTATATCATCTTCTGTAACTCTCAAGAAAGCATATGCAGTTCTTTCTTTAGTTTGTTCATTAACTAAACTCCATACACTATCTTTAACAGCTAATTCGGTTGCTTCAGTTCTAATCTTTGGTAAAATTCGAACTTCAAATCCACACATTGAAAATAATAAATTTGGATTATCCTTACTATAAACCGAAGCAAAAGTATCATCCCATTCAATTGTTGTAATAGATCTAGGTAATCTATTTCTTAATTCCCAAAATACTGCACGACCAAGGTTAACATCATGACGCATAAGTCTCATTCGACTATCTCTTGGCCAACACTTTTTATTATTATAGCCAACAACATTTTCGAAATTTGGATCCGGTTCTTCGGTAAGGAATCTTTGAATTAATTCCCGAGCTTCATCTGCTGTAAATCTGAAAAGTACATGAATTCGATCCATATATCGTGAATATAATCTAATTGGATGACGCGTCTCAATTTCAGTATCTGCGAATTTACCAAATTCATTTGGACTACTAGCTGGACCAGCAATATCTGATGCTCGTTGAAGACCAAGTAAAAGAAGATCCACAACAAGACCATAGTATTGAAATACGAATGATGAAAATTGAAGACCACGTAGCATACCATAATTGTTGATATGATTCATATCTTTATAAGTCAAATTTACATTATTTTTAGACCTATCAAAAGTTAGCACTCTCAGTCAATCTCAATGTGAAAAATCAAAAGAAAAAACACATACGTGATATAATCAGCAATATTTGCATCAACAATTAGTCTTAATAATCTGTTAAACAATGTAATATCAACTTTTTCAGCAAGTTTGCTTAATGTTGTTTCAATCATAACATTACATTGACCCTCACTAACATCCCAAACATCATTCAGATTATTAATATTTTGACACCATTTATATACTAAAAATGGTGGAATTTCTGCATCACTTGGTTTAATCCAATTAGGGAATAAATTTCGTTTATCTGCTTCATACCAAAGATACTGATCAAGATAAGCATCTGTAATTTTCTCAAGTGGATCAACATCAATGACTGGCGTAATATGACTGTAATGATCCATCATATCAATTCCAACCTCTTTGAATGCTCGCTGAGTAAGCATAAATGTTTTAATACGTGCAAGACATTCATGTGGATTATCATATGCTTGTTCAATTAATGATAACTCTTCACGTTGAGATTGATTTAATCTTCCTTTGATTGAATATGCTTCTTTTAATCGTTCAAGTGCAAGAACAAGTAATTTCGTATCATGCTTATAACTCAATGGAGGGAATAAAATTGGTGAATATTTTCGACTTTCTAACCAATGTAAAGCGGTTGTATACATTGCAACACCTTCTTCAGGAGAAACATATGGACCATCTTTAAGGAAATTTTGTTGACGTTCTTGTTCTGCTTTAAGCCATAATCGAGTTAATCTACCTAAATTTTTCTTAGCAACAGTTTTATCAACTGTCGCTCCACGTCTAATACGTTCACGATTATAATGCGCAACAGAGATCCATCCATCTGCTTTTGCTTTAACATAACGTAAAATAATATTCTCAATTGGTGCAGGCAATCCAGGTACTTTCCATGGAATATTGGCTTTCCAACATCTCCATGCTTCACTGAGATGTTGTAAAATTGTCTTTGCTTTATTCTGTTTAAGACCTTCAGGAATCATGTCAAGAATATCATGCATAACTGAAGCACGAAGTTCTAAATCATAATATGATTCAACACGCTGTTTAGTTACAGTCTTTGCAACTCCCTTTGAATGACGACCTTCAAATTGTCGAGCAAGTAAATTACCTAGCCAACGTTCAAGTAATGGAATAATACCACGAAGGAAAAATAACCAAACTCTCCATGATGGTTGCCAAAATCCACATCCAGGACCTTTGCCAATTGTTTCATTAAATCTATAATAAATAACGTGCTTAAGATCTTTGCAAGCTCTAATTTGATGCATGACTTTATACTTGTAACGATAGATACCAGTAAGTTGACCAAGATGATTAAGAGTATAATGAATACCATCAGCAAGCTGGAAAGCGTCAACATTACCAAGACGATATTGAACTTGAGCATCAACAAGTAGTTTTGTAACACGTAAGATTTCACGCATTAAATGAAATGCATTACCAAATCTTGAACGTTTACGTTCTTTTGTTGTTAATGTCTTGGTAGGTTTTAAATTAAAATTGAAATCCAAATGTAAATATGTTAAACCTTTACGATGAATCAATAAATTAAGCATATTAAAACCTTGTCTGCAAAGTTGTAAGCCTGCTTCAACCCAATCAATAGTTGTTTGTTGAAAAAATTTAGTATTTTTAAGATTTTTGAACAAATATTGTTTGCGTTGATTGCTTGGTTTGCGAGTTCGAAGTGAATTAAGTACATATGTTTTCAAAAGTTTTTGGTATGATACTCGAACTTTAACAGGATACTTCTGTGGAGGATGTTCAAGATACCAATGTTTCACCAAAGCAACATCTTGAGCACGAACCATACGTCCACTTCGACGATTATAGGGAAATGGTGCCCACCATAATGCAATAGCACCAGTAGTATTCTCAGTTGTAACTGATTCTTCCTTTAATAATGGTTCAAAATTACCAGGTAATTCAAACTCATCATCTTCATCGGCATCACCAAAGACTTCATCTTCAGGTGTAACTTCCAAAGCAGGCATAACTTGACGTATTGAAATTGGACTGAATCGAGTATCATAGAAATAAGCAGGTAAGTCAACATCCTCTGTTTTCTCGTATACATTTTGAGGTTCACTGTATTGATTAATCTCAACTGATCTTGGAAGTGAATTGTAAAGATGTGGATAAGCGATTCTATATTCTGTACGAATAGGTGATCTGAAAATAATTCGATCGATAGCGTTGAATTCACCAAAATCCTCATCATTTGGATCAACATCTTTATATAATCTTTCGAATTTGGGACCACCAGGAATTGCAACATTAAGTGCTTTAGCGGTGAAAAATGATTTCTTATCAAACATGAAATAATAATTATCATCCGTAATATCTGATAATAGCTGATCTGCTAAACGGTAAAGAGTTGCCATTTGAGGTAAGTCAAGACGCCACTTTCTGTAAGATGGGCCAGGTACAAATTCCTTTTCATCAATCAAAGGTTGGTGATCATAAAACCATTCATAAATAGCAGAATCTTCTTCTTCATCAAGTTCCAATTGAATAGCTTCAAGTGGTTCAATATCTTCAATATTTTCTGACCAAGATAATGGAGGTTCTTCGTCATCAAAAGGAGGAAATCTCATACGTTTGAAATGACGACGATCACGTTTTTCACGTCTCATCATCCGCCACATTGTTGCCCATTGTGCAGTATAAACAGGTTCAATAACACGAGGTACTTCATTGACAAATGTAATAGCACCAGTAATGTGATATAACACTTTAACTTCGCGAACTTGTTCCCATGGTTGTGGCATATTTTCAAGCAACTTAATAACAGCATGAGGCATATATTTGAGGGCACCCAAGTAAGATCTTTTATCAGCAGCAAATTTTTTAGATGACATATCACCATGATCATGCATAATCTTTCTTAAATGTTCAGGAGGCATATCAGATTTTTGAACTTGAACAAAAGAAGCAACATTTCTTTTATCACCAAATTTCTGCTTTTGCATTTGTAACCATCTTCGTTTTCTATCATTTAATTTCTCAAGTTCTGGATCACGTACTCCTCTAGTTGCTGATGGAGTTGATGGTGGTGGTGGTGGTAATGAACCTGGAGGTGGTGGTGGTGGTGGTGGTGGCGGCATACCATTAAATGATGAATTAGGTGGTGGAGGTGGTGGTGCATTTATTCCACTTGCTGATGGACCTGGAGGTGGTGGAAGAGAAGATGATGACCCACTTGATCCAGGTGGTGGAGGTGGTGGTAAACCATTACTTGCCCTGCTCCAGCCTGGAGGTCGGTCCGCCATTTTGAAAAGACTGATCGATCGTTAATACTTCTAAATTACTATTAGTAAAATGTATAAATAAGTTATAAAACGAATAAATACATACAAGTATCAACTCCTCAATAATGGATTAAGTGGGAAATGATAATTGAAGTTGATCTAATGATGGATGGATGAGTGGATAGATGAGATCAAGAAGAAGGAAAGGTGAGAGACACGAGAGCGTGGTTAAAAAACCAAGGGAGTTCGATGGCGGACTGGGATACTCTCAAGCGCGAAGTTGTGGTTGTAGTTATGGCATAAACGCGTAATGCGCGCCGTGGTTATGTCACCAGAATAACACGCGCCTGTCTGGCTGTCAAGCCAGTCTACCTAGAAGTTCAATCACTCGCAAGTCGTGAACCTATCAACTACTGCAAATAATTATGATAACACATAAATCCAAAAATATTAATTACTAATGTACTATTATATATAGCTCAAAAAAACCACCAAACAAGATTAAAATACAAAAAATAAATCTAACAGCAACACCCAAACCCGATAAGTAACAAGTAACAATTATAAAAATGCGCAAAAAAAAATATACAAAGCTAGTAGTATACATGACCAAAATTATTCAAAGTACAATACAAATTCAAAAAAAGAACGATAAATATATAGCTTGAATTATATTAATTTCTGTAATCTAAACAAATCACATTTGTCTATTGTTTAGGTACACCATCAATTGAAGTTGTAGCGTTGTACACTGGCATTCCATCATTATTTTGATGTTTTATTAACTCTTTCATTCGTTTTTCACATGCTTTTGAAGATTTCCCAATTTCATCTGAAATTCTTTGCCATTTTGTTTCTTCATCTCGTCTATGAACTTCAATCAGCCTTGCATCTTCTTCTTTACTCCATGAACTATGTTTCATATCAGCATAATAATGCTTCTTAATTGCACCAGCAGTTCTATTTGGAAATTCTTTAGTTATAACAGCCCATTTTGTACCACATTCAACAAGAACACGTAATCTTTCTTCTTCAATTTTTGTCCAAGTTGTGGGTCTTTGCATTGCTAACCTTCGGTCAGGTATTGGAATTTGTGATAATGAATCTTCGGATGGCAGTAAACTTGAAAGTTCTTTTGGTGTTGATGCTGTTTTATTTGATTGTATTGGAAGCGTTGGCTTTTGTGGAAATTGTTGCATTGGTTTTGTAACTGGTGTGAGCACTTGCTGTTGTAAAGGCAGTGATTGCGAAGAGGTTTGTACAGATTGTTGCATTTGTACAGGCTGTGAAACAGATGTCGGTATTGAATGCTGCGAAATCTGAACCGGTTGCTCATTCCCTAATTGAATAGTATGTTGCATAGCTTGTAATGAATTTTGCTGTAAATCTTGTGCTTGCACTGCTTGTACAGGAGCCGATGGTCTAGGCCTTTGACGTTTCTGCCCCTTCTTCTGAGCAAGATTTTGCGGTACTGCAATCTGTTGTATTGGTTGCTGCTGACCAGGTTGTTGCATCATAGACTGAATTGTAGACTGCATTGCGGACTGCATTGTAGACTGCATAGGCTGTTGTATAAATTGTACATTTTGTAACGACACTGTTGGTTGTGACTGTTGAATTTGTTGAGGTTTCCTCTGTTGCTGCGATACTGATTGTGATTGTTTCGTCATTACCGGACTTAACCTTTGTTTCTTGGACACCATCCCAACAGAAGATGAAGATGTTACGCTTGCATTATCAGTTTGATCTATAGTATCAAATTGAAATGTAGATGCATCACTTCCTATGGATGAAGACACTTGATGATGAGATACACTTGTTTTTCTCGGAGATTGAGCAACTTGTACACGTGGAGATTGCTGAACCGGTACTCTTGGAGATCGTGATAGTCTTGTCTGAGGTTGTGGTTGTGGTTGGACTTGAACTTGTTGCGGTTGAAGCTGTTGGACCTGAACCTGTGGGGTAAGTTGTTGCTGAGGTAACTGAGTAGGATCATAAAAAGAAGTCGGATCATGCGGTACAGATTGCAGAGCTTGTGGTGGAATTATTGTTGGTTGCATGAATAGTTGAGCTGCAGATTGTGGCAGTGTAGAGTATGCCCATGCTTGATTTGATTGTGGCTGAATGATTTGATTTTGAGCTACTAATGTTGGAGTTGTGGTCTGGTATAGACTTGCTGAAGTTGTAGCAGTTGTACCTAGCGAGGATACCATATTGACGGCAGTTGCAGTTGCAGGAACAGAGTATGGATACCCCGCAGCATATTGAGTAGTGAAATTAAACGGTTGCTGATCTGCAGCGACAGCGACTTGAGCTTGAGCTAGAACTTGCGGTGAAACTTGATGAAGAGTCTGATCCGAAGCAGAAGGTTGCGGAGATAGATGATCAAGAGTTGATGGTGGAACAACTAGTGATTGAGCATGAAAATGCTGCAAAGTTGGATCGAATGAATCAGCGGTAGAAACTGAAGCAGCAGCAGCGGCGACAGCAGCAGCAGCAGCAGCGGCGTTTGCTCTGCGCATGGAGATGACATTAGGCACGGTTTGCTGTCGTGATTGCTGCTGCTGCTGCTGGCCCGCCTCTAGATGAAGTGATTTTGATTGCTGCGGCGGAGAAGAAGCGTATGGCGGATATGCTGGATATAGATTTGATAGAGCCTTTGCCACGGGCGAGGAGGAAGAAGGCAGTTGATCCGAAGACTGGTTGGAGGGAAGCTGGGATGGATAGGACAGCTTTACGTCGTGGTGGGAAGACGCGACGAGGCGGTCAGGACGCGTTGCCAGCGGGGCTAGCGAGGCGGCACGTGGGCGAAATGGACGCGATCCGTGATGGAAGAGGCAGTGCGCGGAGGAGAAGATGCCAGTGGAGAGGTGAAAGGCGAGAAGAATGTCGGCGTGGGCGGGGCGCGAACGAGGACGCGACCGCCGGCGCAGACGAGGAGTTGAAGGCGTGCGCGACGGTTAATTGCGCACGGCGGACCCACAGGGCGCGGATGAGGGCTTGGGCGCGGGGAACAGCACGGCGCAGCGCAGCGGCACAGCGAACAGCGGGACGCGACGGACACGGTGGTGGCGATGGCGATGGCGATGGCGATGGCGATGGCGATGGCGACGGTGATGGAGATCGCGATGACGACGAGGCGGACTCCGGCGGATCAGCGCAGATCCAGCGCCGGTCGGCGAGGACCAGAGTCCGGCGGAGAAGGCTCAAGCTGCTCGGCTGGCGCAGAGCACTGCTGTCGCTGTCGCTGGCGCTGTCGCCGGATACGGCCACTAACTATCGCCCGCGCTGCCTGCGCTGTCTGCGCTGCCCTAGCCCTGCTGATCGTGTCGCTGGCCCTTCTGCGCTGCTGGCTGGCTGTATATGCTCATCTGCGCTGTAGCAGTGTAGAACGGACCGCAGCGGTCCTGCGCTGGCAGGCAGGCAAGTATCCACTGCAACCACGCGAAGACGGCGAGCGGTTGCGAGGCCGGGCAGGCACGCCTTTATTTATGTCAGTTCTGCGCTCGTCCAGGCTCCGGAGTCACAGACCTCAACCTCAGTCAGGGCTTTAAGGCTTAATTATGCGGTCACCCTGAGCGCCAGCCACTGCCACATGGGGGGTACTTATAGCTGCAGTACTGAGCAGGTACATAGGAAGAGTACAGTACTGTATACTGAGCAGGTACGTGGTACCTAAACTAAAATAGCAACTTCCTCGACAGCACAGTAGCTGGCCACCGCAATCCTCAAAGTTAGAATAGCACCTCCACCTCCACCAGCCAGGCGCATGGTCTACAGTATAAATGAAATTAATCTCGCTACAGGTTCCAATAACTGTAACCAGTAACCACCACGCGAGAAGACGTTCCGACGTTCCAGCTTCCAAGCGTCGCTGGTATGTACCATTTCTCCCCGCTCTAAGACACACCGCCAGGCACGCGTCTGTATACTGTACTGCGTCTGTGCTGGTTATGCCTGCGATAGCCCACTGTATTGCACTGTACTACTTTACTTTACTGTACAGCACTCAACTGTACTGTACTACCTGCTGCACTTACTGCTCTAGGACATGGCGTCTAGGTACCGCCAATCCTCGTGAGGAGCTCGGCGCTCCAACAGCGCAAATTATGCGCCTGCGCCTGCGCCTGCCTAAGCCCTGCATCGTGCGTCGACCCTATCTTAGCATGCACGTCTATATCTAATTTACTGAATCTGGCTTCTCATCACTGATACCTTACTCTAACACCGTTCCCGCGTTTCCTGTCTAGTTCTGTCTCATTGTCTAATTTAATGCACAGCTGTACGACTTATCGCCTAACAAAAAGCACATAGCACTGCACCTCACACGCACTATCGTATATACCGGTACATCTGCACCTAATCATCTAATGTCACCAAGCTAGATCCTTCACGGTCTCGTTTCAAATTCATCATCACGCGATCCCGGTCGGTACCAACCAAGTACTGTACCACGCCCCCAAAAACTCCCTGACAACTGCCACCATTTCCAAACCCAGTTACTGCACTGCGCTGCACTGCATACTGTATATCTTCAGTCTACAATTTAGCCTTAATTGGCTTATCTTCCTTACGAAAGAACTTCTCTGACACATTCTTTCTTTGAATCTTACCTGTCGCAGTCTTTGGCATGATTTCCGTAAAATAAATTCTCTTAGGAACTTTGAACTTGGCAACTTTCCCAGCCATGAATTTTTGAATATCAGATTCTTTTGTATGACCTTTAGCTTCGGGCTTAAGTACAATAGCGGCATGTACTTCTTGTCCATACAATTCATCTGGAACTGCAAATGACACTGCCTCAGCTACCGCTTGATTCTCTAACATAATTCCATCCAACTCAACAGGTGAAATCTTCTCTCCTCTATTCCCAATGACAATTTCAAGTTAGCATTCAATTCCCACTTTCAACCAAAAAAAAAAAATAATACAAAAGCTGAAAACGTACCCTCGGTTAATCAATTCCTTAATTCGTCCTGTGATATACACGAATCCATCTTTATCAAGTTTACCTTGATCACCCGTTCTGAAGAATCCAGATTTTGTGAAACTTGATTTATTCGCTTCTTCATTGTTTCGATAACCTTTTGTTACATTTCCACCTTTAACACAGATCTCACCTTCTCCTCCTTGCTTAACTTCGTTCCCTTCAAGATCCAAAATAGCAACTTGAACGACTCCTTGTGCTCGTCCAACACTTCCAGGTTTACGTTTTCCAGGTGGAAGGTCATTTGAAGTCATTTGATGACTCGCTATGGTATCAATTAGTACGTTTATTACTTTCCACAGCAAAGAATAAAAACAAAAATCACGTACCTTCAGTCATTGCATACGCTTCAACAACAGGAGCACGAAACATTTCTTCAAGTTGTTTCATTGTAACTGTAGCTAAAGCAGACGAACAAGATCTAATAAATCTTACATTTGGATCTTTTCCTTTGCCATATGGCGAACCACCTTTAAGAAGAATTTGATGAATCGTTGGAACTGCTGTATACCAAGTAGCACCATTTGAAACATAATCATTCCAGAATGAATGAGCTGAGAATCGAATCGGAACAATTACAGTCGATGAAACTGCTAATGGAGCTAGGAAACCACAGAGAAGACCATGCACGTGGAAAAGTGGCATTACTAACATGCTGCGATCAGCTTGTGTCATTTTGTATGTTTGCACAATATTCTTAATGGAGGTGACGAGATTGGTATGTGTTAATGGCACGACTATTGTATTGTTAGCAGGTGTACTAATTCATAATAGAACTCTTTGAAATGAACATACTCTTTGGACGACCTGTTGTACCACTAGTGTGAAGTACAAGTGCGACGTCATCTGAATCTGCGGTCGTCGGCTTGAGTGATGAGTTCACATTAACGGCAGCACCATTTCCGTTAAGGACATCAATCTGAACTCCAGAATTAGTCTTCTTCGCTTCAGCTTCAAAGATCTGCACACCACTCGAGCCAGAAGTGACTTTAGACGCAGCAGCAATTACTGCGTCGCGTTCTTTGGACTTGGGTACAAATGCAACAGGGCATTCTAAATCTGCAAGATAAAACTCGAATTCGGATTGTTTGAGAGCAGGATTAAGTGGAGCAGCAACGTAACCAGAGAAAGCAACAGCTAAAAACACGACTGCGAATTCAAGAGTATTTGGTAGAGCGATTGCAACTGCACATCCACGTGGAAGATTCAATGACGCAAGGAATTGACGAACATGATTGATTTGAGAGGCAAATTCAGAAAATGAAACTGTTGATGGTGCCTGGCCGGCGTCTGCCGCGGGAACGATGATAGCAGGCGCGGTTGATTGCGTAGGAATCACTGATTGTAAGGTAGGCATTGTGGGCTGCTTGTGCTATGCAGATGCAGATGATGAGTACTTGCCAGTTAAAGAAGGCGGTGAGCCTGAGCGGTATCGAGGAAGCGGAAGAGGAAGCGGTGCGGGGCCCGGCGGACCTTTATCGGCGATGTTTGGGCGTATCGAGCTGCGGAGCTGTGCGACTGGTTGAGGGCGATAAAAGCACTTTACGCCGCGATCCACGCGATCCACGCGAGACAGTCTCTTGCTCGATCGATTCGCGGGCACTAATCAGGTCTCAACCACGTCTCTCGTGCTCTTGATAGCCGACGCTCCATCAGAACACCACCACTGCATCCATATTCCATCTTTTCGTCAGCACCCTCCGTTCTCATCTAACCCGGTCTTCCCGGTACGGGTGGTGCGGCAATGCGTATCCTCGGCGATCTCGAGAGATGACGTAGCGGTTGGTTTTGGTGCATTTGCTCCAAATTAAAAAACATTGCGCGCAATCTCACTACAGTCTACAGACCGGACACTGTGCTTCCTCCTATCTGTGATGTACACACAGTTATATACGTAGTTAAGAGCCGCATTGCGGCATTGTGACGGGGCCCTCGAAGTTGAAACTTCAGTAAATGCGAGCAACGCGACGCGACGCGACATGTGAGCGTGATTTGCGGGAGGCGCGAGAGACTGCATGTAACACTTATAGTGTACACTAACAGTGTGTGACGGTGTGGCGGTGTGCTAGCGAGGGACCTGACGGACGTGGTGACTGGTCTGTGATCAGGATCCGCTCACTTTTACGCCATACTGTACAGGTAGTTAGTACAGAGAGCCGACTACAGTACACAAGTTGCCGTTGCCGTTCGAATGCTGCCTGTTCATCTACTCTTTACTCCAGCATCGTTGCAGCAAATCTACTATGGAGCCACCAAGGCCGGGCTGCTGTAGCTGATGTCCTCCTACTGTAATATAGTGAATGCCGGTGACGCAAGTGACTCACGAGCCAGCTGGTCCGGTGCCTGTCTGTTGGGACTTGGGAGGTTTGTTTGTTGACGCTCTTCCGGCGCTTCCTGGCTATCACGCTGCGGTAAACAAACGGGACGCGCTCAGAGGACTCTACATAGCCTTTTGGAGACTGTCAAGATCGAGGTCTCTTCTTTACTTCCCCTCCGCTATCTCTGCGCGCTGTGCTCGAGTGCTCGCGGAGTGTTCCAGCGAGCCAAGCTTGGACGGAGCAGGCAAAGTCCCAGCGAACGCCACAGTGAACTCACTTTGGTGGGCGTGCGGCGTCTGAATCCAAATCGTCGACTCGAACTCGACCTTCAAATCAGACTCATCTTTCTGGCTTCCTTCGTTTACTCATCTTTCCACCTCCTACTTCATCTTGCATCTCTGCCAGTGCTACTGCACCGCACAGCTTAGCATTGTTTTGCTTTATTTCTTTCATCATCATATCTTGCTTTCTATCATCACAATCATGGCAGCTTAGGCATCTGGCTCTGCCGAAAGGGTATGTCACTCTCTTGTTTCTGATTCTATTGAGAACAGCACTGTTCTCGTTCATATGTACTCTTACTTTTCTTCTCGATATGCTAACATGTGCATCACTTAGCTCCGCCTACCAAGTCTTCAAGATAGTTTTACTTCACTGTCATTCCAGTCTTCTTTGGTGCCGCGTACCCGCGTATTTCTTCAACTTTATCACCTTTGAAACAACACAATTACGCTATCGTACATACATACATTCACAACAAAAGCTTGCCACATCACATCACTGTTAACGCATTGAGATTATCATTAAACATAAATCTCGCTTGAAATCGAGTCTCTCATCACTTTTTATCATTTTACTATCACCTCTTCATCTTCATCTGCCATGTCAAACCAAGATTACTATACTGAGATTCAAAATAATGAGGTAGAGGCTCTTAGGGCCATCTACATGGATGATTTTACTGAGAATCAATCCAAATCAGCATGGAACGTACGTCTACAATCCATTTCCCTTTTGTTTTCATCATATACTGATTGCCTCAATAGAAAAAAGCGAGTCCATCGTTTAACATCCATTTACAAGCACATGGAACAGGCCCATCGATTCCAAGTCTTACACTTAAATTCACAATGACAGTCACCTATCCACGATCCGAACCACTAATTAAAATTGAAAATCCCAAAAATATAAGAGCTCATCAAATGAAAGAAATCTCACATTACATTGCAACTGGACCTAAAGCATTACTTGGTGCAGAAATGATTTATGAAATTACTACAACGGTTCAAGAGTTATTAGAGAAAATTCTTGATGCGGTTAGTAATGTTAGCTTAGAAGAAGAACGTGCTAAACGTGTTGAACAACGTGAAGCTAAAGAACAGCGTGACGCTGAAGCTGAACAAAAACGAATGGAATTGGAAAGTAAAGAAGAAGAGCGAGTTTTACTTGCTATGATTACTGAAGAAGAGAAACGTCGTGAGGAAAAAGCTAAGAAACAGCATGCGTTACAAGAATCAGTTAAAGTTTTAGATGCTGATTCTCTGGATTGTGTTACTTTTGATCGTGTTATCAAGACAAAGGGTCCCACTGGGTCAACACTCGCATTTCGTCAAGTCATTGGTAAGATGCCACTTGCTCCATGCTGTACGATCGGTAAACGATATACTGTCAAACCTTACGTTGGTGATTCAGAACCTGAGGCTGATACTGTATTCCTATTACATGAATTTGACATTTTGAGTGAATATTGGAGTACAGCGGACGGTAAACGATCACTCGAGACGCTTGAAACTGAACTTAATCATCTTCGACCATTACGACACGACTACGTTGCTACTCTTTATGACTTCAAAATTGACAGAAGAGGCGATGGCTGGGTAGTACAAATTCTAACTGATTTCCCAAACATGGGTACATTAGACGATTTACTTACTATGACTGGTAGTGTTGCCGCTAATGTTGCAAGGGAATGGACAATTCAAATTTTAGAAGGTCTTGAGGATTTACATAAACGAGGTTTATTTCATAAAAGCCTCGACCCAAGATCCATTGGATTTTTCCGTGACTCTTCATTATCTGGAATATCAACCAAAGTGCTCAACGTTAGTTTTTTCGCGCGTTTGGAAGAAATGAATACAGACCATCCATTCACTAAACAACGAATCGCACCTCTTGTTCCAAGAAAATGGCCACCTCCAGAGCTTGCTGAACAAGGTAATAAAAAACCGACACGAAAATCTGACATTTGGGATTTTGGTATTGTTTTCGCTCAAATGCTATTTGGTAAATCAGTTACATCAGAATTTTCATCTCCGTCGGAATTAATCGATACTGTTGATATGCCTGATTCATTACGAGATTTCGTGACTAGATTGTTTAAAGTTAATCCAAGAAAACGACCATCTGCATTCGAACTGTTACCGTCTCAATTTTTACGAAATAGTGCTCCAATGGGTACATTACTTCAATTAGGTCAATCAATGCAGCAGTCAACTTCAATGCCAGCAAGTGGTCCTATGATGCGACGAGCAAGTTCCTCAGTTGATGGACGCAGTTCAAGATATTTAATTCGAGATGAATTTACAAGATCTAGATATGTTCAAGATTTTGAAGAAGGTCAATTGCTTGGAAAAGGAGCATATGGAGAAGTTGTTCGAGCAAGAAATAGACTTGATGGTAGATTTTATGCTGTTAAGAAAATCAACTCAACACAAAATCGATTAACTGAAATTTTAAGTGAAGTAATGCTACTTTCAAGATTATCAAATCAATATATTGTTAGATATTTTACTGCTTGGTTAGAAGATGATTTAGCTCATAAAGAAGAAAGTTATAGTCAAGCAATGACAGAATCAGATCATGGATTTGAAAATACAAGTGATGAAGAAGATGATGACGATTATGATGATTTACCAATTCCTGCATCACAAGATTTTGAATTCGATTCGATGGGTGGACTTGATATTATTTCAAATTCATTACAAGATTTAAGAATTGAATTTGGTTATGATAGTGATGATAGTAGGAGTAAAATCAGTGGTGAAGAATCTGAAAAAACACTTGATAAAAATCAAAAACTTGAAATTGCAAGGAGGAAGTTTCACGAAAGTCAAAATGTGAGAAGTACACTATTTATTCAAATGGAATATTGTGAAAAACATACGCTATACGATTTAATTCGTGACGATTTAAGTCAAAATGCAGATGAATATTGGAGATTACTTCGACAAATTTTACAAGCGTTAAGTCATATTCATAGTCAAGGTATCATTCATCGAGATTTAAAACCAACGAATATTTTCATTGACCAAGCTCAGAATTGTAAAGTTGGTGATTTTGGACTTGCTAAAAATGTTCATGGTGAACGTGGTGGTGGTAGTGGATCACATAGTCGTAATACAATTACTTCTCCGCCTGGTAATGATGATGAGTTAACTTCTGATGTTGGTACTAAATTATATGTTGCAATTGAAGCTATTGGAGGTGGTAATTATGATGAAAAAGTTGATATGTATTCATTGGGTATTATTTTCTTTGAAATGTGTTATCCGATGACCACAGGTATGGAAAGAGTTCAAGTACTTCATGATTTACGACGTGATCCAAGTAAATTACCAAAAGATTTTCCTGCAGAAAAATCTCATGAAGCAGCTCTTATCCAACGATTATTAGATCATACACCTGAAAATAGACCTAGTGCGCATGAAATCCTAGAGTCAGGTCTTTTACCATTACGTATTGAAGATGAATTAATTCAGCAAACATTACGAAGCTTAACAGATCCTGGTTCATTATATTCGCCACAAGTTCGAGATGCATTATTTTCAGCACCACATGATATGGTTAAAGATGCACTTTATGATAGAAATTCATTTCCAAATGAAACTCAAAATGAACTGGTTTTACGTGGTCAAATCAAAGAACTACTGATTAGTATCTTTAGACATCATGGTGCTGTTGAAATTCCTGTTGTTTCTGCTGTGTTTCCGAAAACTCCGGTTGGAAATATTGGAATTCGTTATCAGTTATTAGATTCAACTGGAACTGTGCTTCAATTGCCACATAATTTAACATTACCACAAGCACGAATGCTAGCAAGAACAAATCCAACATATAATCGAAGTTTTTCGTTTGGAACAGTATATCGAACAGAAGATCCCAGTGGAATGACAAGTGATCCTAGAGGATATGCAGAAGTTGATTTTGATGTTGTATCTAAAGATTCTAATGATTTTGCAGTTGCAGAAGCAGAAGTTATGAAAGTTATGGAAGAAATTGTTGATGAGTTTTATTCTTCAAAAAGTTCTTCTGTTTGCTTCTGTATTAATCATTCAGATTTATTAGATATGATTTTAGATGCATGTAGAGTCGATCAAGCTCAACGTCCATCATTACTTGCATTAACAAGTAAATTAAATTTTGATGTTAAGATGAAAGATATTAAGAATGAATTACGTGCAAAATCAACAATTTCATCAACGACATTGGATGATTTGGAAAAATTTGCATTTGAAGATAATTTAAAAGATGGATTAATTAAAATTGAGCAACTTTTTAAAGCATTGCATTCGATGCATGAGAAAAGATTTAATGCTGTTGCAGATCATTTAAGGAAAGTTTGGAATCTTTTAGAAAGACTTGGAGTTAAAAAGAAACTTGTTTTAGCTCCGTTAAGTAATTATAATGAAAGATATTATAAACATGGATTGTTATTTCAAGTTACATTGGAAGAAAGGAAAAGAAGACTTGTTATGGGTGGTGGAAGATATGATAGTTTGATTAAATACTATCATCATTCGTCATTTAAAGATCGACCAGTTAGTGCAGTTGGATTTAATTTTCCATGGGAAAATTTAATTAAAATTCAGTCATCAAATCAGCAATCTGGAATCAGATCAAATCGAAATAGTTTTAGAGGTGTAAGTAATATTGATGAAGATGGTAATGGATTATCAAATCAAGTTCCATTATGTGATGTGTTAGTTGTTTGTGCAGGTAAAGAAAATGACACAAGATTTAAATCTGTTGAAGTTGCTCATGCGTTATGGAAAAATGGAATTAAAGCAGAAATAGCACCAACTGGTACAACTATTAATAATTTATTACAATATGCAAGATCAACTGGTATAAATTATGTTATAATTGTTAAAACGGCAAATGGTGGATCTGGTACAAGTAATGGATATGGAAATAATAGTGATTCAAGTAATTCGAATAATATGGGCAATATTTCAGGAACAGGATCTTTTAAACCTCTTAAATTAAGAAATATGATGAAAAGAGATGATGATGATGATTTTGAAATTCCTGAAGTTATTGCTCATTTATTACAAGAAATTCCTGAACGCGCTAGAGCTATTGGTAAAATTGGGGCATCATCTGCTTATGCGAGTGCAATGCAACCAGGATCAATTAGAAATGGACATAAACAACGAGATGGAATGTTACAAGATGTAATGATAATTACAAATGATCCAGAAAAACATGAAAAGAATGCAAAACAAAATAAAGGAGCGACACGAAAATTGAATAAACGAGTAATTGATGAGAAAGCAAATGAAATCTTCTCATCATTCAAAAGTCGAACAATTGGTGGAAATATTCCAGTTTTCGCAGTCGATTTTAAATTAGAATTAATGACACTTGTAACATGTGCACCATTAGTTCAAGATGGATGGAGAAAAATTGTAAGTGCAGCACCAGCTTCACAAAGACAATATATGGGGAGATTATTTGATGCACTTATTGCTGAAGCTGATAAAGGTACAAAAAATGCAATTGTGTTTTCATTTAGAACCGAAATGATGATCGTGGTTGATTTGTCAAGATGATTTTTTATTATTATTATATATTTTTATGAATGAGAAATGAATGAATGGAGGAGAAGGTGATTGATTGCTTGCATTAGGAATAATATTTGTTAGGGAATGGAATAACGTTACGCATTATTTGTTTTTGTAAATAGTTAATAATCAACTCAAATGAATAAATTTTTATTGTAGTTCTGTGTTAATGTACCGTACACAGGTTAGGCTCCTTCGAAATTAGAATCTGCGACGCGTAAATAAATAGTCGGGCAGATTCAAAATCAACCTGTTTCAGGTTCGGTTCGTTTCAAATACAGTAGTATTACACGTCCATCTATAATTCTAATTCAGTCTCATTCGTTGCCTCACATACACGTTACTATATGCAAAAAAATCACATTCCGCTTCCGCTATGATCAACGCGCTCGTCCCGGCGCAGGTTTTTACGTATCTACATTTCTTCTCTAGTTCCTGCATTACGTACTATTTTCATAAATTCCCGGTTCAAAAAGCTCGGTTCTTTTATTGCAGCTGTTGAGCAAGCATTAAATAAATAGTACGAATTGCTGTACTCTATGTTCACCGCGAACGGTGCGAAATACAAATGGCCCCGCGCCCCACGGCCCACGCCGTCAATCTACATACGTATGTAAATAAAACCCAAAATATTATACAATTCCATTCCACTATCATACTATATCATACAAAAGATTCACAAACAGTTAATCTTAATAAATTACATTTTCCTTCGTTTAGCAGGTTGTAAAGCTTGAGATTGTGATCCAGCTTGTAATTGCTCCAAGAAATTAGGAGGTAGCATTTTCCTAACAGCTTCAGCAGCTTGTTCTTCAGCTTTTCTTTGTTCTCTTGCTTTTGCTAATGGATTTGGATCAATTGATGCCCATCTGACATTGAGAATTTCACTATGATCTAATGATTGATGTGCCATTGCTTCTTTAGCGAATTGTGCATTGGCTTCTGAAACATATGTTATAAATGCAACTCCGCGTTCATTTAATACTCGAACTATAAATCAGTTAGTGAATCAATTCACTCATGAAGAATCATGGATTATACATACTTCGTTCAATATCACCCCATTCGGCGAAATGCCGTGCAACAATCTCTTCAATATCATCCGATACATATATCCTACCTACATAAATTGTTCGATTTTGTCTCATAAAACTACCAATACCACCCATATCATCTCTATAATCTGATCGTTTATCTCTTCCAAAACAATCAACACTTGGATCAAATATATCAGTAATTGTAGGTAATCTGTGTAAATAATTGCATTCTTTTCCATTAGGACATAGTCCTCTTGCAAAGAATAAGCAAAAAAAACTTCCAGGAACTCCATCTGCTTTTGTATATCCAGTATCTTTTGCGACATTACATCTTCCTTCAGATTTAGTTTGGCTGGCGTATTTATCTTCATTATCACCTCCACTCCATTTATTATACCAAATATTAAAAACAGTACCAGTTTGTTGTGGTGGACGATCACGCATCTTCGATTGAACGACCTGTGCTCTTGCAGGTTTTAACTTCTTTTCTTTCTTCTTACTTTTATCTTTATGATGTTTCTTTTTCTTCTTAACCACAACGCCACTTTCACCATCTTCCCCATCACCTCCCTGTTCACCTTCACCACCAACGGTAGAAGGATCCTCACCCAGTTCCAGAATATTCACAACTTCTTCACCGGCAGCATCATTTTCACGTCTTCTTTTTTCTTGCTCTTTTGCTAATTGATCTGGTCCTTGGCCGTCTCCTGGTGTATCTTCATCAACTTGATAAAGCGCTTCTTCTGTTGATTCTTCAACTGACTCTGATTCAACTGAAAGTCCTGGTGGCAACTCTGGACCAGGTTCTGGTGAAGATGAGTCCGACATATTTCCTTCTATATTTTCTCCTGTCTGCAAATCAAAACCAGTAGCTGTACTGATCTGTCTTCCAACTGAAATAATCTTCGAGAGAACAAGTTTGTTCGAAGGTTATCATCAGAAACAAATCAGTCAAAATCTTTGTAAGCATATCAATGAGTCTTGTTCCACACGCGGACTGCCGTAAACCCAAAAAACGCAAAGCGCGGCTGACGCGTGTGAGCCGCACGACGCGTTAAGGATTCGGTTTGATAAAAGAGCCGCGCTTTTTGTATGGAACGTACAGCTACTTGAAATGTACAGGGCTAGTTGAATTTGGGTATTTAACCTTTTTTTATTCTTGCGCTTTTATTCTTTTGACTTGTTTCTACAGATGCATGAAGATCTCTAATATATTTGCATTATAATCATCACTATATAACCATACAGCAAAAATTCAATATAATCGTCTGTTAAATCAAGGGACCATTGAGTTTTATAGTTGGGTCATTCTTAAATTTATATCGTACATTTAATTTGCTACAATTACAGATAGCTATTTGGGATTGAAGGTGGCAAGGGGTGTTTAGTAACAACCGAGCCATTTTTTGGATAATTCTTATTCACACACATTCGATATTTATTACGCACTTCTGAAATTTAATTTGCTTCGATTTGTTAGCGTCTTTATTTAGTGAGACGTGAAGTGGGTTGATAAGTTAATACAATTGAAACGTCTTGGCTTGTCACACATCATTGAAAAGCAAATCACTTTCTTTCAGCACGCGTTATAATTGAAATCGACTTTTTCTAATATGTCGGAAACAATATCACAAGGTTCAGCACAAGTAATTGGTATTTATTCACTTATTAATTATTTATTTATTCACGCATCGCGGCTAATCACATTATTACAGTGCCTCGAGAATCTGTTGATTTTGATATTACTGAACGACCTAAAGATGAAGATTTATTTAAAGCAGCAGTTGCATCAACTACATCAGTACATTTTGGATCATCAGCACAAAATGGTTTAAATAGCAAAAATACATCAAGCGATGGAATTGTACCCACGTTTAGTTCAGTATTAGACGATGAGATCATGTCATCTGATGACGATGATGGTAGTAAAAGTTCACCTGTTGTTGAAACTGCAAAGAAAGCTCGTGGTGGTTCAAAAGCTGGTTCTAAAGACAAAGGTACACCAAGTGGTCGTGGCCGAGGTCGTGGACGCGGCGGTGCAAGTGCTGGTGATTCTGGTGTTACTAGAGCAAGTACGCGTGGTCGTGGCCGAGGTCGTGGTCGAGGACGAGGTGGTGCTACAGGTGATTCATTTGATAGATCTGAATTGAATGAAGGTGACGTCGATGAGGAGACAATTGGCGGAGTTGAAGGGACCTCTGTGTTGGATTTTAGTGGCCGTGGTCGCGGCCGCGGACGCGGTCGAGCAAACAAAGGTGCTACAAGCACTCGAGGTACTGGCCGTGGTCGTGGACGAGGACGAGGACGCGGTCGTGGTGGATCTTCTGGATTAGGACATAATGGAGGAGGATCACTTGAAATGTGGGTAACATCAGCGGATGGAACACCATTTGGATCAAGATCAGTTTCAGCTACTGGAGCTGGATCATCAACTGCAGGAACACCACCTAGATATGCTACACCTGAATTTGAAGAAGTTATCCTAGATCCAGAAATGTCTGTTGATGAAGAAAGCTTTGATGAAGGTGGCGAGGAAAGATGGATTGATGAAGATGAATATAAGGATTCAAGTGATGAAGAAGATGTCAAAGAAGAAAATTCTGCAGTCGAAGTTAAGGCAGAAGCAGCTAAGAGTCCTTCTAAGGTGAAGGATGAGAACCATAAAAGTGATGCAAAAGTGGTTTCAAAAAAACGACCTAATGACAGCGACAACTCTTCAAAGCCAAAGAAGAAACGTGCACCTGCACTTGATCCAAATCTATTACTTCCAGAATACTCGCCTGAAATTGGATTTATTGTTTTCTTCAGAGCTCGTTTCGCTGATATATTTGCATCATCACCTGATTTTGGACCTCAAGATATCGAAGAAGCATTAGAACAACCAAATCCACCTCCTGTTATAACTAATTTCCTATGCCGTACAATCGCACTTGTACTTAATAGAAAACGACCAGTTGAAGTTGCATCATATGGAAGAGCATTAGAAGAAGCAGTCAATGCACATGGAACAGCATATTGGGGTTCACATAATCCCACTGGTCCATTTTTTGACGGAGCTAAATTTGCAGAAATGGATTGGCATGATAGATTAGAAGTTCTTGTTGCGCTTGTCCATTGGGCTTTAACTTTTAGTGAATCTGTCAGAGGCGTTTTAGATGGTATTTATAATGCATTGGAACCACCTGCAAGAGGATCTGAAGGTGATGAAGATACAGAATATGCTGTGAAACCAATTGGAATGGATGATGACAGGAATCGATATTTTCTTGTGGAAGGTCATAATGATACAAGATTTCGACTTGTTAAACAAAGTAATCCACATAGAACAGTTGTTAATTGGACACCAGTTGCAAGTACACATGATGAAGTTAAAGAATTTATTGAAGAACTTGTTTCAGAAATGTCGAAATCTGAAGCAGTTAAAAGTGAAAATTCAGAACCAAATTCATTAAAATCAAATCATGCCGAGCTACTCGCTCAAAAATTAAATGCTGAATTACCAAGATTATTCGCGGGTGAACTTAAAAGATCAAAACGTGCCGTTAGACAAGCTAGGAAACCTATTTATGGTGAGGTTGCATTGAGTAGAAGGAAATCTGGTGTTCAAGATGATGCAACTACGTACACAGGCCGAACAAGAGGTAAAAGAGTTGATTATTCCAGAGTTACAATGATTGATTATGGAGATGATGAAGAAGATAATGAACAAGAAGAAGGAGGAGCAGTTGCAGCATATTTAGAAGGAGAAGCAGAAGGAATGAATGTTGATAATGAAGAAGATGGCGAAGTTTTTGAAGAAGAGGAAGTTGCTGCTGAACCTGAAGAAGATGTTATTTTTAGTGATGGCGATGAAGAAGATGGTGAAGATGGTGACGCTGAAGACGGTGATTTCGTTGGTTAGTTGTTGTTTATCATTTATGCAATTGTTACAGGGAGTATGTTCAGTGTTTTAAGTTAGATTGATGCTGTTTGCTACACTATATCGTGTTTCTTTTGTTCTTTCGTTCCATGTTTGCTTATGCTATTGTACAATATCAACTACACGTATAAATAATTCAAAAAGATTATACATTCTAGATGAAATCTCGTAAATGACAACTACAAAAAGATAACATGTAACTAAAATAAATAAACACAAAAATAAAATAAATCCAGTATACTTATCATGATATCCGAAATATTAAGTAAAGCAATCAACAGTCTAGCTGGTAATTGACAATTACTATTCAAAAGTCATGATTTATATGTATGAGTGGAATTGAAGAAGAGAAGGGAAGACGAGGAATAAATTGATGTGACGGACTATATTATGAGGACGGTGAGGGAATTTGATCCTGTGACGCACGGCGTGAACTAGATGCAGTTGAAAATTGAGAGAGTTTACAAACTAAAGGAGAAAAAAGTTAGTAAATGTGTAAATGAAATATGTGAAAGTGAAAAGAAATACGTACAGGTCAAACTTGACAAACTCATCGTAGAGAGTCTTTCCAAGACGGGCGGGTGAACGCTCGACAGCGACGCCAGCGGCCTTGAGCGAAGCAATCTTGGAAGCGGCATCACCCTTACCACCAGCAATGATGGCACCAGCGTGACCCATACGACGACCAGGAGGAGCTGAAACACCAGCGATGAATGAGCAGACTGGCTTGGGCTGGGCACGAGTAAGGTTGTATGACTTAAGGTACTCAGCAGCCTCTTCCTCAGCAGAACCACCAATCTCACCAATCATGATGATACCATCAGTGGCGTCATCCTCAAGGAAGATCTTAAGAGCATCGATGAAGTTGGTGCCAGAGAAAGGGTCACCACCGATACCAATGACAAGGGATTGACCGAGACCAACATTGGTGGTCTGGTTGACGGCCTCGTAGGTGAGAGTACCAGATCTGGAGACAATGCCGATGCGCCCGCGCTTGTGGATGTAGGAAGGCATAATTCCAATTTTGCACTGCTCGGGAGCGATGATACCGGGGCAGTTAGGTCCGACGAGACGAGTCTTGCTCTGGGTCTTGAGCATGTCGACAACGCGAACCATGTCGTGTTGAGGGATGCCCTCAGTAATACAGACAACGAGGGGCATCTCAGCGGCGATAGCCTCCTCAATGGAAGCAGCGGCGAGAGGAGGGGGGACGAAGATAGCAGACGCAGAAGCACCAGTCTCCTTAATTGCGTCCTCGACCTTGGCGAAGATGGGGAGACCTAAATGGGTCTGGCCAGCCTTCTTGGGGTTGGTGCCACCAATGACCTTGGTACCGTACTCGAGCGCCTGCGTCGCGTGGAAAGTACCTTGTCTTCCTGTGAAACGTAGAGAAGAAGAAGTTAGGACCAGATGTTCAAGATATTGGTAAAGAGGTAATTTCGATGCAGACATCCGATGCCTCGACCAGCGAAGCAGTAATGTAAACAGCTTCGTAACACAATTATAAATGGGAGTACATATCTTGGTAAAGAACCTTGGTGTCGCTGTTGATCTTAAGATTGTAGACCGTGTCGGCGTAGTCAGAACGAGCAGCCGACGAGGAAAAGGCGCGACGAGTGAAGGTCCTGCAAAAGAATTGCGCAGGTAAACACACGCCGCGAGCACGGCGAGCGTATTGTGCTAGAGGTTAGCAATTGCACATCAAAGTCATTCCAAGTCTCCAGTTCCCCTATCAGAAAAAACGCTCGGTAATTGCAGTTGAGTAGACGCCCAATTGCACGCTGCACGCAGAATTGCAGCTTCGCGGCACCGGTGGATGCGCGACCGAGGATGAGGACGGGAGAGGACAAGTGGGGGTAGGAGCACTCACGAAGCGCCCTTGGAGGCGGAGGATCGAAGAGCCTGCATTGTGATTATATTAAAGGCGCGACTGTAGCTGCGAGCACTGCTCTGCGAACGCTGTTGCCGGAGTGGTGGTGGTGGAGGGGGAGGGATGGAGATGGTGATGGGGGAGTGAAGGAGAAGATGCTGCGGCGATGGAAAGCGGTTTCCGGCGGTTCGAGACACCACAAACCCCTCGGCCAGGCACAAGCAGCCCAATCAGCGTTCCGTGCCGACGCTGCTTTGTTTACGCGCGGTTCCCTGCCTGCCCTGCGCATTGCACTTTTTTTTTTTTACTAGTTTATAGTATCTCGGCACACCTACTTTGCAATTGAGCACCTCATCGCACGCACATTGCATTGGCCGACCGCGTCTTCCGCGGAAGCAGCCAGCTGAGTGCCGCGGGTGGGGGAATCTCGACGCCGCGCGCTGACTGACGCCAGCTTGCCGACAGTTGCACGTGACTTTTGTTCGCCTTTCCACGCCTCGGCTCTTCTTCGAGACGGTGTTGTTCTCTTGCCTGGTCTGGACAGCCGACCATTTTATTCAGCCACTTCCTACGTTTACGCTTGCGCATTTTAAAATAAGTCACAATAGTCATGCAGCATTCCCTTCTATATTTTGGTCATCATATCAATATGTACGTACGCAACACTGGTCCTCCAAAATCAACATTATATACGCCAGTTTGCCTTTCCTTGCAAGTCATCAATGCATACTAATACGTCACGACCTACAATTCCCATTCTTCACACGCACAGACACATACATCTAATACAAAAGACGTGTCAAAATCTTGAAAGGTGTCCGCTCGAGTTTTGCGTACAATTCACGAATATCAGCTGCATCAACACCGGAAATATCAGCCATCAAGTAAGCAATGTCACCGCGTGAATCAGAGAATTGCTTGTCAATGTTGTGCTCAGCGAAGATCTCGTTGACGGTGCGTAAAACACCTGGAACATTTGAGTGAACGTAAAGAACACGGACGTGGTTTTCTTCTTCGAGAGTGAGCGAACGAAGAGATACTTCAGGAAAGTTGACAGCACCAATGGTGGTACCTTCGTTGATGTAACGCATAAGAGCTTGACCAACCTCAATACCAATAGCTGACTGAGCTTCTTCGGTTGAACCACCAATATGAGGAGTAAGGATCAAGTTCTGGAGAGCAGCAAGGTCACTGAACCATGGGTTAAGTGAAGCATCAAAGGTAGGACCGTTCTTAGCTGGCTCGTTAGGATAGACATCAATAGCAGCACCAGCGATCTTGCCGGAGCGCATGCCGTCAATAAGAGCTGGAATGTCGACAACGGTACCACGCGATGCGTTAATCAGGTAAGAGCCATTCTTCATGGCAGCGATTTGTGGTGCACTAATCATGTTCTCAGTCTCAGGGAGAGCGGGAACATGAAGGGTGACAAAGTCAGCCTCGCGAAGGAGATCGTCAAGGGTAGCTACTTGTCGTGCGGTACCAAGTGACATCATTGGTAACACATCGTAGAAGACAACTGACATACCCATTGACTCAGCAAGAACTGAGAGTTGAGCACCAATATGACCGTATCCGACAATTCCGAGAGTCTTGCCACGAATTTCCCAACAACCGGATGAGACTTTATTCCAAACACCACTGTGAAGCTCGAATGAACGTTGAGTAAATTGTCGAGCAAGAGCAATGATTTCACCAATAACAAGCTCAGCAACTGAACGTGAGTTTGAAAACGGTGAGTTGAAAACAGCGATACCGTGGTTAGCGGCATACTCGATGTCAACTTGGTTGACACCAATGCAGAAACAACCGACAACGACAAGATTCCGTGCTTCGGCGAGAACTTTGGCGGTAAGCTTGGTCTTTGATCGGATACCGATAGCGTGAACATCCCTGTAGAATAAAAAAGTTACATTAATAAAAAAGAAACAAAATTATAATCGATCAAATGTAAATGCATACCTTATCTTCTCGATCAGCTCGTCTTCACCAAGCGATGTCTTGAGGAACTCAACCTGGTAACCCTGGCTAGTGAGAATATCGACAGCAGTCTCGTTGACATTCTCAAGCAACAAAATCTTGATGTCCTCGGTGGCAAATGGTTTGAGTACTTTTGGAGTAGGTTGTTTCATCGAAGCTCTTCGAACTGCTGCTCCCATAGGGAAGTACGATTGAGGTGGTGAACCTGAGAAGTGACCGGGAGAAACGGCAGCAGCAGCAGCTGACATGAACGAACTCTGAGGCGATGAACTAAGCTTGACTGAGTTCTGAAACGAGCTGGAAAGCTCACTGTTGATTAGCCGTGGTGAAGTCATTGTTGCTGTGGGGTTGGAGATCTAGCTGTGATTGCTGAGTGACGGTGGAACAGTTAAAGTACCAGTCGGTAAGTGATTAATAAACAGTACGAATGCAAAAGCTTCGAGCAATTACACGACAGTCCCGATCTCCAAATATTCCAAAAACGGAAACAAGGACAATCGCAAGAAATAGCAATTGAAAGTGACGATGGCGCGTCGAAGTTGCTCGAGGAGACCTTTTAACTCTTTTTACTGCAGCGGCGTTCGCCGTCTGTGTCAGTCAACCACGAAAAATTTGCCCAGCCATAGGAGATCTGTGGCTGACGCCATCGTGGCGGTGTATCACACAATGCGCAGAGCATCCACAGCAACATGCATACTGTAGGTTTTATATTTTGCAGTCCCTGGATGATACAGCATACATGCTACGCATAATTCGATATCGTCAAGCTCGTGACCCGCTTAACTGGATTGTATCTACAGGTACTCAATCGAAAACAATAAAATCATAGGTACACCCGGCTGCATTAACAACTAGTAGCAACGAACATTGAACTACAGATTAACTTCACGACAACAAATGTGACAAAAAGATGAACATATATATAGTATAGAATATTTTATATAATCAAAGCCGCCGCTGTTACTTACAGCCTTGCTGTCTCTCCTCAACTCGACTCTTCCAGCATTACTACCTTAGTTTAATCCAAATGATAACATATCCGTTTACGACTGCTTGCAGTCAGCAGACTCTTGCTTGGGCTTAGCATCGCCCTCCTCATCGTCGCCATCATCGCTGTCATCACCATCCTCGTCATCATCGTCGTCGTCCTCATAATCTTCAAGATCTTCATCATCAAAGTCATCCATGTCGTAGTCAACGGCCTCGCCAGTGTACCAGTCAATGGCTCTTGGGATCAACTTATCCTTGATCTCCTCACCGAGCTGGTAGTCAAGCTGTAGCCGCTCCTCGAGGTCCTCGGGAGCATCTTCCTCCTCCTCGGAGTCCTCAGGTGCAACAGGTGGGCTGAAGAAGTTGAAAAAACTCTCCTTGGGGATGATCTTCTCGACGGTACGTGTAGCCTTGGTGTGCTTGTTGCGTTGCTTCTTCTTCTCAATCTTGACAGTCAAATTCTTGCCAGTCTCCCAGTTGATCTCATCGCCAACAGCATGGTCGTAGATGTAATCACCATCGGGGGTGGTCTCCTCTTGGTAAAAGTAGGTCTTGGTGATGGTGGCATTCTCGAAGAACTCGTTCTCAGCAAAATCAAACAGAAGCTTGAATCCGGGCTTCTCAGTGTACTCAACCCGAATGTTAGTCAGGCTGGCAAGTGCTTCCTCATCGCTCTCAGTGATGGTGTCGGCAACAGGAGCTAGGTTCTTGAGTGCGGTCAACCAGAATTCTGGAACACCCTTGGCATCGGCAGGAATTGCTGAAGTGGCCTCTTCTTCCTCATCGTCGGAGTCCTTCTCCTCTTCCTCGTCCTCCTCGTCTTCGTCAATTTCATCTTCCTTTCCAGCCTCGATCAGCTCAGATGATGGCTCAACATCACCAGCGACGATCTCAGCGCGCTTAGCAAAGACAGGTTTGTACTTCTCGGCGTATTTCCGCTCAAGAGCCATAACCTCATTTCTGAATTCAGTCTCAAGTGTGTCGTATTCCTTTTGTAAACCCTTCAGACCGTGGACACGTGCGCGAACTGGAGCAGGAAGTGACTCAATGTATCCGGATGATCGGCCAACGAGAGTTCCGAGTTTACCCTGGATCATGGAAAGAAGGGCGGGATTGTTGACGAGGCCAGCGACAACGGCGTTCTTATCTATATGAATGTTAGATCAGACCTGAAGAAAACAAAAAAATGCAGGAAGTAATATCAGTGAAGTGTGTTAATCTTGCGTATGCATCGTATAAGTTGGAACGGGTGCTGTTGATCCGAGGTAACCCAGAGTAGACATCTGCTGGGTGGCTAAATCTGGCTGGAATGCGTTGATTGCACTAGTTCCGGTGTAGGACAGCCAGTCTCAATCTAGGCGGTCCATACATGAGAGTCAGTGAAAAAGTCGGAATGAAATGAGCAGACGAATTCCGTTCCAACCAGATCAATTCGCCACGTAGCCTCACAGTTGCTGATCAAATCACCGTGACTCCAAGCAGGGGTCGAATAACCAGAACCCTCCAACCTCACGCATGCATACACAAGCACACAACACAAACATCATCTTCACAAATACTAAGCGCATCAGACTGAATCACATACCCTCCTCGGCGATGGTGGAAACCGCGGGCTGGGACGCGTGGGACGCGATGTAGCTGTTGTTCGCGGACGCGGGAGTGTTCTGGGGGGTGGGCGCGCCGGCCGCGAGGTCGTTGATGCGCCTGTTTCTGATTGGCTCAGCCATTTCTGTGATTTGTAGAAAGGTGCAGCTGAGAACAACCGAACGCCTGGGGGAGATGAGGGAGAGGTGGCGAGGACGAGGCCAAGAGTGGTGAAGATGGCGGCGGCCGATCGAAGGTGAGTTTTTGAGCAGAGCGCGTCCCACGCATTTTTTTTGCACGGTGCTGGGGAACTTTGTTGGGCTGGGGCGCATAAAGTGGGGTCAGGAAAGCGGATACTGTGGCAGATGGAGTTGGTGTTTTGTAACCCAGAACTGCGGGACACAGCTGTGCTGGGTATGCACGCACCCCTCACCGCTGCTGTCGGCTGCGGTGCATCTGCACCCACAACAGCCTCACCACGCCACCGGCACGTGCAGTACGCGCCCCTGACTCTCGCTTGCGGCACATTCTCGCTCGGCGGAGGAATAGCTTAAGCTCACTTCTGTGTATCTGCCCCTAACTAGCCTCCTGGTCCCCCCAGCCATCCTCACCGTCGGATCCCGCCCAGGCATCGTGTGTTCTGCCTCGCGTTCTGCTGTGCTATTCGCCTGCTCGCCAGAATTGCGCGTCACCGTCACCAGCTGCCGCTGCCGTCGCTCTCCGCCTGAATACGCGTCTGTTTTCTGCGCGTCAAGCGCGTCCTCCTATCCCCGTCCTCGCGTCTCCGGCCCCACCTCTCCTCGGCTCGCGCTTTGAACTTCCCGCCCTCCACTCCGCGCGTCGCAGCGTCTTCTCCGCCATCCCGCACAATCCTCCATCATGGTCTCGTACTTCGAAGTCGGCACGTATGTGTTCTCCGTCTGGCTCGGTCCGACGTGCGCGTCGCGTCAACCGCCGCGTTGTGTCCTTTGCGTATAAACCTTATTCTGACAATGTTTTCCTATCAGACGATGCTGGCAACCTGACGACACTGAGGGCTGGATTGCCTCAGAGGTCACCGGCAAGGATGTCGACGGCGACAGTGTCACTCTCCAGGTCACTCTTGCGTCCGGAAAGGTATGTATCTTATTTCGGCCCGCATAAGAGTCGCATGGTTTCTGACGCGTTATCGCCAACAGGTCAACACTATCACATGCCGTCTCGCAGACTTAGAAGATGAAAACAGCCCGAATCTGCCGCCACTGTCAAATCCACCGGCTCTCGAGGCTGCCGAGGATCTCACAGATCTTTCGTACCTCAACGAGCCGGCTATTCTGCATGCAATTCACCAGCGCTATCAGCAGCTCAACATCTACACGTACTCCGGAATTGTACTGATTGCTGCTAATCCGTTTCAAAGAGTAGAAAATCTTTACACTCCTGATATGATCCAGATGTATTCAGGTCGACGTCGCGGTGAACTCGAACCGCATCTTTTCGCCATTGCTGAAGATGCTTATCGGTAAGTCGGCTGGTACGACACTTGTTTTCGGGTACGGAAACTAATCAACTGATGCGTTATTTAGGTGCATGATCCGTGACGAGCGAAACCAAACAATTGTTGTATCAGGTGAATCTGGTGCTGGCAAGACTGTGAGCGCAAAATACATTATGCGTTACTTTGCAACTGTCGAAGACAGCGATAAGCCTCGACGGGCTGCCAAATCCAGTGCTCTTAGCAAAACCGAAGAGCAAATTTTAGCCACCAATCCTATTATGGAAGCTTTCGGTAACGCCAAAACAACACGTAACGACAACTCATCTCGTTTCGGAAAGTACATTGAAATTTTGTTTGATTCGAATCCGGATATTGTTGGCGCCAAGATCCGTACTTACCTGCTTGAACGGTCTCGTTTGGTTTTTCAGCCTGCAACTGAGCGCAATTATCATATTTTCTATCAGCTTGTTGCCGGTGCAACCGATGAAGAGCGTGAAGCATGGAAAATATTGCCCATCAGTGATTATCAGTACTTGAACCAAGGCGGTGATCCAGTTATCCCTGGAGTTGACGATGCTGAGGAATTTGGCATTACAAGACAAGCTCTTTCTATGATCGGTATCAATGATGAGATGCAACACAATGTCTTTAAGCTTCTTGCAGCACTCTTATACATTGGTAACATTGAAATCAAAGCTGGTCGAACGGATTCAAATTTGTCGTCAACTGAGGAATCATTAGTTGTTGTTTGTGAATTCCTTGGAATTGACCCATTTCAATTTGCCAAGTGGACCACTAAACGTCAGATCACTACTCGAAGCGAAAAGATTGTTACCAACCTTAATTACAAACAAGCTGTTGTTGTACGAGATTCCGTATCTAAATTCATTTACTCAGCACTCTTTGACTGGCTTGTTGTTCTTATTAATCGAAGTCTTGCACCTCCTGAAATTGAAGCTGCTGCTAAGAATTTCATTGGTGTTCTTGATATTTACGGTTTTGAGCATTTTCAAAAGAATTCATTTGAACAATTTTGTATTAATTACGCCAATGAAAAACTTCAACAAGAGTTTAACCAACATGTTTTCAAGCTTGAACAAGATGAATACGTGCGTGAGGAGATTGAGTGGACGTTTATTGAGTTCTCTGATAACCAGCCATGTATTGACTTAATTGAAGCTCGTATTGGTATTCTCTCATTACTTGATGAAGAGAGTAGATTACCTTCTGGTTCTGATGACTCCTGGATTCAAAAGTTATACACAAACTTCGATGTTGAGAAACACAAAACGTATTTTAAGAAGCCTCGATTTGGAAAGACTGCTTTCACCGTTCATCATTATGCCATGGATGTTTCTTATGAATCTGAAGGTTTCATTGAGAAGAATCGTGATACTGTACCTGACGAGCACCTTGAGCTTCTATTGTCGTCAACCAATGAGTTCCTTAAGGATGTTTTACAGACTTCGATTGATGCTGCTAAAGCGGATGCTCCTCCTCCTGCTGTCGCCCGACCTGGTCGTGCTGGTCCTGCTGCTAACCGCAAACCCACATTAGGTGGTATATTCAAGAGTTCGCTTATTGAGCTTATGGGTACTATTAACTCAACAAATGTACATTACATTCGTTGTATAAAACCCAATGAAGCTAAAGAAGCATGGAAATTTGAAGGTCCAATGGTTCTCAGTCAATTACGTGCATGTGGTGTTTTAGAGACAATTCGAATTAGTTGTGAAGGTTTTCCAACACGATGGACATTTGAAGAGTTTGTTAACCGATATTATATGCTAGTTCATTCATCAAATTGGAATAATTCAATTACCGAAGTTGCAGATGCAATTCTTTCAAAAAGTATACCACAAAAAGATAAATATCAACTTGGTAAAACTAAGATTTTCTTCAGAGCTGGTATGCTAGCGTACCTTGAAAGTTTACGATCAGCAAGATTATTTGAGTGTGCAGTTACTTTACAAAAGGTATTTAGACGAGCATATTATCGTAATCAGTATCTTGCAATTAAAAAATCAATTCTTGATACTCAATCGCTTGTTCGTGGTTATCTTGCTCGTGAACGTGCTGAAACTGCAAGACTTGATAATGCTGCAACTAAAATTCAAACTACATGGCGTGGATATTCTGCTCGTAAAGATTATACTGTGATGAGATCAGCTACACTTAAATTACAAGCTGTTGTTCGTGGTTATCTAACTCGAAGTACATTACTCAAGAATCAACAAGAGGAAGCAGCAACCTTGATTCAAAGTGCGGTACGTGGTTATGTTTCTAGAGGACAAAGTAAAGGAGAAGTTCGTAAAGTTACACTGGTTCAAAACTTATGGAGACGAAAGACAGCCAAACGAGAATATTTGAAACTTAAAACAGAAATGCAATCAGCAAGTCATTTTAAGGAAGTCTCATATCATCTTGAAAATAAAGTTGTTGAACTTACACAAACTTTGGCTACTAGAACACAAGAAAATAAGAAATTACTATCACAGATTACTTTAGTTGAAGAGCAAATGAAATCATGGCAAGATAAACATAGTTCATTACAGGAATACACTAAAGAACTGGAAGAAGAAGCTTCAACTGCTAATAAGCATATGAAACATGCTGAAGAGTTAGAAGGAAAGCTTAAGGATTTGAATAACAAATTTGCTGAATCACTTGCAACTATTGAATCTCGAGAGGCTGAAGTTTCTGCAACTCGTAAAGCATTAACTGCTAAAGCTAATGAACTTGAAGATGCACTTAAAATTTCTCAAGAGAAACAAGAGTCAATGGAGGTTTCACTTAATGGTGAAATTCAACGGCTGAAGGAAGAATTAGAACGTGTATCTGCTGCTAAATCAATTTCTGAAAGTGATGGCTTTGGAAAACGTGTTATTGCAGGTTCTGCAGGTGCAAATGGTGCATTAATGGCTCTTCAAAGTAATAAATCTGCTCGTGCGAATAAACATCATAGTATGAATGGTATTTCTGGAAGTGACATTGATTCAGCATCATTACGGACTCCGGAGCATTATAACCCTAGACCGGCCTCAATGACAACAGCAGCAACTTCATCGCCAGGATATTTTGCAGCATTTGGAGACGCTAATAATGATGAATTTTCAACTGAAGCAAGTGTTGATATTGAAATTGAAAAGATTCTTGATCGACCTGATCTTTTACAAGCAGAAGTTGTTCGTGGTTTAATTCAGTCATTAAAACTACCTCAACCAACAAGTGAGAATCTTATGAGTGAAAATGAAGTTCTATTCCCTGCTCATATCATTAATCTTGTTGCCTCAGAAATGTGGAGATTAGGATATGTTAAAGAATCTGAAATGTTACTTGGTAATGTTATGCAAGCAATTCAAACTGAAGTAATGAGATTTGAAGGCGAAGATATTCTAATGCCAGGTGCATTTTGGTTATCAAATGTTCATGAGATGCTGTCATTCGTTTACGTTGCCGAATTAAATATTATTGAAAATGAACGTAATGATGTTATGGGAGAATCGGAATTTAGAGAATATGAAAGACTCGTTGGACTTGTTAAACATGATCTTGAAAATCTTGAATTTAATATTTATCATACATGGATGAAACAACTGAAATATTTATTAAACAAGTTAATTATTCCAGCAGTTATTGAATCACAATCACTTCCAGGATTTAAATCAAATGAATCAGCTAGATTTTTAAGTAAACTAATGGGCAGTTCATCACAACAACAAGCAGCTAAAATGGATGATTTACTTAACTTTTTGAATAAAGTCCAACGGGCAATGAAAGTATATTATCTTGAAGCGGAAGTAATTCAACAAGTTGTTATGGAATTACTTAAATTAGTTGGTGTTACTGCATTTAATGATTTACTTGCTAGGAGAAATTTCTTATCTTGGAAACGTGGTTTACAGATTAGTTATAACATTACTAGAATTGAAGAATGGTGTAAGAGTAATGATGTACCAGAAGGTACAATGAAGCTGGAGCATTTAATGCAAGCAACCAAACTTTTACAACTTAAGAAAGGAACATTAAATGATATTGAAATTTTATATGATATTTGTTGGACATTGACACCAGCACAAATTCATAAGCTTATTAGTCAGTATCATGCAGCAGATTATGAAAATCCAATTAATTCAGAAATTTTAAAAGAAATTGCGGGTCGTGCTGTTGGTTCTGGTCATGAAGCTTTATTTATTGAAGCTGTTTCATTAGATGATTCAGGTCCTTTTGAAATCGCATTCCCTAGAAATTTGGTTGTTCTCGAAACTTATATGCCATCATGTACGGGATTCATTTATTTATTGAATTTATTGAAATCGTGATTAACTAACTAAATTTATTTATATAGGGTTACAAGTTCCAACATTAAAGAAACTTACTGATCTTACAGGACGTAATGCACGTGGTTAGATGGCGGTTAGATGAGGTTAGATGGATATAAGTATTATAAAATATATCCAGGTTTTTGTAACAGACATGCTGTTATTAATTATTTTTGTAACTTAAACGTTTAATTTGTAAACGTATTAACGATGACATGATGATGATTCTTATACATATATATAAATATAAATTTTACTTTCGTATATAATTATTGAGATTAAATGACATTAAGTCTATCGTACAGTATATATTTCATTTAAGTTCATATGGTAAGTTTAATTACAAGCAATAAACAGGAGCAGCACAAGTATCACCATCAAAAATAACCCAATTTTGAATAGGTTGTTCTTTACCACCTAAAGCATTTAAAATATCTTGACCAAGCATTCCACCTAAAATTGCAGCAACTGGTGAGAATTCTGCATTTATTGATCTAAGGAATGATGATGTAAATGTTGGCGTAATTATACTTGCTGGAAGGCCTAATGATCGAGTTTCATTGAGTACTTGCTCGTGAAATGTTGATTCTGTGACGTCCGTAATTGATGATTCGAGTGCCCAGAGTGCTAGATATGTTAGAACATGTAATTAAATGAAAATAAATGGAAGAACTCACCTTTTAGAGCAGGAAGTACAGATGGTACTTTAATCTGCAGTCTAGGTCTTAATTTCGACAATGAATCAGATGCCAAAGATTTTTTCAAAGGTTTATAGTTTTCTTTTTTCGTAAGTAGTTCTTTAAATTTAGCACCATCTTTTGAAACAACGATATCAACAATTGATCTAGTTGAGGATTCTGGACCAAGTTTTGTTGAAATATTGGGTCTCTCTCGTTCAACTGTGAATTTATGCTCGATCAAATCAACAAAGATGAATCCGTAAAGTCCATGTAATGAACCGGCATAGAATGGTTTAGATAGTGAACGACAGATTTCATTGACGGAGATCTATGGATTTAGTTAGTTTGAGTTAAAACGTAATTGGAGAAATAGGAAACGTACAAATTCTTGAAGAGATAATTGAGTTGCCACGACAACATCGAAATCATTGTAAAAATCAGTGGCCTTTGTTCGAAAATATGACTCGTCGGCAGTCACTTTAACGCGTGGATTTAGTGCTTGTATCCGTGGAAGAGCAGCTTGTGCGCGCTGTACAGCGTAATTAGTCAAATTGAAATTGATTTAACGAGTAAATTCTTTATTGAAACATACATTTGACCCAACATCAGATTCTTCTAAAAAGAATTGACCACCAAGATCAACTTCAGTAACGGTTGTATCATCAATAACAGTTAATGAACCGATTCCTGCCAATACAATATTCTTGGCGACTTCGTTTGCAAAACTACCGATTTGGATCATGAGGACTCGAGATGCACGCATGCTAAATGCAATTCATTAGTATTTCACACTCATTTGCTTTAATACTACTTCAATTGACATACCGTGCTTGCGCATCAACACCCCACAGTCTGATTTGCCGGTCGTAGAGTGCGATTTCATCTATATGTCGCATCAGTTTCGGCTTCAATTTCAATTAAGGACGCGTTTACACACCTGCTGAGATCTGCTCCGGTCGCTGATTCTGGTCTGCCATTGCTGATACTCTAACTAGCACTCTTGTTGTTATATTACTGTATATATCGTAACATGTAAAACTGATTGACTGAATAACACTGGTCTGCCACGTGCTTAGCTGGTGAAGCCGGTGAAGCGAAGCGCAGTTGACCCTCGAAACTCGAAAGCGATACTCCCAGCGAGCAAACGGCGAGGAGTTTAGAGAGTTTGGAAGTGGAAGTCCACTCCGCCGAGCTCCTACTTCACCACTTCCACGTTAGTCCACTTCCACTCCTCTCCACCGTTTCGCTTTCACTATCACGAACTCGGCCCTGTTTTTCCGCTGCTGCTCTAGCCAGATCACCGCGCCGCCATGAGCAATCCGGTGTCGCCGCCGTCGCCTGATCCGGCGCAGAGACAGCAGCAACTGCAACAGCAACAGCAACTACAGCCACCTCCACCACCGGTGCCCTCGCTTCCTCGTCCTGGCTCCTCCTCGCAGCTTAGTCTGACTCTGCCACCGCCTCCAGCTCTGCTTCGTCCGCCGGGACCACGACTTATTCAGTCGTACGAGCGCGCTTCGCCGAATGACGACGCTCAAGCACTACGCCGGTACCGGCAATTCTACGAGAGCGGCACCGACTCGAGTGCGTCATCTGGAATTGCTCCTGATAGTACAAACAGCAACCGTGACTCTGTTTCTCAAACTTTGCGACTGATTGCAGATCAACAACAAGCTCGATTACGATCACTTCAACGACCTTCGTTCAGTTTATCAGATAGGCCGGTATCGGACCAGAGTTCAAGGCCATCTACTGACGATAGCACTAACTACGCCAATTCGTATCGAAATACTGACCCGGTATCTATACGACGACGACTTCAATTATCTCAGAGATATACACCATTACCTGCTGTTCCTCCCTCGACTGTTTCCTCGTCTGCGAATGGGTCTGGTTCTGCCCCGACTAGCCACCGTGGTGGTGACTTAACTGAGAGCCTTCTGACGGCACTTCGGACTCGCGACCCATCAAACAGCTCAGCCAGTTCTCGTCGTCGTTATCAAACTCGTCAACGGTACGGACCACGGCCATCAATACAGCCACTTTTATCATTCACAGGTCAAGCAGATGATGACAATGATGATCACGATAACGACTGGTCGGTTCCATCGCGGTATACTCCGCCAACATCGCTGACTTTCCCATCTGGAACACCGCAAGCGGCAAGGTCTCCTGTAACTACACCACCACTTGGAAGTCCAAGTGAATATGTTACATCATTACGGAGATCGAATACTATTCGTCAGCGTTCAAATCCATATGTGATCGACTCGCAATCTCAAGCGAAGCGGCAACGTAAGGACAATGATTCACTTGATTCGCTTTGGTCGGAGAAACCAACACAGCTACCAATAAAACTTATTTATTGCGATGGCGGATGGCATGGCGATCAATATCTTCCTGAAAAGTATGCTAATCTTTCTTTTGAAAATATGAATTGTACTAACCAATTCAGTGTTTTATCGATGAATCCACGAGTATACTGTACGCAAAGATCACGTTGCAACATGATCTTCCGACATAAATCAAATAAACCATTCTCAGTTCAGTCTGTAACTATAAAAGCACCATCACATGGATTTACATGTCCAGTTCAATACGGTTATGTTTTCTTATCAATGAACAAAGACTCTCTTCTCCCTCGTGCCAAGTGTGAAGAAGACTTTTCATCATCTTCAACAGATCAAGCAGGACCATCAACCTCATCAGCAACTGTACCTGCATCAATCGAATATTCAGCAGCCCAACCTCGTGCAAATCGACTTCGACGAGCATTCCATTCGTATTGGGCTCCGCCAACTGATGAAGACTTACGACAACCATCATTTATTCCACCGAACGAATCCCTTTTTGATTTCCCACGTTATGAGCAAATTGAATCTTATGCTAGACGAAATGCAGAATTACCTCGATCTGCAACAGATAATATTAATGCTGCGTTTACTGATGGTGATGGTAATGATGATAATGACAATCCATCATCTGATCCTTTCGCTTGGCACAATTCATATGATCTTTCTTCTGAACGAAATGGACAAAGTACATCTAATGAACTGGAAAGTAGATATATCGCAGATTCTGGGTCAAGTTTGTATCCACCTGATCAACCTTGGTATTCACCTGATGAAATGGGATATCGAATTCGACCAAGATTACAACATACATCTGCTGTTAATCGACCTGTGCGGATAATCAATACCGAAAACATTGTGTTATCATTAGATGATATAGGAGCAAGTGACACAACCACCTCAGCTACCTCAGCACCTTCACAATCTTCGAACTCGACGACGCAAGATCCAACAGCCTGCACAGAATCAACTAATATTCCAACACTTCCTCATACAGATTCTTTAATTCTTGAACCAGTTGCTCGTTTTCAAATCCCAGATAGTCGATCTCGTTGCACTATAACTTTCAAAACTCCACTTACAGCAAGCTATGTTTATATTAAGTTTTTCAACTCCGATTCTAGGAAAAATATCGATATTGAAGGTGTTTATATTAATGGATTCGTTGGTCGTCGAAGTTTCCCGAAAGTCGTTCTACGATAATTCAATTGCGGGTTATTGTTCCGGGTCAGTTACGGTTGTATTTGATGTATTTTTTGGATCGATGGTCGAATGGATATGCATTTTTTCTCTTTTTCTTTTTTTCAGTTTGTGATGATTTTTTAGCTTTGGATTGGCGTCAGTTTTGTCTATTCGTAGGGTTTAATGGGGTATCACTGTATCGGGCTTTAATTGTAGTTTTTTGATATTTTAATCAATGAGGTCATCTTCTTCCACATAACTTTGATGTTAGGGTTTATAAATTAACTTGGTATGTACAAAACCCACACTCTAAAAGTCACGGCCAAAAATGTAAACAATCTCATTTGCTCACATGTTATAATTTCTGCCGTTTCTTATCATTCTTAATTTCTGCATTTTTCATATTTTTATTTTCTTCTGATTTTCTCAGTCATGTTTTCTTATTAATTCATTTCTATTCTTTTGCTGGCTACTCTTTGTGTCTCGTTGCTTAGTTTCTTTTCTGGTTCCCAATAATGGG
>JAJLTX010000042.1:0-116613 GCA_030568365.1 Myxozyma kluyveri | reverse complement strand
TTATTATTATTATTATTATTATTATTATTATTATTATTATTATTATTATTATTATCTTTTTGGTTACAATAACGTTTTTCATCTTTTCACAACCTCAACTTTATCTTTTCTCTCAATCCAATCTCTTTATCTCGCTTTGTCGTTCTTTTGATTGTATACCGAAGGTGTTCTGGGGATCTTTTATTTATTTACTATTCATTTTATTTACTTTATATTCATTTTATTTTTATTTTTATTATTCATGGTTTATTGGTGGGGTAGGTACTAGACATTTGTTTTTCGTTATTCATTTTATATGTTTGTTTATTCGTTTGTTTCATTAACTTTCTGTATTTTTCATCTTCCGTTTTGCATATTCTCTTTCTTTCTCTTCACTCACATTCTCATCATTCTTTCGTTATCTTTTACTTTACTCTACTTTACTTTGCTTTATTCGCTTTTGCTGTTTAAGTTTATATATATATGATTCAGTAACGTCAATTTATATTTGTATCTTTTTATTTTATTTATGTTTATTTATACGTCTTCTATCAATGTCGCAATATGAATTATACTATGTTTCTATATCTATTTATATCTTCAATTTTCGTAAATTCCTCTTTCTTCACAGTACAACAGTACAGAGTATATACGCTGTGTCGTCTGTCATCAGTCGTACTGATCTGTCAATATTCCGATTACATTATGGTACAGTAATCAGCATATTTTATTATCCGCATGTATATGCAGTACCGTAAACCTACTCTAAATCACAAGATTAAAATTTAATGATACACGGGCGCGGTGATTTCAAATGTCAACCGCGTCACAGAAGATCGCTCGCTGATCGGCGAACTCCGACTTTCAAGATTTACGAGTACGCCGCATCATTATTCCTAATTTGGTAATTTGTAAACAGATGCCTTCCTTGGTTTTATATTTACAGTACACTGCTGTAAGGGAGATTGGTAAAGTTCTTATTTGAAGTGAGGGTATTTATTTTATTGTACATTAAGCCATTAACTCCTATTATACAAACAGTAATCCATAAACTCCATCTATAGTAACCCAATTCTCACAATACTACTTCCGTCCACTCCCCTTGCTATTCCTACTCACATTCCCACCATTCTTTTCCACGGCAACACATTTCAATTCAATAATTCTTATAGCACGTAATAATTGTAAAATACTACAGCCCACAATGTTACTGCCAGCAACATATAAAACTTGATTCTTTTCATTAAATAAATTTCGTAAATTTGGCATATCTCTATATATTCCATTTATGTAATAGTTTTCACCTGGATTCATTATTATTTTATTTCCTTGTTCATATTCATTGTCATATTCATTTGAAGTGTTGCTGTGTAAGTGTACTGGAAGTGCTTTAGTTTGTCGCTGAATCTTAATTATTGAACGAGATATTTCATCTTTTGGTAATTTATATTTACTTCCACTCGTTGAAGAAATATTCTCACTAGTAATTTCATTTTCAATTTCTTCATCTTCTTCTTCGCTTTCATTATTCCTTTCAATTTCACAATTAATTTCATCATTATCTGCATCGTCTTCTTGATTGTTTTCAATTGGAAACATATTTAATATTTGTGAAGGCACTATAATAAATGAAGGTTAGTCAGATATTTCTTTCTCATAATTCAAAGAAAGGAAACTTACATAGACTCTCTTTAACTTCCTCTTCATCAGTAACAACCCACGTATTTTCAAAATACTTTAAAAATGAATTAATTTCATTTTTATTCCATAATGCCGGATCTTTCCTAACATCCTTATTACCAAATTTTCCAATTGAGGAATTCAAATTACCACCAAATGAACGATCATTATTTTTCTCAAATGATGTATTTATCCAGTGTTTTTCAAGATGTGAAGTCCATTGTGTCCAGTTTAATTCACACCGAGCTTGATCATGTTCATGTAGTTTTTTAAATAGTGAAGTGGAAGTTGATTTTGTTTCATTATCTGATGAAATATCATTTGAAGTCGTTGTTGAGGTTGAATAGTCATTATCAAATCCATAACATATTTTAGTCGCAACAATAATCGTAGCCATTACCAAGATCTCAGGATGTACATAATTCCTTCCATTTGCATTTGCACTTCCATTTGAACTTGAGCTTGAACTTTTATATAAATCATATTTCAAATTCAAAATTTTCGAAAGATGTAAACTAGCCTGATAGATTTCTAATGGCAAAAATAGTGACTTGGTAAATTGAAATGTAATTGTTGAAATTGAATTATTTAATGATAATTTTAATTTATTTCGTTGATATAATTTCGAAATTACTGCGTCACATGTGTCATGAAGTGAACCTAATATAGGATAATTCTAAATTAAAATAAATGTCAGTAATTTGATTTTGATGGTAATGGATAAAGTGAAATGAAATGAAATGTACATACGTGTGGATTAAATAGTGACTGATATCGTTGTTCAAGTCTTGATCTATAGTTATATGGAATTTTCCTTAAAGCTGAAATATAGGGTAATCCGTTTCCACCATCATGTATAAAACGAAATAAATCATATAAGAAGATGGGAATTCCTAAAATTCGACAAGCGATATAACAAATAATAACGCTTTCATTTAATTTGAAAATTATAAATTCTGCTCCAGATCGTTGTGAAGCTGTTAATGATAACTTAGTAAATTTATCAAGTGCTTCGTCATCTTCACTTTCTGAAGTTGATGATGTTGAAATGACATCTTCATTTGATTGATAGTCTGAATCGGAATTGTTATCATGGTCACCTGGACTCGTATTTCTTGATTCACTTTGACTTCCGAATTCACTCCTCATATTCCCCTCACCTTCACTATCACCTTCACTTTTGCCCTCACTCCCCACATCCCCTTGTTTCACTTCATCCTCGTCACTCTCATTCTCACCATTAAACAATTCATCATTCTCATTAAATTCAAAGTTCAATAATTTAACACCTCTAGCTTCAAGATATAAAATCCAAACAGCTTTCACAATTTTTTCAATTCTTTTATCAACTTTCTTTTCAGAAATTAACCATTTAACTTGATTTTCTAAATGCTTTTGATAACATTGTAAATATAATACATATCCACTTCGTCCGTATCTTGCTGTATATATTGAAGAAAGGTTAATTATCTGTATAATTAGTTTCTAAGTGAATTGTGTAGGTTAACTTACGCTTTCGTGATTCTTTCTCAAGTGCAGCTGCACTAGTTGATACAGTTCCACCTTGTCTAATAATTCTTCCTTGGGTACCAAAATCATTTTCATCAGGGCCTATTTCAACTTCTCCCTATATCACAAAAATTAACAAACTATTTCTATTTCCCTTGTCAATAAATAAAGAATATTAATTAATTGACATACCTCCTTTTGATGTCCATTTTGACAATACAATAATCCTTCAACATTATGCCATAACCTTGATCTACAATTATCAATCCCACAAATTGTACCTAATCTCCATTCTATACTCATATCTTTTATTTATTTTCTTATATATAACTTCATCTGTTTGAACGGCATACTATACCACATTTATTATTTAGTTTTGTGTAAATTTTATTTATTCGATGGATCGGAGTTGAAGTAATTTCAATCTTCGGAAATTCTGCGTGCGGCGGACGTATTGGGAGTTTGTTGATCTGTTCGCGACGCGGATGAACGTTTAAACATTACTGTTGAAAAGAACAACAAGAGCAGAATACATATGGCCGATACATGAAGATGACGAATACAGTAGTTTAAATCACGTCTAATGGTCGGATCATTCACTTACCTGACTCAACAACCAAATCCCATGAAGTCATATTCCTACGGAAATTATACCTCATATGATCGAAATGACGATTTATAACTGACATATAGTAATATACGTAACAAAACATAGCATAGTATGGTACAATAAAACCAAACAAATATGTAACAAAATACAAAAAAAATAAAAGGAACAACAATCAAAAAAAAACAAGACGAAACGTTAATAGAAAACATGTAATTAAAACAAACTTGAAATCACTAGACACCAGTTAAAAGTATACTAACTTTATACTATAATTCATTTTATATTTTAATCAGCCATCAAGGTGATACGAATATGAAATAATTTAAAAGTATTAATTTAGTACTGTGAAAAGATTGAAAATGTGAAAATGTATAAAATGATGTGAAGTGATGTGATGAGATCTGAAATGCTCAATTGATCTATTTGATGCAGGGTATTGCAATAGTTTTGAGGTCTGACGAATGAAGAAGAGAAAGCAATGCATTAACTGTGACTGAATATAGCATGAACTGAATATAGCAAGATAGAAAATGAAAATTATGATTAAACCATATTTGAAGGTCTTGGAGGATCATATCTTTGATCGTACATTGGAGAATCAAAAGATCTACTCCATTCAGGTTCAATCGGAGAAGCTTCACTTGATATTCTACTTTTAATACTTCCACTATTTTTAATAGTATTAGCATAAGTATTAATTTGAGTATCACTATCAGAACCACCATTGCCTTCTTCATCTAATCTAGTTAAACCAAGACCTTGCTCATCATAAGTACTAATCAAACTTGCTTCTTGTCTAAGTGAATTACTTCGACGATGAAATGCAAAACTATTCCTATTAAGTGTCATACTTCTTCTTGATCCAATACTAGCTAATCCATTTTCCATTGGAATCATATCCATTGTTCTATCAGAGCTTCCAAGTCTATTATGACTTCCAACTTCATCCTTTCTTGAAATGTTAAGAAGATAAACTCCACTGAAAATAATTAAAAACCCACAAAGAAGTGAAAGTGTATTTACTGCACTGGTGGTGTTAAATCCTTTGAATAAAATCGCCGAGGCAATAAGTGTAAATGTTGTAAATGAAACGTAGTAGATTGTGTTCACGACAGAAATATCAAATTGATCCAAAGCCTTGTTGAGATAATTCATTTGAGTCAAGATACATAAAACGACAACAATAGCGAATACATAAGTTGAAGGATAAGTAAATTGATTATTACCACTAAGAGTTAATTTGACGGCAATACCAAATCCTTTAATTGACATTACCGAAACAGATCCAACAGTGGAACAAATTGATAAATAAACCATTGGGGTACGACGTCCATATACAGGCGCAATCTTATAAATCATTACTGCGGCGAAAACAGCAACAAGAATACTGTAAAGTAAGAAAGGTGGTTGTAATGCATACATTAAGATCTCATCAACGGTTTTAATCTCTCTGTCTGGTGGTGCATGTAAAACAATGACAACAGAACCTATTAAACAAATTGCACAGCCCATTTTTCCAAGTGTACCTAATTCTTCTTTGAGAAAAATGGCTGCTAATACGGCACTTTAAGAACGTTAGTTAAGTAATGATTCACACTTTTAGTAAAACATACCCAATAAGAACTGAAAGTGCACCAAGTGGTGTGACCAAAATAGGAGGAGCAAATGTGTAAGCTGCGAAGTTGGCAACTTCACCGATGACCACTGTAAAAACTGAGTCAGATCTGCGCTGAAAAGTCGCAATATAAAGGACTACATACTTGTGAGCATTCCAGCCCACCAAATTGGATTCTTTAAGTACTGAAAACCGTCACCTTCAAAACCATGCTTGCTGGAGGCGTCCATAAGACCCTGAGATCGCAGTTAATATATAGAAGAGACTGGTGAAGGTAAAAATAGCGACAGGTATCGTACTTTCTTTGTGATGATGAATGATGTGCCTTAAAGTATATTAGTATGATCGTCGTAAAAACGCGAGCAGGAATATGCATACCAATAGCCAAACTACTGCTAATAGCCAGCCCAAGGCCAATGTACTTGTCCTCAACTTGTAGAGGCCCCATATTGAGAGAGGGATGTGTATCCAGTTGCCGATACCAGATCAGCTAGCGGCTGTTGTGTTGAAGTCGGTGATGCGAGGAAAATGAAATAATATAGCGAGTCGCTACGAAGCACGCGAAGCTGTGTGCGATGCCGGTCGAGAGAACAAAGTATGCTGAGTGGTGACGGTGGTGCAGCGTGAGTACGTGATGGAGGATCAAGGGGCCTGCAAAACGCGACCAGCTGCGGAGACCACGCGATCAGGACAGGCTCCGCAGAAGAAAGACAGCGCAAACGAGGGACGGAAACAAAAGCGACACGGATCCGCAAAAAGAACAAAGAACAAGGACGCGGGCAGGGCTTGACGAGAACGTGGTGCTCGAAGGAGTAGGCCTGGCCGAGGGCTGCTCAGGCTCCAGGGCCAGGGCGTTTTCTGCCTCAGCCACGCGCGGAGTACTGCGATTGTTGCTGTCCTGCGTTTGTTGCTGCACGCGTCACTGCTTTAAAGTTGTGCTGCCGCCATCCTCACGCGCAGCATGCGGCGCAGTACAACCGCCGTGCTTCGAGCCGCCCTGTCAGCGCATGTAAGCAAGCTACTTGTATCAATCTCAGGCCACTCGGTAATTTCCGTCGAGGTCTGACCTCTTGACGGTCGATCTTGTATCGCTTTAGCATAGCAGATGTATTATTGTGTTTCTTTTTATTACAAATATTTTGTTATTTACGTGCTCTGACTAATACTGTCATTGTCTTTATAATTTCACTATACGTAGCGCTACGCACCTAAAGATGAAGCCCTTAATTTCAGGGAGCAACTTTTCCAAGGATCTGCCTGATCAGCTTTATAGCCAATTGGTGATTCGTACAAAAATCAGACAATGCATATATGCTTCTCTTTATGTTTTATTCGGCGCCTGATATCTTTTGTAACGTTTCTGCTTGAGTAGTATATGCATCTGGGGAAGGACTGGATGCACTTAAGTATTTCTGCACAGCTTTCTGATTGAGGGCTAGGGCTAACCTTACTCATGCGCGATACTATAGTACATTCATTCTACAGCCTGGCTCACAATCCACTCATGAGTCCCGGAAACCAGCTCGCGCCTGTTCCAGTAAGGTGTAAGATCTCGTTGACCAATTTCGAAGTAGATTGTTCATTGCAGCCGGAAACTGCGGATTGATATATTTAACTGATTGCTCCAGCCAACGACAGCTGAAGCGCAACAGCACTCCGACATCATGTCGTCGATGCGAGGTACGCTCCACTCACTTATGCAACTTGAATAATCCAAGGTCACTGAAATGGATTACTTACACAGTTGAAACATTTAGGTCTGGTGCAATTTATTGCAGATCTTCGAAATGCGCGTGCAAGAGAACTTGAGGAGCGTCGTATCAATAAGGAACTGGCGAATATAAGGTACCTATCTGTAATCTATTTGTTTATTGAATTCTAATGCTGACATCTACATCCTATAGACAAAAATTCAAAGGTTCGCTTCCTATCTAGACTACAGGCTATCGGCAATTCTAACAAATAATTATGCAGAGAAAAACTTGAGTGGGTATCACAAGAAGAAATATGTGTGCAAGGTTAGTATCATGTCCGCGCTACCCGTACTTTGCTCCCGATTACTAAATCCTTAATCAGCTACTCTACATCTACATTCTCGGCTGGAACATTGATTTCGGTCATTTGGAAGCGTTGAATCTGGTTGCATCTAATAAATTTTCAGAAAAACAAATAGGTTATCTAGCTGTTACTCTATTACTTAACGAAAATCATGCGCTTATTAATCTTGTGCTAAACAGTATCCGGAAAGATTTAAACGATGCGAATGAACTTAACAACTGCTTAGCTTTAAATGCAATTGCAAATATTGCTGGCAAAGATATGGCTGAAACGCTTAATTCAGATGTCGAAAAGTTACTGGTTTCACCTGTTACAAAACCAGCCGTTAAGAAGAAAGCTGCGTTGACCATGTTACGTTTATATCGGAAGTACCCCGGTGCAGTATACGACGAATGGGCTGAAAGAATTGTTGGAATGCTTGGTGATGCTGATCTTGGTGTGGTCACTTCGGTGGCGTCGCTTTTACTAGCTCTTGTGCAAGATAAACCGGAAATTTATGGCAGGGCTTATGGACAGGCGGTTATGAGATTGAAGCTGATTAATATCGATCACAATGTCCCACAAGATTACATCTATTACAAAGTGCCAGTGCCATGGTTACAAGTGAAGCTATTTAAACTGCTTCAATATTTCCCTGCATCCGGTAAGTTCATTTAAAATACTATATTTCTCTTGAAGCCAGACTAACAGATGTTTTGCAGAGGATATTGACATCAAGACTTCGCTATACGACGTTTTACAAGCGATTCTCGATAACTCATCCGAACCGTTACGAAATGTTCAACAAAGCAATGCACGAAATGCAGTTTTATTTGAAGCAATTAATGTGGCAATTCATATCGACGCACCATTTATGGAGCGTATTGTTTCAAAACTTGGTGTATTCATCTCATCTCGTGAAACAAATCTTAGATATCTTGGTCTAGATGCTTTAGCTCACTTAGCCGCTCAAGCCGATGATTTAAGTGGCATTCAAAAACATCAAGATACAATTCTTAATTCTCTCCGAGATAAGGATATTTCAGTGCGAAGGAAAGGTCTTGATTTACTGTACAGCATGTGCAGTTATCAAAATGCAACTGTTATCGTCGAAGAGTTGTTAAAGTATTTGGAAGTTGCTGATTATGCAATTCGTGAAGATCTTGTTATCAAAATTGCAGTATTAACAGAAAAAAACGCAACAGATTTCAAATGGTATGTCGATACGATTCTTAAACTTCTGTCAGTGGCTGGCGATTATGTTAGTGATGAAGTATGGCAACGTGCAGTTCAAATTGTTGTAAACAATGAAGACTTACAACCTTATGCTGCACATACTCTCATCAAATATCTCCAAGGTCCAACATACTATGAGGCTATGGTTAAGATTGGTGGCTACGTTCTCGGAGAATTTGGACACCTGGTCGCTGATACTGCTGGATGTACACCAATTGAACAATTCATGTATCTCAATGATAAATTTTCTTCAGTTTCATCAACCACCAAAGCATTACTTTTATCAACTTACATTAAGTTTGTGAATTTATTCCCAGAAATCAAACCACAATTAATCCAAGTTTTCAATTCATGTTCACGATCACTTGATTCAGAACTACAACAACGAGCATGTGAATATTTAGTATTAGCATCAATGCCAACTGATGATCTTTTACGTACAATTTGTGACGAAATGCCTCCTTTCCCTGAACGTGTTTCTGTCTTATTATCAAGAGTTTATGAAAAACATGGTAAAGGCGAAGATAGACCTACTTGGTTTATTGGCGGTAAAACTGCTGCGGTTGATAATGAAGTTCTTATTGAAGGTGTTTAAGTGTGGTTTTTATGGCTTTATATTTGTCTTTATTTTTGTTTGATTTATTCTCTTTGTAATTTATGAATACACGGTCTATGATTTTGATCTAAGAATTAGACTATTTGAACGTAGCACTGTGGCCTCGAGAACCCTTTCATTCAAAAGCTGACGTGAGACATATATAATCATCCCACACAATTCTCTCTGATCTGAATAAGCCTTCGCGCGCCGCTTAGTCAGAAAAAACGGAGTATAGTCTGCAACCAATAAACTACTTCCAGTTGCGACCATACCTAGGAGAAAGCACAGTGTCCCGTCTGCTCCGCTCTCGTTAAACTCCTATGGGCCCGCTTAGTACTACGGTAGGAGACTACGTTGGAATCGCGGGTGTTGCAATTACATTATATTTTTACTATTTTAAATAACTCTATAGGGCTAGGTCTTTTTATTGCATTCGCAGTATGTAGAATAAATGAGGAGTTTGTGTATCGTATCGCTTGCTGTTTCTCAACTCTCGCGGTCATGCACAGCAGGAATGCCCCATTTGCAGTTGTACAAACGACGCTCAGGCTAACGATTGTCAAAGCGCCGTCCAAAAGCATCCTGATTCCATTTCCAGACTTATAATGTCTAATTCCCGTACTTTTCCTTTGTTGTGGTCATCGCCTTCCGGCGCCCCGCGCGCATCGCTGTGGATCCGACTCTTGAGAGTCAAGCGTCATCAAGTATTCTCAGCAGCTCAGCTAGCAATAACAAGCGATGCAGATTGTCAGACAACAGTACATCTAGAGACCACCAGAATGCAGTCGCACGTGTAAGCGACAGTCACATCAAATTCACGATCGCCTTGCTCTGGAAATGGTTACGCGTCGGACTCAAGTTCAAGAAACTCTAGGTATCATTGATCCTGAATTGGCTACATTGCAAGTTCAAGCTAGTGGCATAGCACAAGATCCAAGTCTTCAGAAAATTAGAACCATACGAGGTCTTCTTGTTGACGCAATGCATCTCAATAACTGTAAAGAGACATATAATATGATGTTTCTGGAAATATTGTCAAGTTTCTCTCCAAAGATTGTGGCAATAACGGATGGAAAAGCATGACCCCTCGATCCCTTGCAAGATTCTATTACGCGAGATTTGGTGAAACCGAAACCCTATGTTTCTTTTGCCTTTTCAATAACTGAAAATGATGGGTGGACAAAACAGAAAACTAATTTGTTGGACGTCCTTGTGCTTCTGCTTACTGCTGGCCATGTGGAGAGGCTTCTTGTGAAATCAAGATGAACATTTTTGCGAGCCAATATGCGAGGCTCAGTCACATTATGCATGTATATAAGTGTTTTATTGCAAGGAGGACATCCGGTGGCTTACGATTCGAAAAAGTTGGACAAGCATCAAAAGCAATACGGCGTAACAGATAAAGAAGCTTGTGCCATTCTTAGGGCGTGCGTCAAATGGAGACCATTTTTATGGGGACAAACCTTTAAGGTATATACACAGCTTCTAAGGCTTATTTTCCAGTGTTTTTAATGAACGTCGATATGAAATTCGACAACTCCAAGGCCTCCATGTTCCAACATATGAGGCGTGGAGCTAAAATATATTTGTTTGCTCATTACACGTAATACAAAAAAATTGGTAGTGCTTACTTTAACATCTACGCTCTCAAAAGTGTCGACAGCAAAAAACATCTTGTCTGGGTAGCGCGTTCCAGTCAAAATCATCTGTTAATTTCTACTTCTGGTTCGCTTGAGAGATAATCTAAAAATAAGTGTACTGAGCATCGCCACCAATTGCTAGGATAACGTATGAATTCTTTTTAACAGTAAATGAAGACGTGGCTGAAGATATAAAGATGCGTAATAAGAGTCAATATATAATTCCAGAAATATGATTGGTTAAATTCTTAAAATGAAGTGTAACCGAGGCCAACTTCGCATAAATACATTCAGCCGTGCGGAATCAATGAATCATATTTGATATAGATACGCAATGCTTTATCACAATATGGCATAAACTGATTGCGACATGTAACCGTGATGAGAAATGAATATGCAGAATGGTATTAGCAATGAGCAATCGATCAAAATATGACGCGCTGTGGCTGTCCATGATGGAAATGTCGATCCCGCCGACAACCGCGTGGCGTCGCCACCGCTCATCCCCACAGTTTGTTGATCGTGCCCGACTCTACTGAACACTGGTCAATTGAGTGTGGGTCAGACCAAATAGACGTTAAGCATATCAGCTATGCCGTAGTGATCTCGATGGACGAGTAAAACGCGTGATGGCGACCGAATACGGAATGAGAGTGGAGTGAGCGCGTTAACGCGTTAAGACACGTCCAAAGGATGTGCGACATTCGTTGCATTCGCACCATTTTACGGGCAGGCAAACAGCCCGGAGGCCCACAGGCGTTAGACTTGAGAGTTCGTCTAATCTGGCGCACGAGTCTCGACTTTACGTTAGTCAAAGACCGATGCACGGACGGGCCGGTTGCCTCGGTGGATTTGGACTTTGATAGTTGAATTCACCTCCGAGATTATTTATCGTGGAACCGCGCGAAACGAAAGGCATTCAGCCGTGCGATAATAGATCTTATAGAGTCTTACACGATCTTGGAATTGCTGTATTTATAGGCCCTTAAGGAACTCGTGGTTCTCAATTCCTTTGAATCCGTATCAATTCGCATTCAAGATGTTGCCTTCACAAGTATCAAGTGTTTTAAAGAACAGTGTTCGACGGTTTAATTGCAATTCTATTATTCGTGGAATTTCAAATCGTCGGACTTTGGTTACAACATTTCCAAGTCGAGTTGAAGTTGATCCTGAAGTTGCAGAAGCAGTTAAAGCAAATGCACCAGTTGTTGCACTTGAATCAACAATTTTAACTCATGGAATTCCATATCCTTATAATTTAGAACTTGCCCATGATTTGAATAAAATTGTTAGATCTTATGGTGCTGTTCCTGCAACTACTGCTCTTATTAATGGAAGACCAGTTGTCGGTGCAACTGATGCTCAATTAGAATATTTATGCACACCACGTCCTCAAGGTGCTGAGAAATTTATCAAGATTTCAAGACGTGATATTTCTTATGCAGTTGCTCATGGAATTACAGGAGGAACTACAATTGCAGGTACAATGATTCTCTCACATTTAGCAGGAATTAGAGTATTTGCAACAGGTGGATTAGGTGGAGTTCATAGAGGAGCAAATGAAACAATGGATGTATCAGCAGATCTTGAAGAACTTGGTAGAACACCTGTTGCAGTTGTAAGTGCAGGAGCAAAAGCAATTTTAGATCTTGCTAAAACTTTTGAATATTTGGAAACAAAAGGTGTTCATGTTTCAACTTATGGTCCAAAAGGAACTAATATTCCTGCTTTTTACTCAAGAGATTCTGGTATTAGTTCACCATTTAATTTCGAAGATCCAAAGGATGCTGCTGCTGTTATTCGTAAGTTCACACTTTTTTATAAAGTTAAAAGTTCATTTACTAATTTATTTCCAAAAGATGCAAATTCATTATTACAACTTGAATCAGGAATGCTATTCTGTATTCCGCCACCACCAGAATTCGCAATTCCATCAGATGTAATTGATGAAGTAATTAATGAAGCAGTAATTGCAGCCAATGAAGCTCGAATTTCAGGAAAAGATATTACTCCATTTTTACTTGACAGGATTGTTCAGTTAACTGATGGTAAATCATTAACTTCAAACGTTGGTTTTGTTAAACATAATATTGAAGTTGGTACTAAAATTGCGGTTGAATTATCAAAATTTGAAAAAAAATCTGAGGTAAGTTAGATTTAATTCAATTCAGTTCATTTTAACTGAATTCAATTGCATCGGTTCTTTATAAGATATAATTGAATGATGCATGTGTTTAAATTTTTGCTTTTGCTTTGTTTGACTGCAGTTCATAATTGGTTTGTTTATTCATTTACTTATATTCTTTATGTACATATTCACTCTTTTGAGTATAATATACGTCAACTCACTTTTGTTTGTCATATCATCCACACATGCATCACTCAATTAATCTTGTAAATATCAATCCTTTATAAATGAAGCTTACATGTATCGGTAGAAAACTTCCACGACATATCAACCGTCAATTCCAACACCAACACCAACACCAACAACTACACCAACACCAACAACTACACCAACCGCAAGCACGCCAATCGCAACCACGAATTCAATATCATCATCACCTCAAGATTCAAGTACTGATACACCACCAGCAGATTGTTTAATAGTTGGTGCAGTCGCAGTTGACATAACATGTGATTTACCATTTTCAAATATTAAAGAAGAGTCATCATATTTACATACATCAAATCCAAGTGAAATTCATAGAACTCCCGGAGGAGTTGGATTTAATGTTGCATTAGCAGCTTCATATTCTTCTCAAAAATCAGGTAAAAGTTCAATTAGAATGATTTCAGCAGTTGGACCTGATGCAAGAGATTTACATGCAACATTAAATTTAACTCCAGAATCATCACCAGATTTAACAGGAGTTCGAGTAATTGAATCAGGTAGAACTGCTCAATATATTGCAATGCATGATTCAAATGGTGAATTAATTGTTGCAGCAGCTGATATGACATTAGTTGAACAACTTGATATTTCGCATATAAAATCAGAATTTAAAAGAGCTAAGCAAGAAAAAAATCTAAATGCTGGTCATAATGGTCCTTATTGGGTTGGCTTTGATGCAAACTTAGATCCAAGTCCAATGGCGACTGCGATTTCATGTGCGAAAGATATCAAAGCTCGAGTATTCTTTGAACCAACTGCAGTAATTAAAGCACGTACATTATTTGATATAATTTCAACAGATTCAGGTGTTTTTCCTAATGATAATATAATTGATGTAATGACACCAAATAATATTGAAATTACTGCATTATTTGAATACGCGAGATCAAAAGGATTATTTGATTCAAGAGATGATTGGTGGAATATTATTGATTTAATTGGTACAACCTCGGAATTTCGTGATGGTATTTCAAGATTAGGTAATAAATGTGGCAAAGAAATTCATAATATTTTAATAAATCAAGGAATTATTCAACAAGCTATTCATATGTTACCATTTATACCTAATTTATTTGTTAAATTAGGACGACATGGAGTTATTTCAGTTCAATTAACATTTATTCAAGATGCAAAATTACCTTTATCAATTAAATCAATAATGAATTCACCTTTATCATTTGATAAACAAATATTTGAATTTGATAATTTATTAGTCTGGAAAGGCGGTTTAATTAATAAGAAACAAATTTGTTTATTAATTCAATATCATAATCCATTCATTGTAAATGATAATGACGTTATAAGTGTTACTGGAGCAGGTGATTCTTTTGCAGGTGTATTATTATCTGAATTAGTTTCAGCTGATAAAATTAGATTAAGTAATACTTTAAAGAATGGTGAGAATAATGATGAAGAAGGTAAAGATATTTTGTCAAATATTGAAGAAATTGGAAGAATTGTTAATAGAGCTCAAAAAGCTTCAGTGTTGACGTTGAAAAGTAGATTCGCTATTAGTCCTGATATTATGAATTTGGAATAAGTTAAGTTGAATTGATTTCATAGATTTGAAAAGAAAATGCATTGGTGAGTTGTCGTTGTCGTTGTTGTTGTTGATGTTGGATTTGGATGCATTGCATGTACTGTACTGTACGATAGAGAAATCTCTAAGATGGATAATATTTATAGTCAATTCATTGATAACAAAAGTAGAACTAAAATCCAAACGCATACACGCCAAGAATAAAAAAACATTAAAAAACCAGATATTACAGTATAATAAAGCGTGATCGATATACAAACAAAAAAAATTAAAACAAACATGAAGTGAACACCTTAGGCCATCCATTTCTCCATAATACAAAATGTACAAAAAAAAAATAGACGTATAACTAATAAACAATGTAATAATAATGATGACGATGTGTTAAACTCCCAAATGAAATTGTTAATCATGCAATAATTAGAAACGCCGATGACGCACGTAGTAGCCAAATGATGAGGGTAAAATAAATAAATAATAAAAAAGCTATACAAATGTGATGTGTAGTGTATAGATGTATGTGTGTGTGTGAGATGCGATTAATTAGACTGTAATAAAGTCATTATCAAGATCCATTTTATCATTCATTGGAGAGGTAACTGTTTGTAAAGCAGGAGATTTGTCGTTTCCCTCAGCTTTAATTTGTTCAAGTTTCCAAACTAAAACAGATTCATAACAGATAACAAATTGACGTAAACATTGAACCATTGATAATCTTTGAGTTCTTAAATCACCAACAACTTCAAAAATTAAATCTTCTGTTGCCTTTTCTGTACGGCTGTTTAATTCCTTTTTACATTGCATCATTTCAATAACTGAATCAACAGTACAAAATGTTCCTGTTCGTCCACATCCTGCACTGCAATGAACAACAATTGGATTACTGTCTGAACCTGATTCATTATTAATCGATGAACTCAAATGACTTAATGAAACAATATCAATCGGATCTGCTGGCGCTCCAAGATCTGGCCATGATACATATTGAATATGAGTGATTTCGCGTTCGCCAGGAATACCATCATGAGATAAACGGAATTTTCTAACACGAACTAAAGTTGAAGTTTCTTCAGACAATTTAATTTCTTCTTCTGAAATCATCATTAAATGTAATGGTCCATAAGCAGCATCAGTCCAATATGAATGACATTTAACTTGACCACCTTCTTGAGTTGGTGTAAGCATTACAATAACACGAACTTGATTATCCCAAACAACTGACCAGAAATCAGTAAATGTTTCAGGTAATGGTCCTTGAGTTGCAATGTACCGATGATTACATCCACGAGCTTGAATGAAACTTGCATTGATATAATCACATGCACCAGGGGATGCACAAGATAATTTGACTCGAGTATGATCGTATGGGAAAATGTTATTATATCTGTTCTTGGAACCACGCTCAAGTGCTGCACTAATTGAATACTTTGGTGAGTTGTCTTCAGCAGCTGATTCAGCGGCAATATGTTTGGCTGCACGAATTGATGAAATAGCACTGCTAATAGTATTAGCAGCAGTTTGAATCACACAACTAGCTGTAAAAGCAGATTCGAGTCTTCCTTTCTCAGCTTTTTCAATTTCATAAAATCTATCAGCAATCCTTCGTGCGCCTTCATGAGTAACAATAACATCTTGCAGCCATAACGGTAACATTGAAATCTTCTTTGCGGTACAGAATGCGGGTAATCGAACTGGAATAGGCTCGCCGACGCCACCAATCAAATCCATATTTTGACGAATATTGGAAAAGAATGGATTAGCTGGTTGATTGCTTGAACTGCATGAGATTCCAGAAAGTAATGGGATTCGTAATGAACCACATTTCTTACTACTCCGAGGAGCAGAATCACCAGAAGACGCAGAAACCATGTTCGAAAATCGGCAAGAAAAGTCATCAAGACCACCTGTGACAGTTAGCTCAGTTCGAAGCAGCAACCAAAGCATATACACATACCTTTAAGGTAGTAAACACGACCTGAAAATGATTTTTCATTGACGAATTTTAGTGCAGTTTGGTACAACGGAGAAGATAAACAAAGAGAGTATCCAGCAGCATCATAGACAACAATGTTCTTGACCGAAGTCCAGTTCTCCATTGTTACTTTCTGATCTTCAGGAAGAGTATCGATGAATTTATCAACTGCGTACGCAGGACGCTTGAGAAGTGTCGATGGAACACACATGCTAACGGCACCAGTGACATGAGCCGATTGGTATTGCGCATTTGAACGAACATCGAGTAGAAGGATGTCGTTTGGAGTTGACTTCTTCATTAACGCGACATCAGCAGCACAAAGGGGCATGATTTTATCGGCGTCGGGAAGCATTTGCTTTTGTGGCGAAGACGATGAAAGTGAGCAGATTGCAGGAAGAGACGCAGACTTGCGAGTCTTTGAAAGTAAATCCATGACGCAGGATGAGATGCTGCCGCATTCGCTAGGCTGCTTGGTGGCTTTTTGGTCCTGTGATTGTTGGATAAGGCCATCAGTAGAAGCGGAGTTAGCAGCAGATGCATTTAATGCAGAGAACTTTTCTGATGGATAAAAGTTGAAGAAACTTGGCGACTTTGAACCAGCATTAATTGAGTCCGAGTCGGTGTCGGGCGATGATGATGATGGCATCGAGTATGGTGTTGGTGGTTCACGAGAACTGCTGGGGAAGTCAAAGAATGAAGTGTTTTGACTGTCGGTGTACTCGCATGCTGGAGTCTGCGGTATCACTGGAGCGCCACCAACGAGACCTTTTGGAGTCGACTGATCTGGTTGTGAGAAGAATGAGTTGCAGTCGGTGTTTGACTCAAATGATAGTGACATGGATGATAATGATGACAAAGATGCGACGGAAGATGCAGATGAAGACGACATGGAAGCAGACAACGATGAAGCAGATGCAGAAGTTGGTGGTTGCTTGTTGGTGCGGCTGATGTCGAGGAAAAAAGGAGGATGCTCGGTGGCGGGGGTCTGAGCAGTGATGTTGGAAGATAGTAGGCTTTCCTTTGCAGCTCTTCGAGCAACGAGTTTTGCATTCATGCCACTGAAGTTGAGCTGAGGCTGAGATTGAGAATCACTGCTAGGCGGCAAATTGTGTGTGGAGCGAGTTGAGTCCGCAGGCGGCAGCCTGCCAGACGCAAGATTGAAAGAAGCGCCGGCGTCCATTGTCGACGAGCCTCGAGGGGAGGTGGAGGCGAGCGACGGCTGGTCAGAGAGGCGGGAACACGGCGTTAGAGGAGCGCGTTAGAGGGCGGCGGTCGTCGAGCGTCGAGCGTCGAGATCACCAGCAGAGTCGCGAGAGATGGTGGAAGTGTAGAGCGATGAGAGCAGCGCAGTCGACCGAAGGCCGTGAAGGTCGTGAAGCGGCAGACTGGGCGGTGATGGTGGTGGTGGTGTAATGGCGGTGAGATGGAGCGCGAGCGCGAGCGTGAAGCGTGAAGCGTGAAGCAGAGGCGGGCGCCGCCGCAAAGAAGTAGCGGCGCCGCTGCTGAGAAAGCAGCGCCAAACGCAGACGCAAAACAGCCGCAACCCTGGAGTTTGTGTTTCTGCAAGTGCAAACCAGGGCTGGGGCTGCGCTGGGCTGCGCTGGGCTGCGCGATGACGTCGTGCCAGGGTCCGGGTTCGCACGCGCCACCACGTGACCCATATGCAGTGACGCGCGAACAGCGAACTGCTATAGTATTTGCAGTATATTCTGTTTTCGTACTATACGTAATCATTTATTCAATAAACATGCACTTCTTTTCTCGAGAAAACAGAGCTGTAGTAGTGCTACTTAGTCTCTACAGTACGTATACTGTACACTTCTGCGTTCTGCGGCATACCGCGTGGCGGTGCTCTCCATGCGGCTGAATCCGTGGCGGTGCTGCGGCGGTGCGGCCCGAAACTCCTCCGAAACTCGACGTCGTTTCTGGCGTTCTTGGCTCATCATGACGCTGTTTGTTTCCACGTTTTTCTACTCCGCGCGGGGACTCAGCATCGCGACAGTCGACGACGCGATCGGCGATCCTCCGCAGCTACGTCGCCGCGCCCTTCCAGACGCGTCCCGAAACGGCAGCCATCTGCTGTCGCTCTCTGTCGTCGCGTGGTGCCAAAACAGTTGGACGGTGGCCGCTGAGCGCTCCGCCGCCGCACGAACATCACGCGTTCGCGACCGATGACCGCAACTTCTTCAGCAAACGCCAGAACACTCTCACACCCACTCGAGTAAACACTTACGCGCCGACATCACTTCATTGTCTTCTCCAGCCAGCTAGACTAGCCAGTCAGAATCATGCTATCTATCTCTCTTTGTTCTACGCGCTGCGCTGTTTGTTTGATTTGACGACTCATCGAAAATCCGAACTGCTCGCAAGCAGGCTATCCACCATATACCAACCTACAGCACGAACTATATTCCCGTCTTGTACTAATCCCGCCAACAAACTTCTGCAAGACCTTCCAGATCACCTTTATTTAATTTCACTTAAATTTCTGTTCCACGTCCCCACTTTCTTTCTTCCATGCATGGTTCCATTGCACCGTTCTGCCTGCAGCTCCGCGTGCAGCTCTACGGTATGCACCCGTCTGCTGTGCGAAATCAGAGTCATTACCGTGTGATCTCGTTCACCTTCAAACCCCCGATGCCGTCTTGCATGATAATGCAGCTCTAGCTGTATAGCTGTTATCGTTCGTGCAGTACAGATCGATCCGCCCACTTCTCTCTCCGTTCTCTCTCTTATCCAAGTAACACCTCATGCACGACTGCACGCACTCGCCATGAACATTCCATGCATGCAATGCTTCGAATTGCAAATCCACTCGCAATTAATTCTACATGTGCTATAATTTACGAACCCGCTATATTTATTTCAATATTTCATTCATTTTTACATTCGGCATTATCGTTCGTTCGCCTTGCGGTACGTAATCTTGAAACATATACATGCTGATCAAACTATAAATTTTAACTTACATCATACCGTCCATCTCCCCACTTATCCAGTCATCCTTAACCTTGGACTCACAGCACACACATATATGCATAATAGTCAATATACCGTAGCTATCTACAACTCTGCTTCCATACGTGTTAAACGTCCATAAACCCTATATATACATCGTTAGCAATCCATACCTAAACCATCGCCATCGTCATCATATCATCATCATATCATCATCATAGATAAAACATACTCTCTCGGCATTCTATACTGAATCATTCCTGCGTAAATCATACAATTCTTTGCTCTTGTTCTCAACTCATTGGTTTTCTAAGTCCTCGTTAGCTCACATAACTCACATTTCACACTCGCCTATCTTTACTGAAACTATAAAACTCACCTTCGATCTTGTTGCGTCTCCAAATGCACTCCCCTCTAATTCCCGAGCGATCCTAGCGCAACATTCTAATGTCAAAACTAACAGCATTGGAACGTTTCTAGCCACATTTTCATCTAATTCCCCGAATAACTGTGCTCTTCGTCTAATACTACCAATATCGCAATCGGCTTCCAATGGTAACACATTAACTGCTCCAATATAGTCAATGCAATTCTCTGCATCTCCCGCATCATATGCTCGTCTAGCATGCATAATATTAACTAGTCCAGCACAAGCTTCTCGATTCTTTGGTGACACTTTCCTAAGAATTTCTCCATTGTTTGAATAAACTCCAATAACTTCTTGTGCCAATCTAATTGGATCTTCTTTACCAGCTAATGATAAACTAACTCCACTAATATTTGATTCCTCTGATCCAAGATCTGCAACTGCCAATAATTCTCCTAACGATTTATTAATAATTGTAAGAACTTTATCATATTTTTCTGATAAGTGAAATAATAAAATTGAATCTCGTTGTCTACCGTCATCATCTGCTTGTTGAGCTGCTTGTTCTGTAATTTCACTTAAAAATTTATCTTCATCTTCAATTTTAATTAATTCCATTTTTTGTTCAATCACGCCTGCAATTCTTGTTCCATCAGAAGAAATATCTCCTAACAATGTAGCAAATTCTCGAGTCTCAAGCACCATTTCACGTAACGCATCATGACATAATGCCAGATACTTTTCACCTTTTTTACCCTTCTTAATATCTCCATTAAGACAAATTAACGCAAGATAATCAAAAGCAAATTCAACATCTGTTCTTCTAAAATCTCTTGTATAATATCCAATCAATCTCGCAAAATTAATTTCTGGTTGTCCTTGTTCATCAAGTGTTAATAAATCAGTTTCAATACTACTTGTACTTCCAATTGATACTCTAATTAATCCATAATATGCTAATGCAATTGCAATATGAACTGCATCAACCGATTGATTTTTATAAATATAATGAACAGCTCGTTCATATTGTCCACTTAATAGTAAAATTTGAAAATATAACATTGTATTAGTTCCCTTTGGATTAAAATGCCTTGCACCAAATTGAACAAGCATATTTCTTAAATCATCCAAAGTATATTTGATATTTTGTGATGATCCAAATACATCTGATGAAACATTCGGTCGATTTTGAATTAACATTAACTGTGCCCAAATCCAATCTTCTGCAACCAATAAAACCTCAGGTAAATTCTTTCTATTGAGTTCACATCTTCCAAGAATTTTATACACACTATATTTAAATGGATCATCTGTACGTGCATCATAAACTCTGACATGATTTGTAAATTCGGTTTGAATTCTTTCTTGAAGTTCTCTCGGTAATTCTCTATCATCTCCAGAATTCACATATGCTTTAAGATATGTTGGAAACGATCTTTCAATCTTTTGAAAATAATCTTCATGTTCTAATGTAAATTTTAACGCAGCTTGTAATGCACCACATCTCATGAGATAATAAATCAACGCCCAGATTGGAATATTATTAATGATTTCTAAATTTGGTTTGATCCAAGCTCCATTTCTAGCAAATCTTAATTTCAAATATGCAAGAATTTTATTAACTGTTGAAGGAATACCACCTAATTCAGCTTCTTGAGGATATTTAGCAATTTCACTTTCAACCAATTCAAAGAATTGTTTTTCTAAGAAATTCCGAGATGATTGAGTAATCAACATTTTCATCTTTATACTTTGTGGTAAATCATTATCACTCTCGCAATACATTTCAGCAAATCTTCGTTCAGTTGAATCCGAAGTAATCAAACCTTCTAAAATTTTCCATGAATCAAATAACTGTTGAGTCTTTGTATCTGTTCCAAGACTTTGTGCCACTTCTGCGAATTCTGTAATTAATGGGAATACTTCATTTTCTAATCTTGCATTATTAAGCGCATGAACAACTGTTGCATATCTTAATTTTCTATTTTGTAATAATACTCCAGATTGTTGCTGATTTATTTCAAGTCCTCCAACATCTGTAAAATCAATCGATCCCGTAATTGGTCCTAAAACACTTCTTCCTAATGATGCTTGTTTCCAACCTGCTGATGCAATCGATCCATGACTTCTCATTGGTGTAGATCCTTCATTTTGAATAGGTGCAGAAGCAGTTGAAGTTGAAATACCTAATTCTGAAGCTAATTTAGCTGCAGTTCCTCTAGGCACAAGTCCATATTGTTCACACACGACAAGTTTTTCATAATTCCAATGTAATTTAATATTAGCGCTAACAAGAGCATCAAATTTTCTTGTAGTCATTTGAACTGAATCTTCAATTGAAGCCACTATATTTTCATCTCTTCTATATTTCAGATATCCTTGAATATCTGTGTCATTTAATCCAATACTTCCATTATTACTATTATTATTACTTGCATTTCTAGCACTAGTATCAATTCCAGTTCTTAATACAACAGATTCTAAATCTTGAGCAATATCTTCAGCATTAACCCCCGAAGTAGCTAATAAATAATGAGCTTTAGTATCACCATCAAAAGAAACCCCAGCTTTTTCACGTAATTTTTTAGCTTGTGTTGAAATTTCATTAATTCCAAGTTGAATATTTCCTAATCCTGTTGAATTCCTTGGAAGACTTTTACAACTTTCAAGTAATTGATCTAATAATGAAACTGCTGGTGGTAATAAATTAAATGAATCAGTTTTATTTGTTGTTCCATTATTCGTCATTGATGATATTGATGTACGTGTCGTGGTTGTCATTTTCGTTTGAGTATTTTAATCACTTTGACGCGTTCGCAACATTAAATCAAATCAATTCGTACTTCCCTAATGCCAATAACACAACAACAATCAATACTATATTTGAACCCAATAGTCCTTTCACACAGTTTTGCAATTTCCGCACGTAAATCCAAATATCAGATCGCAGTCTACTGCATCTGTAATTCGATTCGATATTTCAATATTATTGTTGTGTTCGTTTACCTTTTTTCTTGTTTGCGTGTATGGAAGGATATGGGTTAGGTGTACGTATAAAAGCTGTATGCTGTAGCATTCAGTATGTAAGCTTTAAAGTTACGCTTATATAATAACCACAATATATGTACTGATTTGACTACAGTACCAATAAACATACGAATATCGTATAAGAATAATTTAAACAGATCAGATAATCACGTATTTCACAATTCACTTCTCACAATATCCATAAAACTAATAAAACATAAAAAAAAAGTAACATAATTTCAAAGCAATAATTCAATGTACTTCCATACCACAGCTACTTGTATACTAATGACAGTAAGGTAATAAGTACAATATCAATTCGTTCAAAATATCATTTCAATTGGATACATATATGAATTAACAAATAAAAGGACAAAATAAAAGCGACAAAAGTAAGGTTTTTCAAGTATTTTGCCACAGTATGTATAAAATAGTTGAATTGCAATAGTACAGTATTCAAAGCAAAAATACCGTTTAGCGATGTAGAATTAAATCCAAATTGTAGAATTATCATGAAGAAGTAAATGAATTAATCTCATATCTTTCATGTAATTGAAGTTGAATATAAATTCACATGAGTTTTGGTGAATCCAAATTATAAATCGTTTAAAAGCAATTTATAATTGATTACCAAATTAACATGTACACTCATCACTGATAATTAAAACTCATAAGAGAATTAATAATAAAAAAAAATTGAATAATAAATTATAAGTGAATATATTTATTAATCAGGTTCATGACCAACTGATGTTGGAGTATTTTGAGTTCCTTCAAATTCAGGTCTTAACGAAAATTTTCGAAGCGTTGGATCATATGTAAACCAGGGACCTTCCTAAATTTCAATGTATATTAGTATCCAAGTCACGATAGTATTATAGTAAAAGTTAGAACGTACATTAGCAAGTTTAATAGCTAACCAAAGAATCCTATCAACACGAGAAGAATCTCTAATTTCTTGATCTCTTGTAGTTACTTCTTTTGCAGAAACAATAGTCGGACCAACTAAACCATTATTATGCCACCAATTGACATTATCATAATCAAATTCATGATCGAAATACGGTTTCTTTGTATCATTGTGTTCGAAACTTTCAAATATATTTGCATTTGGTGATAAAATATCTGACGATGAAAGTTCATTTGAAAATGGTAATTGTTTGGCCCATTCAAGTCCATATGACGCCCAATCTTCAGTCATTGGAATTTTTGAAGGAAATTTTGCTTGTGAATAAATATCATCAATATCAGCTAAATAAGTTAATAGCATTAAGAAATGAATTAATTCACCCCAAGGAAAAGTTAAAAATGGAGCATTATAATTAGTATTATTGCTCCTATTATTTTCTTTGAATAATTCTTGCCATGCATATTTATGGTCTTTAATATAATGTAAAAAAACAAGCCATGCAAAAACATGTGAATAATGTTCTGGAGTTGCAACAGTTAATGCAAGATTTAAAGTTGCAAAAGCAAATTCTTTAGAAATCTTTAACTGTTCTAATCCTCTTTGATATTTTTCTGATTCCTTATATGTTTTCAAAGCTTCTTGAATACTACTTGTTGACGCATTACCTAGTGTTTCACGAAGTGATGAGCTACTGTGTGATAATGATTCAGTTCCAATTGAAACAACTTCATCTGTATTTGAAACTTCTTCCAAAGCTGATTGAATTCCACTAAGTGATTCTAAACCGTCACTATCATTAACACTTACAGCATGAGCTTCCAATAAAGCACTTTCTTTTGTAGAAAATGAAATTAATGATTTTAAAACACCATCTCGATCACCATAAGAAAATAAACTTGAAATATTAATAACAGCAAATTTAATTCCATCTAAAGCCCATCCTCTAGGTCGATTAACAAATCTTAAATAATCTTTACGAACTTTGAAAAACTCTTCATTGTGAGTGCGTGAAAATATAATTTCATGAGCTCGGACAAAATTTAAGTGTGCTTTGTTGGCATGTCGTGTACTTGCTCCATATGATGCTTCAAACATTGGTGGCATTGCTTCACGAGATCGCGAGAATCGTATCCATGCAGTCATACTAGAAATATTAGCATCTATTCTTTACTTACTCAAGAGTAGTTGATAACATACCTTTTGCAATAATAAAACAGCTGATCCAAATATGACGAACTCGATGATCCAATATTATGATATAATCTACCAACGCCAGGAGTCAATTGAACACAGCGAGCATACCACATAAATGCTTGATCTTGCCAAACTTTATACTCTGTACTCGTGCTATCTTCAAGTGCCATTCTCATTAACGATAAATCACCCAAGAATTCAATCCATGTTTGGCTTTCTGATGTGAAACATTCGTATAATCGAGCAATAATTATATACGCGTGAGAAACGAACGACACTAACACGTCTTGAGATTCTGGAAGATATTTTCGTAACCGACCTACAAGCGGTGAAACTCCGTTTTTCCACATCCGAAGTGGGATTTTATACTGTTGAGGAAGTGCGCGAATAGAATCAGTGGCGTTTGCTCCGATACACTCAAATAAGAAGTCGTCGTATTTCTCAAGTAAGTCCTCGTGTAATCGGATAATATCGTGCCATGCGGTTGGATCAAATGTAGAAGACGAGTTGAAAAAATCGTTAGAGTGCTTTGTATCGAATTTACTGCATTGGCCCTCGATGAAAAGAATCTCTTCATAAATTGTCGTCTGTGCCTCTTCAATATCAGCAGCAGAAGGAACATTATGATCCAGCTCAGGAGTTATATCCAATTTAGTTACAGCTGAGCTCTCAGAGTTGGGATTCTTGAGCACCATAATCTTTCCACTTTTGCGACTACTGCTTTCACCATTACCAGTCCAAGCACGTCTGTCACTTGTGTTACCTTCATTCGTTCTTAGCCCTTTATCTCTACCACGATTTCGCGGTGGCATTCCTGTATTCGCAACATTTGCATTTCCACTAGCACCGCCTGAACCACGTCTGCCGCGTCGTCCATTTCGGCGACGATCTCCACCAGCGCTTCCTAGTGTTTCCCTGACTCCTTCACCTCCACCCAAGTCTCGAACTTCTTGCGGACTGTAAAGTGGATTTGTGCTTCTGAGAGCATTGAGATCCGGGGTGCGCTGTTGCGCAGCTGCGGGTTCCGGGAGTCTGCTGGAGCTGCTTTCCTCGGCTACCCTTCTAGGCTGACGCTCCCAGGCACGTTGACGACGAGTTCCTGATCGATTGGGCTTTGACTGTGCTGTTGGTGGAGGCATAACGTCGATTCCAATGTCGCGAAGAGCTTGCAATTGCCTTGTTCCAGGCGCCGGATTTGGCACCGAGTCGGTCTTTGGATCGTACAGCGCGTGGTTTCCGGAAGACATGTCGTTATTCGTGGCAAAATCGATGCTAGATAGCTGCTTATTTGAGGAAGAACCCGCGGTGGTGATGCTGGATTTCAAGTTGTTTGCTGACGCTCCAGTAGCAGTGTCTGTCGTTAAGTAGCCGCTACCACTGCAACCCGCTCCGTTGGGTGCTTTTCCGTAAGAGGTCATGGGTCCTGTGCAAGAAACATAACTTTGCTGAGAGCGGCCGAAGCATTAGGATAATCCGCCCTTTTTCTCGACCTCTCGACCTCGGCACCTGTTTCTGGGCAGACGGAGCGGACTGGCGATTGAGTCGGTCACGTAGATCTCGAGTAAGTGCTGATATCTTTTCGTGCTGAAGTCCCAACGTACACAGTAAAACCCTAACTCTGGCGCACTTCACGTGAACGAGTGTGCGACTCCAACCTGACCCAGTCTTTCTCACGAGCTCCGCGTGTTTTCCGTGTGCTGACAGAGAGAAGGGTTTAATTGGCCATTTCGGTGCTTTTGTCGCCAATTGGAACTCGAAATGGAGAGCTGGTTCGTTCTGCGTCTGCTTGTTGCTCACTGGCTCGGCCGTGAAATAATAGTACTACACCCTTGAACCCGCTTCGCGAATGTAAACGAAATGCTTCGAGCCACGTCGCACCGCCATCAGACAGATATTACGGTAGATGTAGAAGCAGATTCCGCTCGTGGCTGCAATTACTGCGTGCGTTGAACGTGGATCTGCTAATATTCGATTATCAACGTTTGAAAATTCTCTTGCGACTGGTCACTGTTGGCTGCTATCGGAAGACTGTGTAGTGCCCGGCCCATCACAGCAGACGCGATACGTGCGACCTTGCCGCATTCGTTGATATCTACGCTTTAGCATTGCATACAGCTGTACAACATGATCTTCAATACAACCATCGTGCGTTTGCATGATAGTATGTTACCATTTTTTTGGCATATCGCGTTTGTCATTGTTCTTGAAGCTAACTCGTCTTAAAAGAACTGCCCCTCTGCGGCTGGTCCGACGACAATATTGTACGCTGCTGAGCTGATCTGATACTGTTCAATGCATAGAACGAAACTAACTCGGAATCTACAGGAGAAGGATGATTTAACAAGATTCAGTGGTGAACAAAAAGATATTCTTCGCAAACTTGATGCTTCATCTGAACCTCGAGTATCGATTGAAGCTGGCAAATATACTCATCATTATTTAATCTCGGATGGAATTCTGTACATAAGTGCTTGCGATAGATCATATCCACGAAAGTTGGCATTCACATATCTTGAAGATCTTGAGAAGGAATTTATAACTTCATTTGGCCAACAGCTGAATAATGATGATTTACGGTCGTTTGCTTTTATTTCGTTTGGTATGTATCTGATTTATGCTTGATTCTGTTCTCCACTGACTTCCTTTTTAGAGAGTTACATACAAAAGACTCGGCGAGTGTACGAGGACACACGAGCGTCGGCAAATCTTGACAAACTCAACTCCGAATTACAAGATGTTACACGAGTAATGACCAAGAATATTGAAGATCTTCTATATCGTGGTGATAGTCTTGATAGAATGTCGAATCTATCGTCATCACTACGAGCGGAATCTTCAAAATATCGCAAAGCTGCCAAGAAGATTAATTTTGACGCAATGATTCGGCAATACGCACCTGTGGCTGGTGCTTCACTTATCTTCGTATTTTTAGTGTGGTGGATTTTCTTAAGATAGATAGTGTGTTGTTCTGTCCAAATATCGTAATAATACATTTATAGTGTTCGTGTTGTAATTCGATTTACTGAGCTTTCAAGTTGGTGTTTGGGAGATGCTGCCATAGCTGGCCTAAGATAAATCAACCAATTGTACATTCAAATAGTATTTACAAGTTGCCTGGTTTATAGCACCTAGGCATGGATATAATCTATATTACACGTTCCACTTCACATTCTAAAATGGATCCTCATAGGGATCCTCTTCGTCATAATCATCTTCCTGTTCATATTCATAAATAATAGCTCCACCCACTGCTCCTCCCATAGATTCACCTCTTTGCGCGCTCAGATATGGTAAATCAACCTTGTCTCTCGCCAGTCGTTGTTTCTGCGTCATTCCCAAATTAAATGTTGTCAAGTCCTTTAATACATCCTGTTCATCTCCATCTGCATCATTTGATCTATCACCAGTTGATCCATTTCCTTTTTGTTTTATTGGAATATTAGTCACAGTATGTGTCTTATAATCAAATGATAGAACTCCTTGTACAGCTCTACCTGATTTTCGACGATGTGTAAGTTCCAGTTTACAAGATTGTGAATGTGCTCCAATTGGTAAAAAGAATGAATTTGCAGCTGCACCAATTTCAAATTCTTCATTATCTTCATTTAACGGTAAAACATTAATTATAGTTGTTGCTAAATAGAATAATTGCGTTCGTATTGATGGTGCATATGTTGATGACGGGATTAATAATGGATATCGTCTTGGAAATGGCATGTGAGAAATTGCAACCAGTGATGATTGTGGTCGTAACAGTGGCATTATAGCTGATGTTAGTTGTTCTGTCGGTATACCATCCATTGAATCGATCAGTATAAGTGATTCTTAATGTATATTAGTTACTATATTTCATAAATCATTTTAAATGGAGTACTTACTCTGATCGCCACTAAGAGCCGCATTAACCTTCTGATGCACTTCATTATGTGACAATCGATAACAAGAAATAAATTGAAAATTCGCATCACTGGTAAAATTCCTTATTCGAGCTTCTGAAGTTTCATAGGCAAGATATACTATCTTTAATTCACCGGATTTTCGTCCAATATTTCGATGTATAAATTCTTGAAGTAAATACTTTGCCGTCTGTCCTGGCGAATCAAGTAAAAGAACAAATGGTGAGATGTCTTTTAAGGAAAGCAATCGGTTAAGCAAAAGCTGCGTCGGTGGTTGAGCTTGCCGCTGCATTTTCCTGTACTTGATAGTCACCTCTATTTATCTTAACCTATCTCGATTCTGAGCTGTTTGAAAGATTAGTGCTGGTGTATCAACAGCAAGTCGCAATCCCCGGATATTCATGCCGAAAAACTTTCAGAGCCGCACAACTCCCAAGCAAAAAAAGTCGTGATTGAAAAAAAATTACGGAGGAGTAAAGAACGATTACTACAACTCGCAATACCACACGTTAAAGTAGTGAACGATAGAGGTGAAGGCGGGAATAATGGTGCAGTTTAGAATGAAGGCTGCTTTGGCAGTTGCACCTTTGGTTTCAAGGAATACAGTTTTGTTGAATGCTCGTCGTGGATTAGCAACTGCAACTACAGTTCCGCAGAACTTGACCGAGAAGATTGTGCAAAAATACAGCGTTGGACTTCCGGCTGGTAAATTTGTGCGTTCAGGAGATTTTGTCACAATCAAACCTGAACATTGCATGACACACGATAATTCATGGCCAGTTGCACTTAAGTTCAAAGGTCTTGGAGCCAAAGCTGTTTTCGATAACCGTCAAATTGTTTTAACGCTTGACCACGATGTTCAAAACCAATCTGAAAAGAATCTCGAAAAGTATCACAATATTGAACAGTTTGGAAAGGAACAAGGAATTGATTTTTACCCTGCCGGACGTGGAATTGGTCATCAAATTCTTGTTGAAGAAGGTTATGCATTTCCTGGAACATTAACAGTCGCCTCTGACTCACATTCAAATACATATGGTGGTGTTGGTTGTTTAGGAACTCCAATGGTACGAACTGACGCTGCTTCAATTTGGGCTACCGGACAGACATGGTGGCAAATTCCTCCAGTTGCAAAAGTTGAGCTTCGCGGTCGTCTTGCTCCAGGTGTATCTGGTAAAGATGTAATTGTTGCACTTTGCGGTGCTTTCAATAATGATGAAGTTCTTAATCACGCTATCGAATTCACCGGTGATGCTCTTCCAGACTTATCAGTCGATGATCGATTGACTATTGCCAATATGACTACTGAATGGGGTGCTTTATCTGGTGTTTTCGCTGTTGATGGCGTATTGATCAACTGGCTTCGTAACCGTGTCTTGAGATTACCGCAACCACATCCTCGCGTTAGCTCAGATAGAGTGGAGGAACTTGCAAAAGCTCTTGAAGCTGGTGATCCATCACTTTCAGCAGCTCCAAATGCCGTCTACGCAAAACATCTTGTTCTTGATTTATCTACGCTTTCACCATACATTTCAGGTCCTAACTCAGTCAAGGTTATGAACTCATTAACAGATTTGGCAAAGCAAAATATTCCAATCAACAAAGCTTACCTTGTGTCATGTACCAACAGTAGATTAACCGACATCAAAGCAGCAGCGGATGTTATGCGAGGAAATAAAGTTGCCGAAGGAGTCGAATTTTATATTGCGGCCGCCAGTTCACATGTTCAAAAAGATGCTGAAGTCGATGGTGCATGGCAAACACTTCTTGACAGTGGAGCTAGACCGCTTCCAGCTGGATGTGGTCCATGCATTGGCTTAGGTATTGGTCTTCTTAAAGATGGTGAAGTTGGCATTTCTGCTACAAATCGAAATTTTAAAGGTCGTATGGGTAGTCGTGACGCTCTTGCTTATTTAGCTTCCCCGGCTGTTGTTGCTGCTTCTGCTGTTCTTGGAAAAATCGGTTCACCTGATCAAGTTGTTGGTGCTGCTATTCCAGAAACTGCTTCATTATCAAGTACTGAAGTACCAATTACTGCTGATGAAAGTGCTACAGCCGTTGATGCTGCACCAACTCAAGTTCTTGATGGATTCCCAGCTTTAATTGAAGGTGAACTTGTCTTCTGTGACGCTGATAACATGTAAGTTCTACTTTACTATTTATATATTTCTCGCTATACATATATACTAATTGTTACATAGCAACACTGATGGTATTTATCCTGGAAAATACACCTATCAAGATGACGTTCCTCGTGAAAAGATGGCAGAAGTTTGTATGGAAAATTATGATCCTGAATTCGGTCAAAAGACTCATGCTGGCGATGTTATCGTCAGTGGTTTCAATTTTGGGTATGCACATTTCATTAATTAATTACATTGAATTTCATTTTCTAACACAGTCCATTTAAATAGAACTGGCTCATCTCGTGAACAAGCGGCAACTTGTATCCTTGCTCGTGACATTCGACTTGTTGTAACCGGATCCTTTGGCAACATTTTTTTCAGAAACAGTATCAACAATGCATTATTAACACTTGAATTACCATCACTTATTTCATTATTACGTTCCAAATATGCAAATTCACCACCAGAGCTTACAAGACGTACAGGCTTATTTATTAAATGGGATGTACCAAGAGCTCGTGTTGAAATTAGAGATGGGAAGAACCCTGATTCTAAAACTTTATTAGAGCAAAAAGTTGGTGATTTAGGTCCTAATTTACAAGATATTATTATTCAGGGTGGTTTAGAAGGTTGGGTTAAGAATGAGATTTCTCGTTTATGAAGTATTGTATGAAATCATGTTGTATAAAAGTTGCATTTAATTTAGAATTATCATTCATTCATATCATTATCTAAAAATTTACAATGGTAATGTAGTATATCGGTCTTCTCACTAACTGGTATTTATTTTCAGTGCGGTATGAGCAGGATAATAATAGAGACGTTTACTGCCAACGCTAAAATGGAGAATGATAACCGTACTGTACTGTACTGATCACAATCTTCTTACTCTAAATCCAATCACACAACCGGCTGTATGCTAAAATGACGAGCTGATAACATTGTACGACCTGGAAGTTTTGGAACTTTTGATTTCAGCTTACTTGATTTCTCCATTTGTCTCATTGAAGATTCAGATACCGACCGTCTAACTAAAATTGATTTATTTTCACTCAATCTAGTCGACGAAACACGAATACTTTTCACTGAAATATTTAAACTTGAACTTTCCAATCGAACTCCATATAACGGCTGTTCATGTTTACTTTGGATTTCAGATTTTAGTTTTTTGATTTGTTTTGCTTGAAACTCCACAATCTCAATTAAATCTCTTCGTTGTTCAGCACAGAGTTCAGCTTCTTCTCGAAGATCTTGAGTAGGTACTTTTAACTTTGTGACTCTCTTTGATGTAATTTCACGTTCGTCAATAAGTGATGCTTGCAATCCTTTTGATTTAGAATCTAATCGACGACATCTTTGAGACCTTTGATGATGTTGTTTTTTGAGGTTCAGAATCTCTTTTTGTAATGCATTAATTTCCTCTGATGATTTAATACATCTTTCTTCATTTTCCACATGTAATTTTTGAAGTTCATCGTCACGATTTTTACATAATTCAAATAATTGAGTACATTTATCAGATCCATTTTGAATTTCATCTTGAATAATGTCAATTAATTTCTCAATTTCTGTTGTATCGTTAACTGATCGTTCGATAACTGCATCAAGCAAATCTTGCAGCTCTTTCTCACGATTCTTTGAATATTCAACTAATTGATTATATTTCTCTGATCCTAGCCGAATTTCTTCTTCAATATTCTGAATCAATTTCTCAAATTCTTCGGAAACTGCAATTGATTTCTCATTTGCTTCCTCAAGAGACTCTCGCAATTCAATTACTTCTGTATCACGATTCAGTATAATCTCTGATAACTCATCGCGTTCTACTTTATCACGTTCGATTTCACTCTTCAGTATCTTAATCTCACCTTCTAACACTTTCACATTCTCCTTTGCTTCAATACATTCAGTTTTCAAAGATTCTTCGGCTTGAAGTCCAAACTTAACGGATTTTAACTCCTGTTGAACTCTTTCAAATTTACACAATGCTTCTTCAAGTTCATTTTGCAACCGATTGATTTCCGAAGTCGCAGCTATAAATTTTGATTCTGCAACTGACAAGTGTTCTGAACAAAGTTGATGTATTTCCAAGGTAGTCTTATACTTTTCATTAGCCTGATCAAAATCTTTCTTTAATTCGTTAATTTCTTCTTTTGCTTTTACGGAAGATTTTTTTAAATCAGTAATATTTGAACGTAAGTCAGCTGCAACAGCACGCTCTGACCCAACAAATCCAGTAAGTTCTTTAATATCTTTCTGCAAAGTTTCAATTTTGTTCAAATCACACATATGTTGATAGATGCTCTTACTTTGGAGTTTTTGGTGCTCGTCACGTTCATTTGCACGCGATCCTTCTAAATTTTGAATTGTATGACGAAGTTCAGATGATGTAGTACGTTCTAATTCAAGAACTGCTTTAATATTCTTCAGTTCTTCTTCGTAGCTGGTAACCTTTTCCACATCATGAATGTGCTGAGTCTGAAGAACGTTATTTGTAGTCATGTGAAAACTCTCAGCTGATAAGATGGTTGAACGTAATTCTGAAGATGTAGCGCGCTCTAATTCAAGCTGTCCCATTAACTCCTTAATATCTTGTTGAAGATATTCAATTTGCTCCATGCTTTTAGCAGTCTTTGCATCAATGATCTCTTGTCTCAGCGATGCAACTAATTTCTGACCAGCTCTGCATTCATTCATATGAATTTTACATTCACGACATGCATCACGATTTAACTCATCCCCAGAACTTGTATTCTTAATATCTTGAAGTTCCTTCTGAAGTTCAACAACACGCTTATGGCCTCTTTGGCATTCATAATCAAGTACTTTATTAATTTCCCGAGCATCACGTAATTCTTCTTGTAGTTCTTGATAATATTTAGGAATTTCTCCTGTAGTGGCAATAGATTGAAGAAAACATACTTTTCTTTCCAAATTCGACTTATCTTGACGATACTTACGTACCGAGACTTGTAGTTTTTGAATATTCTGTAAAGCTTCATTATATCTTGTTTGCTGAACATCTCGTTCAGCTTTCAATATATCACTTTCAAGTGACTCTTGAGATTGAGGTTGATCAAAGTTGACTACTTCAGCACTCCACACTTCACGTTGCTGTGGTCTATTATTCACATCACTAGACTGAGCAGAAATCGAGTCTTCTTCTTGAATGTTCTCCTGACCAATTTCGTCCTGATCTTCTTCAACAATACTTCCAACACTATCATTAGCGAAAGTCTGAGTATTTCCTTGACTTACTTCACTATCGCTTGATTCAAATGAAGTCTGATCAGCATATGGTTCAAGTTTGCTTTGCTCATAAACTGTTCTAAAAATTGTTCCATTTTTCAAGACCGACTTGAGAGGTTTTCCAGGCTGATTATGACTTCCATTAAGTTCGACCACAAATTCAGTTTTTGAAAAATTGACATGAAGATTTTTTTTATTGAAATCAGTGGAATTATCAACTGAACATCCATCAGTATTAGCTAAAGCTGCATGGCGGTTTTTTCTTGCTGTCGAAGAAAAAACTGCACGAATCTTACTGCCCCAGGGTCGTCTATCTAAGCTAGCTCTAGAAGTCTGAATAGTTTCTGGAGACATCGGAATATTTTCTGATAAACGCAATTTCTTATTATTTTTGATTAATACGAATGTTGATGGAGCGCCCTGGTTGCTGCTTGTTGCGTTGGTGATGGTTTCTTCCATTAGTGATTGGTTAGTGACGATTATTAACCTATTATTGCAATTATACAAATTACTGTTAGACTGCAGATGCAAACTTCACAAATTTTAGCACTGGACGCTACTGTGGTGAAAAGAGGATGAGAGTGGAAGAAGAAAAAAGCTCCTTGTGGTTTTCGTTGTTGTGAGCTTCTAACAGCAGGGGCAGCGGTTGGAAACTGGACCGCGGCGCCGCACGACGTGTAAACAACTCGCCGAGCCGACTCCAGCCGCTGCACTCTACGCATGCTGCGTGTACTGTATACAGCGTATGATGTTCCGTAGGTTGATAGAGCGATAATCAATAAGTAAGAAAAGCTTACTCAAAACAAATTCAAAACAGGCATGAAAACCATCAATTAGCTGCCGTCCAGATGCAAATCAATCAGTCCGATTCTACATGCTCATAGAGCTCAGCATATATTTAAGGGCACGCCAAATTTGAATGACAGAGAGATCGATGACTATAAAAAAGTGCATCATGCATGGGCTTATGGTTTCCCTGAAAACATAGGTAAACATCCGAGCTCGAAGTCAGTTTAAACACACCATATCACCATCCGGCGTCAGCGTATGAATGTGAATACTACAAAGCTAATTCGAGCACTTATTTTTGTACTCTAGCGTGATAATGTCCACCTTAACAGCATCCAAGGCATCTGGATTCCCGGCCATGCCTTAGGATACTCTGTACATAAGAAGAATACTGTACGGTGAGGAAACTTTAAGAGGTCATCGGGTTAGGTCATCTCGGCACGCGCTTACCGCGTAAGCGCGCAACAGCGACCATACTGTATACTATATGCTCTCAACTACAGTATATACGGTATATATGGATGACGGACGTATATCGTGGAACTGAATACGGTAATGGCCAATAGTTTATGGAATGACTGAAGCCACTTCGGTGACCAATGAGAGCTGGGGTTAGAAAAGCACGCAGAGATGGTGATGTCAGGGCTTCCGAGTGGTGACTACGACGGCTGTAGACGGTTATTGGACTCAAGTGTCCACACATTCTACTGTACAGCACGGTATAACTTCTACCTGTTCAAGGATCCAAAAGGATTTATATTCACCAGACCCATTCATTGCCTTATCAGTATAGTACAGAATCCGGCAAGACACGATCGGCCGAAGTAGTTGACGCGATAAGACGCCAGACTGTGTTCAGTGAGTGGTGAGCACAGCGCTGTCTCACTCACCTAGCTCACAAAAAGTGAGGACCTTCACCACAGATAGCCGCTCATCATCGTGAAATAAAAACAACGAGTTAGGATAAGTATTCTACACGGCTTCACGCATCCTCGAGACTCTCCTCTCCGTTATTCCGTTCCAATTCCCTGGCATTTCTTTCACCAGCATCGGCGAAAGGACCAAGAACGCGGTTAGCACGGCCAGGGTTCGGGCAGTAGTCCTGCGGCGCGTGCGGCGCGATCTGCCCCGCACTTTTTGGGACATTGATCTGTCTGCGCAGCCGGCGTCAGCAGCAGCAGCAGCGATACCAGAGGCCAATATTGGTTGGATCATGAGGCCTGATGAGAGAAATTGACTGGAGGATGGAATGAACTCAAAAAAAAACGAATATGGTGGTTAGTTGACGAGTATTCTGTAAGCAGTCGTTAGAAATTGTGGGGTATTGGTGATGGAGGGAGCGGCAATTCTACGCGACAGAATCTAGCCCTCGGCCGTGCGATATCATCAATAATCACATCTCCACCACTCACCGCTCTCCGTCCCAGCTGTGTCCAATTACCGCGATAGAATGCCGCGAATCCACCGGTACACACTCAGTAGTTGGAAAAGAAGTCAGAAATACACTTAGAAAGTGCTGGTGACTGCCTCCTGAAAGCCGTGGCTACTCGCGCCCTGTCCTCGCACGAGACCTGGAAGTGACGTAGCGGCCACACGTGCGGCCCGACGCGCACTTTCAGACCTCCCACATCGCGCTCGTTCACCATCCCCACCCCAAATGGCTTCCATGATTGCGTGCCGGTACTGCCGCCCCTGGCGATCGTCTCGGCGCGCGTTCGGAGCTCCTCCGCCGGTCCCGATCTGGCGATACCCGTTTCCACCTCCTCTCCTCTGCATCGTGGCTATAAAGCACCGTATGTCTCTAGTTCCTGACTTGTCATCCTTCTCTCAACAGATCTCCTTAGACTCACTAGTAGACCAACTCATCCACTTGCTCAGCAACAACACTTACAGCGTCCACAATGAAAGTTCTTGCAGTTCTTTACAAGGTGCGCTCTATTATCTTCTCATTTAAGCAATTGATTTGATTCGATAGCTGACATTTCTGTATCCAGGCCGGACAGCATGCCAGAGACGAGCCCCGCATGCTCGGCTGTCTCGAAAATGAGCTCGGCATTCGTCCATGGCTCGAGTCTCAGGGTCACACCTACATCGTAACCGATGATAAGGAAGGTTCAGATAGCACCCTTGACAAGGAAATCGTTGATGCCGATATTGTCATTACCACTCCTTTCCACCCCGGTTACATCACTCGTGAACGTCTCTTGAAGGCAAAGAAATTGAAGCTTTGCGTCACTGCTGGTGTCGGTTCTGATCACGTTGATCTCACTACCGCCAATGAGAAGAAGGTCACTGTTGCTGAAGTTACTGGCTCAAACGTTGTGTCTGTCGCCGAGCACGTCGTCATGACCATGCTCACTGTACGTATTCATCTCTTATATAAATTTTCAAATAAAAAGCTAACTCCAATAAGCTTGTTCGCAACTTTGTTCCTGCTCACGAGCAAATTATCCATGGTCAATGGGACGTCGCTGGTGCCGCCAAGGATTCGTTCGATCTTGAAGGCAAGGTCATCGCAACAATTGGTTCAGGTCGTATCGGACAACGTGTTCTCAAACGTTTGATCGCCTTTGACCCCAAGGAGTTGTTGTACTATGACTACCAAGCTCTTCCTCCAGACGTTGAGAAGGAATTACACTGCCGTCGTGTTGAGTCTCTTGAAGAATTGGTTGCTCAAGCTGATGTTGTCACTGTTAACTGCCCCCTTCACGAGTCAACCCGTGGTTTAGTTAACAAGGAATTGCTTTCCAAGTTCAAGAAAGGTGCTTGGCTCGTTAACACTGCTCGTGGTGCTATTTGCGTGAAAGAGGATGTTGCCGAAGCTCTCGCATCTGGCCAAATTCGTGGTTATGGTGGTGATGTTTGGTTCCCTCAACCAGCACCAGCTGATCATCCATGGCGTAGCATGCGTAACAAATACGGTGGTGGTAATGCTATGACTCCTCATATTTCTGGAACCTCAATCGATGCACAGGAACGTTACGCAACTGGTACTAAGAATATCATTGAAACATTCTTTAAAGGAACAAATGATTATCGTCCTCAGGATGTAATCGTTATTGATGGTCATTATGCTACTCGTGCATATGGTGCCGACAAGAAGACAAAGTAGATTTTGTTGATTTTGTTATGAAATTTTGATGACTTTCAGGCTGGATCTGATTAGTGACCTGTTGATTGATTGATTGATTGATTTTTTTTATTTTATTTTTTAAATTGATATTGCTTTGGAAATGTTTTCGAGTCAAGGCCCTTGACCGCTGTATACTCCAGTCTGTGAATGTAAGCATACTAGCAAGCTCTAGCAGCAAGGGGTGTGTACCTTCTTCGACGCGTGCCATCACGACATCTTGCACCATCGTAGCCATTCATGCAAGACCTAAACTAGAGAGCTTTGTATTTGAATATAACGCCGATGCAGATCAGATCTGATGGGATATATAGCAGAATGATTGCCCAGACTGTCTTGCGTAGGCTATTACGACTCTTTCATTCACAAAGCAAGATCAGATAAGTGACCATGTCCTCTACACAAATCATCACCGAAGTCACCTCAGCAAATGGTAAATATGCAGGATCATTTACAAAAGGAAGTCTGCCTATGCCGCCTGGTCGCAAATTTGCAGTTGGTATGCTCATCATCTTTGTTTGAAAAGAAAAAACGCAATGAGATCGGTTACTGATTTAATGTACTCTAGTGACTTGCATGGACGCACGACTCGATCCCGCAAAGTTTCTTGGATTAGAAGAAGGTGATGCGCATGTTATTCGTAATGCGGGTATGTTAATTTATTTGGAACATCTTAATTACATACTGTTAATCTAATTATATAGGTGGAAGAGCAGTTGACGCACTCCGTTCGCTGATTATCTCTCAACAACTTCTCGGAACTCAAGAGATTTTAGTCATTCATCATACTGATTGCGGAATGCTTACATTTCATGATGATCAATTACATAAAATTGTACATGATAAGTTTGACGGTGCTGAGTTTAAAGGCGACTTTCATTCATTCTCAGAGTAAGTTGTACTCTTACATTGCAGAGAGCTGGTTCTGTGATCTTAGCTAACGTACGCTTAATTTTGCTTTTATAGTCTTGAAAAGAGCGTGAAAGATGATGTGGCATATATTCGAGATAGTAAACTTGTCAGTTCAAAGATTCCAATTTCAGGCTGGGTGTATGAAGTTGAGACTGGTAAGATTCATCGTGTGGAGTAAATCTGTTAATGCGCGCTGGAGTTATTGCTTGTTCAGCTCATGACTGTGTTTTATAAACGTACTATGGCCTGCACATACAGTATATGATTGAAGTCTGCTATCACTTGTAAGGGCCTACCAGGTTACAAGATACTGAAAGTACTGTACCTGACTATGGAAGAGTTGTTACAGTTGTAGACTCGATAGCGGAGCACGTGTCAATGTGACGTCACAGTTAATAAACACATACGGGAAAGTGCGGATCCGCGGTCGATTACCGTACGAAGCGATGTGTACGTATGGCTTATATATAGAATTAATATATACCGCAGGAGCCATTGTCACTCTATAAGATGTTTTCATTAAAATTCAATGAGATGGGGACCGATGGTGATACTTGAGCAACCGCAGAGTTAAAATGCACATGAACAAACCAGAAATAGCCCTAAGCCTGCTCGCCTCGCTCCCCCAGTTTGAACCCAACTCGTGCGGGTTAACTCGGGTCCTTTCCATGTGGCAGTATAACAACGGCCGGATTCAAACAACATGGTGGCTCCAAAGTGAACTGAGAGGTTGGTGCAAGAGTGAAGTTCGGTGAAATATATTTCGTGCAAATGCTCTTAATTTAAAGCTGGAACATTCCCCGTCGCCTTCTCGTCTTTCGATACATCTTTGCATCGCCAATAATTATAATACATCAATCATTCATTCAAATATCACTCTTATACTTCTTCAATAATGTCTGTCAACAACAGCAACATTATTAATGACACACTTCAAGTGGGAAACTATTTTCATTATCCTCCTCTACCTAAATATGTTCGTCCTATTCCTCAATATGTTCGAGGCGATTATCTTTCGTGGGAAAAGGCGCTTCGCCGATATCTTTATTCTATTCATTGTGAATCAATTCTTTATGTCAAGTGTCCTCTTCATAAATTTACTCCCGCTCAGTTACGAGCTAATTCTATTGCTCTCCGCACGATTATTGAGTCTGTTACTACAAGCCGCCAGGATTTCTTGAAGAAGATGCGCTTTCGCGCATGCGATCTTATTGATGAGATTAAAAGATGCGATTTTATACGTACTCAGAAGCCACCTCTTTTTCTTAAGCGTCCTACTCGTGTGTTTAAGGCAAGAAAGTTTGCGAGTCTTGAAAATAAGAAATTTTACAAGAAGTACAAGAAAATCAGGTCTCGCTCACTTAAGAACAGCAATTCAAAGCGTAAAAGTGAGTATTCAGTTGGTAAAGCATGGATCGTGGAATCAAGAATGCAATACCATGTGACAGGCGATAAGAAATTACTTTCAAATTTCAAAAGTTACGGACGATTTTACCGTCAAATCAAATTTCCCAATGGTGCGGTTATGAATTGTGCTGGCCAAGGAACTGCACATATACGAACAAAATTACATGATGGAACTTTAAGCACATTTGATCTTTCGAAAGTTGCTTATGTTCCTTCTTTGAAATGGAATTTTATTTCAACTGTCAAGTTAACAAATAGTCGATTTAAAGTTGCTCACTCCAAAGGTTGTTGTCAAATATTTGATAATAGGGACATCTTGGTTGCTTCTGCCAAAAGTTATATGAGTGGCAATCCAGCTTTAAGACAGGTGATTGTTGAACCAAGACATGGAACTGCTAAAACTGAAGATATGTCTTCTCATAGGCGGAAATTCCAAGCATTTCAAAAACCGACAAACTTTAAACTCACAAGATTTGAAAGAAACTATCAGAAGCTTCAATCACGATTATCTGAGCAAGAATCCGCAGTCATAAAATATGAGAAAAAGTTTGCACAGAGAAGATGTATTTCTTGCTATAGTACATGGATTCTGGATCATATAGCATGCTCTCATGCGTCAGGTTTCAAAGATGTATTTGCAAATTTACGCGAAGAGAAAATTCCTGACTGTAAGTTGAATTTTGGAGGATTAACGTACTCAGATTGTAAGGGTATTGGAACTGTTCGTGTACGAATTCTATCACCGAATGGAGTTCCGAGAACACTTATTCTTAAAGACGTTTTATTCATTCCTGAATTAGGGCACAGTGTTATTTCAGTGCAGGCATTAACTAATATTCTTCAATTCAAAGTGGTACAAACCAAAGGAGAGTTCAAATTAATCGATAGTTGTGAGAGATTGGTTTCACATGCTGCACTTGTTCAAGGTATGCCAGTGTTGGATCATGTGCCACCTCTCGATGATATCTCACTCAATCTTTTGAATATCGCCCTTTTGAATACCAACCTCTTGAATATCAACGACCTGGATACAAACGACTCGGATACCGAAAACATAGGAGACGATGTAGCATGAGTGCATAAGAAACACTGATATGCGAATATGAATGGATTGGCAGTATTTCAGCGAAGAAAATACATACATTTCAGTGCCGTTTGATTAACAGAGAGATAACTAATGATACCTTATGAATGAGTAAATCGAAGATGATAGATCATCTGTATATAAACTGCAGTTCAATTACTAGTCTAATAAGTTTTCATACGTACATGCATTGATTTGATAAATGATAATTATAAAACGTCCTCAGTAATAAAACACATATACGAACAGCTCACAATCGATCGTAAATAGAGAAGTAATACATCCTGAATAACAAAGTCTAAAGCTACTTCATGAAGTGTATTTGATCCAGCTTCAGCTTGTCCGTTTGTCCATCAGGCATTTCCAGCATTGGACGTAGATCTTGTCCCGATACCTCACGCTGAATATGTTCTTGATTTGATTGATATTCTAGTATTCTTCCATACGACTTTATGTAACAGCGACAAAATATATCTTAGCGCATAATCAGTTCTGAAATGAGCTTTGCTTGCATAGCCGAGTATTTTACAATGAACACATACTTTCGCTAAATGCAAATCAACCATCATCAACGGTTTTGTATATGCAAGGGACAGCCTGTGCGGGCCTTAGTATGGGTACTAGTGAAGTCTAGTGTAGGCGTAGCGGTGACCGTGAAGGTGTAAGTTAATTGAGTTACCTAATTAAGAAATTCGTAGCGAGGAAATTAACGCGCACGGAGTACGTCTACTCTGGTAATTGCGATAACTTCTATATGTTCAACTCGATCTGGAAATGATGTTTGAATTAACAAATAATCTAGTATAAAACTAGTCTAACTAATAACAACGTGCATGACTGTTTGATCTCTTGGTATATGCAGAAATATGTAAGGGACGATCGGATGCAGGTATACTAGTTTGTAATCGTGATTTATACACACCAAAGATCAATCATGCAAGTAGTTTTTGGCGATGTGCATGCATCGTGGAGAGAACACAGCGCATTACAGATGTACAGTATCCACAATGGATGCCCGAAGAAAAGGATCACTGCGAGTTTTAATTGAACGATACCAACGTGTGAGCAGCCTGCACAGTCTGCATCAGTGTGCAGATAATCGCGATTCGACAGTTGCAGTAACTTGTACCGGCCCGTCGCTGACTCGCTGGACCGTCTACTGTGCAGTAGCACGAAATCCGTACACCCTCACTATCCGCACCAAACATGCAGCTACACTACGCTACACGCTTCCAAATATCCACCATTCTGGCGCAATCGTCCACGATGAACGTCAGCTACAGGGGGTCAGGAGACAGCGGAGACAGTAAACGGCATGATTAGCCCCTTCTCGCGATGGCTTTCCTCAACTGCGCTGCTGCAGATGATCAGAATTACCCTTGATGAGTTCAGCGACTGATAGATCGACGAGATCTACATACGCGGTATATTGCACGTAGAAGGATTCACAGCTTCATAAGTTCCTGAGGTTGTCATTTCCTGCGTGAAATCAGCAACCGCTGGCCCGTTCGTGGTGGCAGGCCGCTCTGCTCGCAGGCTCTGGCACATAACTGGCCTATAAGCAACGGCACCACTGCAGCAACATTACGCGCTCGTAGCCGAGTTCGGACACGTCAAGTTGCAGGTAAACGGTAGCAAATTTTTCCGCCCGAAAGTCAAGACCGCGGTGAGTCTGCACGGAGCGCCCCTGAAAAGTCAATTGTCTCAATCAGTTGGCCTGCTTGGGCGCTGCCCACGTGAACTCGCCAGCTCGGTCCCGCTCAATTTCACCTGCCGCCAATGGGAGAGCGCTAGCTGCCGTCGACGACTCGAAAGTCCGAGTCAATTATTAACAGAGTCGTGCAGCCAGGAACACAAGTTGAAACTTTACAGCATTGTTATTAGTTGTTGACATTACGGTTATCTGCGGTGCCTCGTGGTGGCTGCTGCTTCTCGTTAAGCGAGATACTAAAGCCAGTAACTGTTCGCGCCGCTGCCAGAGCGCGCGAACAAAGAGGTGGATTCTAACGCCGGAAGGTGGTGAACATGTGAACAGCCATGAACAGCCTTGAACAGCAGCGAATAGCAGCGAACAGGAGCCATTCAAAGGGGTTGCAGACTTGCAGTGAGACTGTGTTGCGAACTGGCGTATAGTTCGGCAGACGCACACTACTGCGCGTTGTGCTTGAGACCGTTGCACAAGAACACGGCAATATAATAACAAATAGTACGACCACCGCTTCCTAGCTGCAGCAGTCTGCGTCGATAGTGTGTATATACAGTGGATCCGTGATGGCTTTAGTAAATTGACCAGCCCACATACAGAACCTGTAAAATAACAGCAAATGCGCGCGCTATCGAGGCGACAAAACGCGACTCGAGCAAAACCACCCGAACTCTGCTCACCACAAAAATAAAAGAACACAACTGCACACAGTACACAGCAAGCTTGGAACTGCCTCATCCAACACGCTGTCAAGGCCCAGTTATGAAATTATCTGTTCGTCCTCCACGCTGAAGATGCTCGCATACTACTAGTAGTATACGTAGACTACCGAACCTCGGGACCGGGGCGCTTTTGACGAGTTGAGGCGTCGGCGCAGTCTGAACGCTCATGCATCGCTTTAACTCTGCTTTTGCGGCAGTGCGCCGCCCTTTTGTGATCTATTTTTCCCCCGGCCTACACGCAAACCTGCCCCTCCAAGCCCCTCATAGACACACTCCGCGCTTTTCTCGCCTTCATTCCACCAACCAGGCCCGTCTTCTAGATCGAAGGGCCCGTTCGCCTTGTCCGTTCGCGACCTCGTTATCTGTAGAAAAGTCCAACCGTCCCCACCTCTTCCTCTCTTCTCCCTTCTCCTCCCATTTACACTACATCCCATCCGCGCTCGTGCAACTTCACGAAACATCCTCTGCGCTCACTCTCGCACAGCGTTCAGGCATTGCTGTTCAAATCAGGCAGTCTCAACCCAGCACGCACGGCATGATCACCATCTGCGCTGTGACTTCCGATTCAACTGCTTCCACCGGCACATTCACCACAGTACCGTACTCCACAAACACACCATTCACCATATCTCTAACAAGCACCTCCACAAAGTCCAGGCACAATGTCACAGAAACAGTCCTCATCGGCCGCATCTGAGGCCGAAAGTACCGAATCAAGTCGACCAGCCAGCCTCACCCGCTCAGTCTCTCTATCACTTAACCCAATTAAGCAAGATGAAAATAATACCCAACCATCTTCAACGTCACTTGAGACTTCAAATCCACGCACTTCTCTCAGACGTCATTCTTCTCTTAAAAGCACCTCGTCGCACACTTCTTCACTATCCACTTCCTCATTTTCATCAACTCATTCACAACATCGCTACTCAATAAGTAGTTCATCTTCATCAACAGTATCAGCATTATCAGCACTTCGTGATCCAAGATCCCGCAATTCATTAGATTTATCTTCAACTTGGTCTCCAGCCTCAATTTCTTCAAGTACTTTTACAGCTTCTCCAGTAGTTGAACAAACTCCAGATATGATTTCAGCCCATGCAATTGTTGCTCGTATTGAGGATGCAGTTGTTCCCGGTCCACCGCTTCGAAATCTTTGGTTACGAGAAGAGCAATCTCAACAAAGACATGAAGCTCACCGTACGCTTTCTCTTTTCCTTTCTATTGCCGACTTTAAATCCAAACTAACTTGTTATATAGGCTCTGTAATTCAATGGTCATCACGCAAGAAAAGCAAATCAGGTACCGAGCAAGAGTCTATGAAAAGGAAGGATACAGCTATTTCAAGTCCATATAATGTTTCCCATGTTTTGCACGTCGATGTCGATGAAGCAGTTCGTCAAAAACATCAAGAAAAACTTGCCGCCTCAAATGCTCTAGCCCCAAGCACATCAACTCCAGACCGTCACACACATCATAAGCATCATCATAGCCCAATCTCTCAAAAAGAAGTCAAGAGAGTACAACCAACGACTCCAACACCTTCAAGTCCAGCTTCATTTTCTACTCGTCAACCGGTAAAGCCAACAACACCTATTCTCACAGCCAAGCGACCAGCAGAGCCAGTAACTCCACCACGCACTCCAGTCAAATCTGAAAAGAAGAAAGTCTCTGCTGCTCAACTTGCTCGTGAACGTTATCGCAAACAAATGGAAGACCCAAGAGCACTTGAATCTGCATCAGCTTTCGCTGCAATTACCGGAAAGGCATTGCCAAAACCCACTGGTGCTTCATCATCACACAAGTCCAAGAAAAGAGAATATGAAAAGAATAGTGCTGCTTCTTCTCCTATAATGCCATCAAAATGGATTTCATCTGAAAGTGAAACATCTGGAAGTCCGGTTGCGTTGAAGAAAGGTGTTACATTTGCGCCAAGTCCAGCATCAAGTAATTCATCCTGGGGTGAATCGTCTGTACCTCCTTCGCCAACGCCAACACCGCCACGTCCACGACGTCCTGAGGAGGCACTGTTTGAAAACAAGAAAGATCGTGATACGCTTGGTGAGATTCTTGACGCATATTGGCAAAATCCAATTGCTCAATCCTCTGTACTCAGCCCACCGAATAGTATGAGTAGTACAGAATCAATTATGGAGGATCCTGAAGAATGGGATGATGTTGCTCAACTTAACCATTCGCTCAAGAATATGTCACCATTGAAGGGCATTCAATTCGCATCACTTGCAGCTGCTCACCGTATGTCATACGATTCAGACCGTTCAAGCGTCCCATCTTCATCCACCTCATCAACTGGATCACCAACACCTGGATTATCCGCAGCATTTATTCCAACCTCGACACCAAAACTTCAGCGTTCACCAGTTTTCAAAACATCCAATAACGATGATATATTTGATGCATGGCCAACAATGAAAGATGTACCATCATCATCAGTACTTAAGAGTATTCAATTTGGAAGTCCAAAACCACGCGCTGTTCAAAGATTAAGTAGAGAATATGCTGGCAGATCAGAGTCACCTGTCCAGGGATACATGACGTATTTGTAATTTGTTGTTGGTGGTTTGTTGGGTTCAGTCTGGCGTATAATTTGCTGTTTGTGTATTTGTATTTTAGTCGTATTCAATGCATTTGTGGATAATAATCGATAACAATCAATGTAGAATAAGTTAGCTCATTGTCGTAATTCATCGTGAGATCAGCAACAAAACATTCTGGCTGGATGGCTGCGCTTATTGGCTTGTTGCTCATCCGATCGCTCGACACCCACCGCCAGCCGCACCGCACTCCTATGTCCGCCCCGAGATGATCGGATAGCAGCCATTGATGAATACATTCTTGTTTATCTTGAACAATACTCTCAGCTTGCATTTCACAATCATTTTCTCGTCTTGTACGGTAAATTTCTAATCTTTGCATATATATTTTTTGTATATAAGTTAGCCCTTTTTGGCATTCACAACAATCGCATATGTCCACATCAACATCATCGGCAACGACCCCGCCAACACTATCACCAGAGTTATGTTACTCAGCACAAACCCTTCGACGATTTCTTTTTTTATCTCGGACGGTGGTCGATGATTCAGTATCAGCAGATATAAATTCAATGCCAACTGTTTCATCAACCAGCAAAGCTACTACATCTATAAATAATTGGTCGCCACCAGTTCGAAATCGAGTTAATTCAAGAAGAAGGCTATGTAAAGATTTTGTTGAAAGTACGGTTTTTCAAAGTTGGAATGCTAGAGATGAGGTTCTTGTATATTGCTCAGATATCGCAACTACAAAGAAACAAGAATTAGAGAAAACGGCTTCAGAGCTTGCTTTAAAGTCAAAGGTGGATCCAAGATATGATCCATATGCATCTCGAGATCTTCCAAATGTTACACGAGAAGATACAATACTATCATGGGTAAATAACGAACTAGGAATTGAAAATATAGTGAGGGATAGAACTTGGTCCTTAATTTGTGAACGATGTCTTGATGTTTTTACAGAGAGTTCTGATTTAGAAAGAATGACAAGAGCTGCAAATGGTGATAATGGTAGCGGATGGAAAGATGCATATGAAATTTGGAAATTGAATAAGAAATGAATTTGTAGACCGTGGACGTTGCACATCGATTGTGTTGGTTTGAATCTGTCTAAGAATGTAATGAGGTTTGTAAATAGGACTAGAACTCTTTATTCAGAGAGCGCGGCAAATTTTTGTATATAATCTGTAACATATCTCCTCTTTAATAACTATTATCTATAAAAAGTTAAAAAGAAATTTTCAAAAGTATTAAAACTGCCATAGTATAAACTGTCATTGCTCAACTGTGTGAAAGATGGCTGTAGTCAGTAGAAGTTCCGCCAAGAAGTCTTGATCTGAAGCGATAGTCGTATAAATAAGCAAGACTGCCGTAATATTAAAGTAACAGCTACTCGGGCAATGATAGTTATGTTATAGTCAGCAAGTATCAGTGCATTAGGTCAAAATCAAAGAGACAATCAAGACTGATATCCTTATCATTATCAAGAAACCGCCAGGAGACAAGCGCGGCAGCGCCGCGCACGCGTCTCTTTAATTCTTCCAGCAATTAACGCATATCTGTAATCCAAAGTTTCCACACTCGTATAATCTTTGAATAAGTACTACAACAGGAGTTATCTGATATCAACAACCTTCTCCTTTTAACTTTTCTTTAAAAGGAATTGTTGCTGATTTTAATAGCTTGTGATTGTGGTTTTAGCAGATTACCCGTCTATTTAAGAAGTTGCCACGCGACGAATTAAAGACGAGATTATCAGTCCGACGCACGTTTAAGGAAATCACAATTACCTACTGCAATTGATATTTTAAGCAATCACAGTTCAATATATTCTAATGATCATCAACTATTAAAGGAATAGAAATCCGTCATATAATTGCAATTGATAAGTTTGCATTTTTGGTGGGCGGTTTGGAATCTTTCTGTTGTGATCAGTGACGAAGTTATCTCTACACATTCTATCAATTGGATTCTGATATGCACACGATATCAAGGATTATTAGAGGTTAATTTACTTTAAAAGCAGTTGATAAGAGTCGGAATCGTTCTTTTACGGGTACATTCTTTCGATTACTTTTCGCAACTCGCTTTAACAATAACTTTGTCACGCTTAATCAATATAAAGTCTCCGATTAGGAGCATCATATTTGCAACAAAATGCAACACCTAACATTTCTACCGATAAATTCGGCAGCAGATGGTAGTAGTGATGATTTAACAAAGCCAATAGGACCATCACCACTTGGAGTACGCAATAAAAGTTCAAAGACTCCATTAAATCCATTTTTGGCAGCATTATTTCATCCACCACCGCAAACTCCAAGATCAAGAGATCTAGCAAATGCTTTAAAAACTCCAAGAAGTTATGTGATTTTAGTACCGACTACTACTTCACTGTTATATACAATAGATGGCGATTCATCTGCTTCCTTTATTGATATGTGTTCTCAGGAAGAATTTCTGTCATCACATATTATTAAAATTGGAATTTCTGCAAAGACAATGGGCCGTGCTAGAGTATTTTGGACATTAAATGGACGAAGTTTGGTTATTAAAGATGATTTTATATATACAAATAAAGGTATGTTTCTTTTCCGATTACAATCTTGAAATTAATGCTAATTGAAGTAGGATTCAAAACTATTAATCAGGCTCGCTTATTATCCGATAAAGTCTACACCACTCTTTCAGACGACCTTCCATACGACACACAGTATCTAATATATTACATTTCAAAACCATTAATAGGCACCGCATTACCGCTTTATGATTTTTTCACGCCAAAAGCATCCTTAACTTCAAGTTCAAGTTCAACATCACAGTTAAGGAATGGACAACAGCATGAACCAAAGAAAAAAGTCACAACATTTTCACAATTACTTTCAAATTTTCCTTCAATTGCTCGTCAAATTCAAGATCAATTAAATGGTGTTTTTGAAGATTTTGATTGTTCGGATGCAACTGAACCTGATTTAGTTACAATGATTGAAGAAGTTGTTGGAAAAGGTATCACGTTATTTCAAAGTGTTGATAGAGCATATGTTAATGAGATGGTAAGTGCAACTGCACTTACTGGACCAGAGATTGAGAAGATGTTAGAAAATCATGTGGGAAAGCATTTGCATAATAAGATATGGCCAAGATTAACTATACTTCGAGCACTTAAAGATTCCATAATTCGAGCAGCGATGAAGAATATGAAAAATATTAGTCTAGGTCAGCTTGGTGTACAGCAATTTTGGGCTGACTCTGGAGATGTTATCGAAAGAATGGTAATGGACGGTGTTGTAAGTCTAGAAGGAATTACTAAAGGTGAAAACGCTGCAGAACAAGTTGATATATTAGTAAAGATTTTAAGAAGTTTGGGTATTGTCCCTCCTTCGCCGTCTACTGATGACGATAGTAGTAAGGATAGTTCATCTGGATCTTCAAAAGAGAGTATAGAGAAATTAGCTAGTCAATCGAATGTCAGTGCGGATGTTCTAGTTAGTTTGATGATTGTCGTTGTGTAAGTACAGTGTTTACTGTTATTTGTTCTTGGATATAAACTGACAGGTTTTAGGACATGGTCGAAACTTGATCATCTTGATTCATTGCTATTTTACATGCGCAATTTCTCATTTATGGATGTTGATACAGGTGAAGTTGGATATGCACTTTCAACATTTGAAGCAGTAATTTTTCATATTATGAACAATAGTTCCAAATTAGCAATTCTTTCAAGTGCAAATACGCATTTCTGGAGTAGTATTAGAAGGGGACACGATATTTCATCAGCATTTGAATCACCAAGTGAATATTTTGGATCAGGCGGTGTTGAAATTACAGATATTGATTCATTAGAACAAGTTTATCGAAGTAGAAGTTCAACTGGTGATAGTGCTATTATGCTTGCTGTACAAAATCCAGGACCTGAGAATATTAAGAATTTGAAATTAATGCTGCCAAAAAGAGATGTATTTCCAATTGAAGCTATTATAAAAGATCAAAATAAGTTTCAAACTACATTATTATCGGCAGCAATTCAAACAGATGATTTAGAAATGGTCCAGATATTATGGAATTATTTAGCAGAGAATTTTACACAAGATGAATTGAAAAGATATTTAGCTAGAAAAGATGAATGGCAACGTTCAGTCGGTCATTATTTATTTCATTTACCTGAATTTATCGAAACTTTAGGTGGTTTAATTTCTTGGACTGATAAAGATCAAAACGGTCAAACTCCTTTATTTGCTTTATGTAGAAGTTATGATCATATGCAATATACTTCATTGGTTAAAATGGGAGTTGAAGCTGCAACTAAATATCAACCTGGAGGTGGTTCATTAAGATTTATTGATCATATTGATTCAAAAGGAAATACTTTATTACATATTATGAAAGATATACCATCACTTGAATTACTTCTTGAATTATGTGATATTGATTTAAATCGTGTTAATGATAAAGGATTAACTCCATTAATGGTTAATAGCAAATTTTCAAGGATAGAAGCAATTCAAGTTCTTACAAGTAGGAAAGAAGTTGATATTAATAGAAGAAATTATAGAGGTTTAAATGCGGCTGAATTAGCAAAAGATGATTTAGCAAGAACAAGAATTGAAGATATTGCATTATTTCATAGACCAACTACACCAGATGGAAGAATTACATCTGTACTTCGTGGATTTTTCGCAGAAGATAATGTTCATTTCGTTATTAAATCAGGAATACCTCCGTCGGTATCAAGTATAACTTCAGTTAGACGTACATTTGGTGATTTTACATTCTTGGTAAAATGGCTAGCTTATGAACTTCCTTCATCTTGGATACCTGTACTCAACGTGCCACATAATCCATTTGCAGTTCCATCACGACCATCAAGAGCAGTTGTTCGAGATGTTCAACTTAAACTTGATGCAGTATTACGAACCTTACTTTTGCATCCGACATTTTCAACACATGAATTACTTTGGGAATTTTTCCTTGTGAGTGAATTATCAAAAGATTTATGTGAAAAGAGAAGTCGACAAAAAGCTGAAAGTAGACTTGATACTTTAGAAGATGATTATCCACCAGTTGAAAGTGTTGAAGTTGTCACTGTATTTTTCGATCATGCTCAGCGTGAAATGGCAAAACTTGAAGATGCTTTCTTGAATGTGGTTAATTCTGGTGCTGCTAATGTTTATAAAAGATTGGATTTAGCTGAAGCATATAGCGCAGCAAATGGATATTTCAATTCACTTACTTTTTTACCTGTCGCTCATGTTGATGCATTATCTGAATTTATTTCATTATATCAAGTTAATGATTCACATGAAGAAATGTTACTTCATGAATTAAGAACTGCATATGCATCAATTCATGCAGTTGTTACATCACTTGCACGACCAAGTAAACTTGTTGGAGAACTTTCGACAAAGTCAAATCAATTAAATAAATATCAAAATTCATTACATCGTGCATCAACTAGATTACCATTAGGATTATTGGATGATACATTATCAAGATATGCACAAGATGCAAATCATAATATAACAGCAACACGGGATGAAATTCAACAATTAGGCTCAGAGATTACGTATTCTCAAACTATATTAGCTTCAGAATTAGGTGGATTTAATGAAACTCATGAACATGAAGTTGTAAGGGTTGTTAAACAATATGTTAGAGAAAAGATAACATGGGAAAGAATGAGGTTTAAGAGCATGAAGAGTGTGTTGGATAAGTTGAAGGCGAGTAAGTAGCATTTATAATTGCGGTTTTGTATTCTTGTTGGTTGTAATTGTGGTTTTGATAGTTCATTAATGTTAGTAGCGGGTGCATAGATGGATAAGTGGTGTAGAACAGCATATCTATTGAACATTTGAACAGATCGAATCGAGTGAGACGCGAGGATCGACCGAACCTCCTTCGGGCAACCGCACTTGCCTCACTTTAAAATCGTCGCGGTCCCAGCCAAGGAGCTCAGACACCCAACCGAAGCTAATCTGTCTGTCACTTCCTTTGGCTTCTCATCCCTTCAATCACCTTCCAATCCCCACTTTGATAGTCCATCAATCAATCATCCACGATTACGTTCATCACAATTTTCAAACAGTGAAGAATTAAATTTAGTTTAAAGAAATCAAGTTTGTTTCTTTATTGATATTTAGATTCATAAGTTCTTGGTGATTTTAGTGCACGGTACGTATCTACTACGAACGCGTTAATTCACGGTTAGTTTCAGATTTCAAATATATCGATCTTACGCATTTATCTAATTTAAATAATTCATTCTAGATATATTTTAATTTATACTATTTGATTTTATAGTGTACAATTTGATTTAGATTCAGTCGATTGACGTTTGTTATCAACGCCTCAACAATTACAGTATTAATCGATCTCTTTCATCACGATCAATTCAATTCAAATCAAATTGAATCCATCAATTCATCTCTTCTTATCCACATATAATTTCTAGAAGTATTTTCCTATCTTGTTGGCAATGTCAGCATCTCCCGAGAAAGCGATGGAAGTTGATGAGGTTGTTAAGGAGCCAGCGCCAACACCTGAAGTTCCATCAACAACAGCAACTACTGACCAAAAAGTTGACGATTCAACTTCATTGACAAAAGAAAAAATTGAAATGCCTGATGTTGAAACTGCTGAGAAATCAGTTGAGATTAAACCCGCTGTTGAAGAACCTGCTGTTGCTCCAGTTGAAACTGAGACAAAAGAAGAAGTTACTGCTACAACTGATGAATCTAAAGATGAGAGTGAAGTGAAATCGGAACCTGCTGTTGTTGAAACGCCAGCTAAAGAGACTTCAACAAAGTCGTCATCTTCAGCATATCTTCCTGGAACAGTTGTTTTAGCTAAACTCAAGGGATATCCACCATGGCCAGCAATGGTTCTCGCAGATGCATTTGTTCCAGATGCAATTCTTAAAATTAAACCAAAACCAACAGCTGGTCCAGTTGTAACACCAGGTACAGCAAAGAATAAACGGAAAAGTTTCGGTGGTGATGAAGTTATTGTTGATGGACCAAGTACATTCCCAGTTAAATTTTTTAATGATGGTAATTACATGTGGGCGGCAAGAGTTGATTTAAAAGCATTGAGTGCTGAACAAGCTAAGAAGTATGTTGAAAATACTGCTTCGAAAAAAGGAAAGAAGGATTCTGCACTCATTGGTGCTTATAAAATTGCTATGGAGCCTCCTTCTTTGGAATCATTTGGACAATCGGGTTCTTCGGACGCTGAGGAGTCGGCTGAAGAAGAAGAAGAGGAGGAGAATGCTGAGGCTGATGGAGATGCAGATGCAGATGCTATGGATGTCGATGAAGAAGAGGAGAAACCTGTCAAGACTCCTGCTAAAAGAGGAAGAAAGCGCAAAGTCGTTGATACTGAAGGTGGTGAAGAAACTCCAAAAGCTGAAAGTGTCCCAAAGAAAAGAAAATCTTCAATTACTGGTGCTAAGGCTGCTAAGGCTAATGGTAGCGAATCAGCAAAGAAGAATGGATCAACTAAAAAGGCCAAGAAAGTTGCTTTGGATGGTGAATCTCCTGAGAGTGCGACACCATCAAAGGGATCAGCTATCAAGAAGAAAAAGAAAGCAGATGCAGAGAAGACAGCGGCAGAGCTACGAGAGGAGAAAAAATCTCATTTATTATTATTACGACATAAATTACAAAAAGCATTCCTTGTGCCAACACGAACACCAGAAACAAGTGAAATTGAAGCTATGGATAAATTTGTTGAAAAGCTTGAAGGATTTGAAGGATTAGATGTGGGATTAATTCGTGAAACTAAGATTAGTAAACTCATGAAGGCAATTGGTAAGTTGGATACAGTGCCGTTAGATGAAAAGTATAATTTTAAGGAAAGATCATTGAAGTTGGTGGATGCTTGGAACAAGGAATATTTAGGTGCTGTGGCTTCTCCTACGCCTACAAAGACTACACCTGCTGCGGAAACAACTGAGGAGAAGACTGAGGAAACAACTGAAGAGAAGGCTGAAGAGAAGGCTGAAGAGAAGGCTGACGAAAAGGCTGAAGAGAAGGTCGAAGAGAAGGAGGAGGAACCGGTCGGTGAAAAGAAAGAGGAGCCGGCTGAGGAAAAGAAGGAAGATCCAGTGGAAGAAAAGAAAGAGGAACCTACAAAGGTAGAAGAGCCAATCAAGGAAGTTTCAAAAGCTGATGAACCAATTAGCGAAGTTACGAAGCCTACAGAAGAAGCTGCTGCAGCTATTGCAACCGAGACTACTACTACTGAGTAAAAGATCAACTATGTTCAAAAGAATGATTGAATGAAATTTAAAGGCCAAGTTTGGCTTTGATATATTATTACTACTACTGTGCTGTTCTAACTGTTCTTTTTGTATTTCTGGATTTATTGAATGTATTATCTGTGTTGTTTGAGGCCAATACACACGCTACATTATATCATTTTGCATACAGTTGCATTTTGCTGTAAGTTCAAGTCAGGGATTCAGAGGAGCTGTCCTTATCGCCACGTATACCTATACCGATCCACAGGCACCGTGTGTGTAACCGCAGTGTAACCCCACGATGCTAAGTCCATGGCCCCGGGCTTAGGAAGCGAGCGGCAAGCTTGCCGGATTCGCACGGTGCGCCGCACTGGCAGCGGCTGTCGCAACTGCGGACGCACGCGGGCCGACTGAGCCGCGCGCGGGGCGGCGAAGTCCGCTCGGGACGTCGGCTCGGCTCTGCGTCAGTGTTAGGTCAGCAGCGGTGAATAATCGCGAAAGGGCCGAATGGGCTGGGCTGGGTTTCGGGCGGGTGCGCGGATGCGAGTCGAGCACCAGGGCGGGGATGGCGAGCAAAGGCGTAGCAGCAGCAGCAGCAGAAGGAGCGGCGTGGTGCAAGTTGTAGCTGCGGATGGGCTGAATTGGGCGGTGACTCCGCGATTCAGGGCGCCGCGACGGGACGGCCTTTGATAGGCCCTGGATCCTGCAGGCCTGGACGAGTGCACTTGGGCAGCTGAGCGCTGCGCTTTCTGGTCTTTGTTAGTTGGTCTGCAAAACAGATGCCATGTATATCGACGTAAACATAGGGCTTTGATAGGGCGGCGCAGCGTCGCGGAAGCGCAGGCAAACCACGATACGACAGCCGTAGCTTAACCTGCGCCTTGAGCGCCAACGAGCCCGCAGACAGAGGGGTAAGTCCGGGTACGGTGCCCTTTCTGCGCTGTCAGCGGCTCCCATTTATCGCCGCCTATCCAAACAACTCTCGCCCGCTTCCTCGTTCTTCCTCGCCCTCCGTCCTCTCTCCACCCTCCATCCTCCATCGCCAGCTTCTCTGCTCCCGCAATGGCCGACACAATCATTCCCAGTGAATCCTCCGACGAGCGACGGTATGTTCTGTCCTTTCTCTGCTTTCTTTGCGCACTTCACCGCGCCTCCAATTCTCCCGTATTTTGCCGACCTGCGCCGGCCGCTCTCGCCCGCCAATGCCCCACCAAGCCAGCCCCCGGCAACCTATCACCACTCTACCGCGCATTCAAGAGGCAATCGCCGTATCGCATCAGTATCACCGATTGCAATTGATACTGTTAATTCTGTTTTGCATCCGAACTTGTTCTTTCTCAGCCCCTGTTGCGCTCTGCGGAGATGTGCTTGTGATATCGCCGGGAGTATGAATCTGTCGTTGGGATTTTTTTTCCGCACCTGTAATCCCCCCGATTACAGCGCCTGATTCTTTTCCCAACGGCTTGAAATTGAATATGTTTGATTGCGTTTATCAATTGATGGTCTCCGGTGCATTTTTGGTGCTGGTGCTGGTGCTGGTGCTGGCTGATGCGTCAGATTTGTAATCTGCGAGAATTGGAGCTCGCGTTGGTCCATCACATGCAATGCTAACACTCTCATAGGGCTCCTCCCTTACCCGCCAACTCGCTCATCATCGTCCTCGGTGCATCTGGCGATCTTGCCAAGAAGAAAACAGTATGTACTCAACTCACCCGCACTCTGAGCACGCTAAATCAATGCTAACAATGCATAATAGTATCCGGCTCTCTTCGGATTGTACCGCTACGGTCTGTTGCCCGATGGCATTAAGATTGTTGGTTATGCTCGTACCAAGATGGAAGACGATGACTACAAGAAGCGTATTTCTCAGTACATCAAGGTCCCCACTGACGAAGTTGCTGCCAAGCTTAAATCTTTCCTTGAACTTACCACCTATGTTGCTGGTCAATATGATGAAGATGCTTCATTCCAACGGCTCGAGGCTCACATGAACAAGATTGAAGGTGGCGACGAGACTGCCGAGCGTCACAGATTGTTCTACCTTGCTCTGCCACCAACCGTTTTCACACCTGTTGCTCAACAGCTTAAGCGTAACTGTTATCCCAAGTCAGGTACCGCTCGTGTTATCATTGAGAAGCCATTCGGTCACGATCTTGCCAGTTCGCGTCAGCTCCAGACTTCGCTTCAACCAATCTGGAACGAAGATGAAATCTACAGAATTGACCATTACCTCGGAAAGGAGATGGTTAAGAACATGCTTATTCTGCGGTTCGGTAACGAGTTCCTTGGTTCTTCATGGAACAAGAACCATATTTCATCTGTTCAAATCACATTCAAGGAACCCTTCGGAACTGAGGGCCGTGGTGGTTACTTTGATGAGTTTGGTATCATCCGTGATGTTATGCAAAACCATTTACTTCAAGTTTTGACCATCATCGCCATGGAACGTCCTGTTTCGTTCTCGGCTGAGGACATTCGTGATGAGAAGGTTCGTGTTCTCCGTGCCATGCCCATCATTGACCCTAAGAATGTCGTTATTGGTCAATACGACAAGTCTCCTGATGGAACTAAGCCATCTTACCTTGACGATCCTACAGTTCCTAAGGGTTCTCGTTGCCCAACTTTCGCTGCCATTGTTCTTTCAATCAAGAACGATCGTTGGGATGGTGTTCCATTTATTCTTAAGGCTGGTAAGGCACTTGACTCTGCCAAGGTTGAGGTCCGTATTCAATTCAAGGATGTTACCTCTGGAATCTTTAAGGAGATCCCCCGTAACGAACTTGTTCTCCGAATTCAACCTGATGAGTCAGTTTACCTTAAGATGAACACTAAACTTCCAGGTCTTTCAATGAAGACTTCAGTTACCGAGCTTGATCTTACATACAAGAGACGTTTCTCTGACTTACATATTCCTGAAGCATATGAAGCACTTATCCTTGACGCGATTAACGGAGACCATTCTAACTTTGTACGTGATGATGAACTTGATGCATCATGGAAATTATTTACACCACTTCTTCATTATCTTGATGAGAACACTGATATTGTGCCTGCCAAATATCCTTATGGTTCACGTGGTCCTGCTTTCTTAGATGATTTCTTAGCTAGCTATGGTTATGTTCGTGAACAAGATGGAATGTATCAATGGCCAACAACCAAAGTTAATGGAAAGATTTAAAATAACCAATTAAATACAAAGAATACTACTACTAATAATAATAATACTTAAAAATGACAAATGAAAGTAATAAAATTCAAATTTTAATCTACCATTAAATTATTTAATTTTATATCATCTATCAAAAATCAATTTTTTTTTATCTTATTATTATTATATAAACGGTCAGTTTCGTATATGTTACTCTTATACTGCTTTTTTTTTTGTTAGTCTTATTGTACTTACTGTACTTCCTCGTTTTATTTTACCTTTTTGTTAGTTGTTTTTTGTTTTATTATATACGCAACGCAACGCCATGTTATTTTTGTTTATTTTATTGTGTGTAGTTGATTGATTGATTGATTGATTGATTTATTACTATTATTACTACGTATTGTTGTTGTTGATGTTGTTTGTTACTTTTTAAATTTTATTTTTGTACCTAGCGTAGCACAAAATAGTATCTCAAATGTTATTGAATTTAAATACTATACTATATTTTAAAAATTATACGATATGTATATTTAAAATTACTGAGTGCGAATTCATTAAAACAAAAGAACGAAATAAGTGTAAAACAGAAACAAAATAAACAGCAAATACTATAAAATAACAAATAGCTGAGTAACATACAGCAATAATAATAAAAGGACTGGGATACGTAAATGAATATAGATGAGTAGCTATATATTTCATATTGTGATTTCTTGATTTGATTTTATTGCATGGATTGATGAGTGTGTGTGAGTATGTGTTAGTGTTAATGTGTGTGTTTGTGTGTGTGTGTGATTTCATTTGTTAAATTACTCGTCATCTAATTTTGTTTCATAAGCTAAATGACTTTCTTTAACAGGAGAAGAAGAAGACATTATTGAGAATCCATGAGGTGAAGGTGGTGAACCCATATGAGGAACCGTACCAATGGTTGAAGAAGTATGAGATCTTGAAGGAGATAATGAACCTGAATTCATATAAGAAATTGAAGAAGGTGACGAAGCAAGAGATGACGAAGAAGGTGACGTTGGTGAATTTAAAGTCGCGGGGGTTCCAGAAGTAGTTGAAATTGATGAAATCGCAGGCGTTAATGATGGTATTATTCCACCTGGTTCTCCTGATGATGGACCTGAAAATGAATTCGTATGTGAATGTGGAATATTTTCTGGTACGGGATGTCGTGATCCTACATCCGTTACGCCTGCTGAAGCTGCTTTGCCTGCTTTGGAAAGTGCATAATCTCCTGAATCAAAATATTTTCGATCCTATTCGTAAATTAATTAATTAATAAATAAATTAATAAATAAATTATTGATGAAATGTGATTCAAACATACCTTTAATTTATTCTGTAAAATATCCTGTCTCGTAGGTAATTTCCCATATAATCTCAATAACCGTTGTTCATCAGGAGTTAATCTCTAAATTCATAATAAAAATAATAACCAACAAGTTAATTAAAATTCGCCACTTTCCTCGTTTAACAGTACATTTTATATAAATTGTCATTTCTATATGAGATCGACAATATTAATGAAATGTAATATGAAAAGAGGTACATACCGATGTGTCCTGTCCGGTCGGATCTGACATTTTTGTTTATAGTATTAAGTAGAATATTGAAATATGTTATGTATTGTAAATCAGTTTAAAACTGTGTAATATGATGAACTGTTTGATTCCACTTTAGATCACTCTCGAATTAGATTTCAATTCTTTATGAATTCGAAAGTAAATTCACAATTAAAGATTAAATGAATCCACAATTCCTCGAGCTATATAGTGTGAAATGTGGAATGTAATATCAATTGATAATTGATTAGATCACCTTATAATGGTGAAGTGCCAAGTTTCGGATACGTACCTTTAGAACGCGGATGACACGAGTCCCGTATAAATAGCTGTAGTTGTAATATAGTAAAATCAAACGTAATTGAAATCAACTACTAACGTGACTTGAATAACTGAATTATTAAAGTAGTTTGATTGTGGATACGACCACGCGAAATGCGATTTCGATTTTTGTACAGTGGAGAGACTTGATTCAATTGAGACAAAAATGGAACGCTTACAATTACAGTACCGTAACCTAATCGTAGATTCGTAGGAAAGTGATGGGAATGTCCCAGTGTACAGTACAGCATGACGATCGGATCGTGATCAGGTGACGAAATCGAATTAAGCGAGTGTTTGACACACGTGTTTAGGATTTTCTTGAAGTCGATTACAGTACTATACATTTTCTTCTATAAACTACATCTTTTGAAACAAGTTATTCAATAGTTTTCGAGTATCAAGTTGAAGGACATTAATTCTTAAGCACAATTGCAATCAATTCCAGTCAACGGAATAAGTTTGAATTTAACTACGTAGACCAGCCTTTTCTCATTCGGATATCGCGTGTGGGTCAATCAGCAATTAAACAAAGATTTAAATAATAAGAGATGATTTATATTTATATAGATAGATATATTTAAAATTAAACTCGACAAAAGGAATGTCATTAACAACTTTTAATTTTCTGTACAAACAAAAGGCGTAAAAAAATCAAACCAACATAGCACCGGAATAAATCAAACAAAAAAAAAAAAAAATTTATATAGTAATAATAATAATAGTAGTAATAAGGAGAATCAAAACGTAAGTAGCAAACCAGGATCCAAGAAAAGAGCGTAAAGACGTTATTATAGACAAAGATTTCTAAATTTATTAGTAAGACATTATTTGAAGATTGTAAAAACCATAAACTCATGATGAATTTGATTCTGTGGTGGGTTTTTCGGATGGTTCAGCTTTAACGGTTGAAGCTGACCGAGTATTGAGAATCTCAGATAAAGCCTTTGACTCGTTCTTCTCAACAACAAGGTTCTTTAACCATTTGTTCTCCATCTCAAGTTGCATGACTTTAGCTTCTAGTTGGGATACTTTCTCTTGTAATTCCTTGGCGGCTTGCTCCATTTGTTGCTCGCGTTGTTTCTTCTTGACTCTGAAACGTGCTGAAGCAGCAGTGTTTCGCCTCCGCTTATCCTCCTCAGCAGCTACTCGCGATCCTTCTTCAGGGATAATACCAGACATGTCGATCGCCGAGTTGGTACGCTTAATACCAGCAGCTTGTGATGGCATGTGTGCAATTGAGTGATCGGCGTAAACAGGACCAGCTGGTCCTGAGTGCAGCAGTGGAGTGTAGAGTTGCTGTGGTGCACCGGGCGTATGTGCGATAGGCATAGGCGTAGGAGCACCGTGAGAAGAGGAAGCAGGCATGTTGTAGTTCATGAACTCCTGGGCAAGGAAGTCGAACTCTGCCTTGTTGTTCCCGCTTGCATTGTTGTTGTCGGCTGATGCAATGTCGCTGCTCCCGCTTGCAGAGCCGTCGATCTGAGAAGATGGAGATGGACCGGCATGCGGTGATTGCTGGCCGTGCTGCTGGTGTTGGCTGTGCGAAGCCGCCAGCTGCCGACGACGACGCTCGAGATCGTCGGCACTAGGCGAGTCCGGGAATTGGCCGTCTTCAGTCGGAGCAACACCTGCGTCAGTCGCACGACCCATGTCGAAGTCGAAGAACTGGGTATTTGAGAAGAGCGAGAGGTCGTCGACAGTAGAACCGTCCGCGGGAGGAGCACCGGCGCCAGTCGATGCCGAAGGAGAGAACTCAAGTGGCTCGATCGAGTTGAGACTCGCAATGTACTGCGAGATGTTGACGCCGCGGTGAGCCGAGTACGCCATTGCTTGTGAGAGCGGTCAAAGCAGCAATGTGAGCAGCGGGGAGGGGGGAGGGCAGGTGGTGATCTGAGGGAAGGAAGTGGACGAGGCAAAGCAGAGAACTCGAGAAGACTCGGACGAGCGCGTCGAAATGGCGGTCGAGAGAGCGAGTGAGTGAGTCTGCGCGTGCAGGGCGAGCGCCGGCGGCCGCCTTTTATGGGGTAGTTTACGCGGGTAATGCGCGCTGACAACTTCCGCGCACCCGGGCCCAGAAGACGAAGGTCAGCCGCGCCGACGCGAGCGGCTGCGGCACAACTGCCGCGGCGACTGCGCACTTGCGCGCTGCTGACCGAGCACCGGCGATGGCGTGCTCTTAAGGTTCGCGCAAAGCCCTAGTACGGCTGTACTGTACAAGTGCATACAGCAAAGCCCTGGTGCGCTGACTGCGCGCTTATGTAAGTGCCGGTGTCAGCGCAAGGGGCTGGGGGCAGCAACGGCGGCCGCCCCGCACTCTTCTCTCCGCGTCACGACAATCGCATTGTTGTGCGGAGAAGCAGCACCGGACTGCGCAGCTCGTTCGGCCGAGCTGGTGTGGGTTGTTGATGGACGCGGTTTGATCTGTACGCAAGACCTAACTGGATAGAACTAAATTAACAGGCGGACTCCAGTGAAATCAGCACTCAGCAACTAAATAACCACATCATCCAATTCAGCAAGCTCAAACGGAAGACATCAACGCAAGCAATACCTATGGCGGCGCACGCGCACTTTGGCTCTGCCGCCGTCTTCATCGAAGAGAGCGACGCAAACGGCAACTTTTCCAAGGCTTTCTACGATACACACGACGGACTGTCGCGTAGATCTCCAACGTCAAATAATCACAGTCCTGTAACTGGAGTTAGCATCGGACTTTCCAATGCAAATGGAGTGGCTAATGGATATACAGATAATGATGAAGCACGGACACCTACTCCATTAACCAGATCGACTTCTGAAGCCAAACGATCTCAGTTTGAGCATGCAAATGGTAATTCTGCATTCACAATTCCAATAGGGTCAACTGCAAAAATTACACAAATAAATGCAAGCGATAGAAGATTAACCGGCTATTCCACAACCGCAAGACGGAGATCTGCTTCTCCCACTCTACGATTCTTGCAGCTGCTCATCAGTGTATTTCTTCCCACTGGTTATCCTGATAGTGTTTCGTCTGATTATATCAAGTATGTGCTGAACACTAATATCTATTGGACAGCTGCTAATGGCTCTACTGTAGTTATCAAATCTACGACTCGATCCAGGCATTCGCAAGTTCAATTGCCGCACTGATTGGAAATCGAGCTATGCTGATTTGTATGTATTCTACTATATTCACACTTCTTCTTCATAAACTAATCGATTTATATAGCCGTCGGAGTAGGTGACAAAAACGCAACAAGCACCTCAGCACTATTTATCACGGTAATTCATGAGACCATTGGACGATTTGCAACCATTACCTCAGCCTGGAAATTTGGGAGTATGTTAGAGCAGGAATGCAAGAAAGTTCGATTTGCAGCTGATATTGTTAATAATCTCGCACTTGTGTGCGATTGTATTGCTCCGTATTTCGTGGTTAACAGGTCACTTAAAATTTTAACAATGTGTATCGCGGGTGTATTACATGCTGTTTGTACAGTCATGGCAAATGGCTCGAAAGCTGCTCTTACTCAACATTTTACAAATCCGGAAAAGGGCAGTATTTCTGATGGTATGTACAACCCTTCTATTGAGTCAGATCTATTTATTAACTTGAATAGTGGCTGCAAAGGACTCGTCGCAGGAAACAGTCATCTCACTCATGGGAATGCTGGTATGTTTATTCTAGTTCTTATTTGTTGATGCCACACTAACAGATCAGACTGGCACACTTATAATTCCATACATCAACACAGACCGAGAAATATGGACAACACTTTCAATCCTAATCTTTGTCCACGTATCTGCCAACTATCGAGCTGTGCGTGCAGTAGTCATGGATAACTTGAACAGACATCGTGCAAACATTGTTCTCTCAGACGTTATGGAGAAACTATCACCCGCGCTTCTTGAATCAACAACCGCACAAGTACAGCCAATTCCACCTTCACTTTTATTAACGCCATTAAGCGTTTCACTAAAAGAACGAATTCTTGAACCAGATGGTGCGTTACGTTGGGGCTCAAAAGGTCCGATAATGGGACGAGCGACAATTGGTACATTTTCAGATGTTGTGAATATTTTACCTGTTGGGATGACAATTCAGGATTTACTTGCATTATTTGATTATGGAAAAGCTGGATATGTGATGTGGTATACAACTCGACGAATACGGGGACAAAGAGCAAAATGGACCGATGTCAAGATTGCGTTAATTGATCAAGATCAAAAGAAACCAATGTATGAACTTGGATCAGAAAAACTAAAGTTAAGTGGACCAAGTGGTACCAAGAGTCCAGGAGTACCTGCGATAGCTGATACACATGAAGTTAGAGCATGGGCACATGCATTATTTGTTTCAAGACTAGTTAGATCGTTACATAATGGAACAGGAGATGAATCGTCATTAACATCAATTCGAGATAATCTTATACATACTTTAAGACTTGTTACACAACTATTCGATGACGAAGGTGGCGGTGAAATTGCAATTGCTTTACAGCAAAGAGGTTGGACTCTCGCTAAAGGTAGAACTATGATTGTATCTGGTTCGGCACCTAGGTTACGTGTTAGGGGAAACGTGGAGGATGCGATACAGGAAGGTGAATAGGGAATTAGGGTCTGTATGAGTGGGTCGTTGCGGATCGGGGTTGTGCTTGACCACTGGGTAATGTAGTACTATAATTATAGCAATGATGTAAAACTCACATAACATTGCAAGTCATACATAGTCCATTTTGTCATACTGTACTGAATCCTTTGTTGTCCAAGCGCTGCAGCGCACATGATCGGCCGTCTCCGCATCTCGGCAGCGACAGCGCCAGGGCAGGGGCAGCGGACGCGGAAAATCGATGTTGCGGGTGGCCGAAAACGGCAGCGCGTGGCGGGTGCGAGAACTCTAAATCCGTCGCCACTGAAACTGCCATTGAAGATTTGCAGGCCAAAACACACCGCCGGCGAGCTGCGATTTGGCTGCTTTTTCACCGAGCAGCGACGATATTCATTCAGGTGTTTGTTCGTGAGTGCGTGTGTTTAGTTTGCGCGTGCTGGCGGCGGTCTTCTGCGAATCATCAAACATCGACACTCGCGCTGCAGTTCACTCTGGGTTCTGCGTGTTGACCGCGCATTTTCTTTCTCCCGCTCCGCCCAATTGACCGCCAAACCCAAACGTGTACTCTGGTGCTCTCTCTAACTGCACTTCTCCGCCATTCACCGCCTTGCCATCTCGATATAAGCAGATGCGTCCGTCGTTTGTCGTTCTCCGCTGAACAAACACTCTTGTCTCTTGTCTTGCGCATCTGCTCAAATGACGCGCATGCGGAGCTCGAGTAAGGCTGCTTCGCTGCTGCATAAGATCGGCAGCAGTCGCGACAGTCGTGACAATACTCGCGGTTCGTCCTCTCCACAGCCCGGCAATAGCTCTTCAGCTTCAAGCATCGACTGCCGTAATGCACCTCGTTCAGCTTCTGATAGTGGGCCAGCTTCTCCTGCTGCATTTGATGCGAGTTCAAGTCAGCAAGATGGATTAGCCCAGGCTCAACGAGCGCACAGTTCTGGAAATTTGCTAAGTGACGCTGGCAATGGTGCCGTCAAGCGTGGCTACTCATCCGCTGGAATTTCATCTGCATCTTCATTTTCTTCGTTCTCGCAAACTGGTTCGTCCACCTCTTCACCGTCATCCTCAGAACCTGTATCGCCTGCATACGCGTACCATATTCCCTCAAATGCCCATGAACACATTGAATATTTTCAAATAGACGACAAACACTTCACACCGACGTCAGCACCATCATCACTTCCAACCTGGGAATTCACATCTCGTCAATCTGCTCCTCGTCGTTCTGTTGGAGCTCCACCACCACCTGCACCTTCAACTCAGCATCGTTCAATTCATCCGCCATCGTTAGATGAAGTTCTTGCAAACGAATCTTCAACTCCGTTCTCATTACCTGAATTCATGGCATATCTTGCACAGAATCATTGTCTTGAAACTTTAGAATTCACTTTAGATGTTCGTCGGTATACCGAAGCGTATAATTCCGCACTTGCAACTTCTGCATCAAGAAGATCTTCAGCTGCATCAACAGCCACTACAATTCCAAGGAAATCATCTGTATCAACACCGACATTTACATTCACATCCACTGCTGATGATCTTACAATGTCAGATATTGAAGTTGAAAATGAATTAGTTTCACCGAATCATAAAGAATATGATCATCTACGATTTCTATGGCATAAAATAATAGATTCATACGTTCGGTCAGATTCACCTCGTGAACTTAATTTACCTGAATCCGTACGTGACGAATTACTCGCGTATGAATCAAATACATCTGCTCCACCTGCTCCGAGTAAATTAACAACTGCAGTTTCGGTCGTCAAAGAACTTATGAATGAAAGTGTTTTTATTAGATTTGTTAATGAAGTTCAAACTAATGGATTGTCAAGTTCAAGTCCTGGTAGCAGTAGTCTGTCAAGTGATGCTTTATCTTCACTAGAACCAACTGCATCCCATTGGTCTATATTTAGTAATTCATCAAATTCAACGGGAACAAGTAATTCATCGAATTTTCCAAGAAGATTTTCAAATAATCGAAAACCATCAATTTCAATTATACAACCACCAACATCGAATGGTTCATCAAATTCACTTACAACAGCATCTTCTTCATCTTCATCATTATCCTCATCATTTCCATTTTCAACTTCGTCAATAGTTGCTTCTGTTGCCGCGAGAAGTCGTGCTGATTCAAGAGTAATTGCACCTCATGATGTTATTCCTGATCAATCAATGTCAAACTCAACTTCAATTATAGTTGATGAAGATAGTAGTATGAATGATGTTGATGAACTTGAATCTGAAGAAGGTGTTTTCTTTTCAGTTATTCCAACGAATTCTCAAAAACGAAATTCTTTACTAAGTCCACATTCAACGCTTTCAACAACAACAACCACAAAAACAACTTCAACTTCTTCAAGCAATAATTCAAATGAAACTCCCACGGCAAATGGTGATAAATCAACAAAATCTGGAACTTGGAGACGAGTCAGTAAAAGATTTAAGTGGAGAAGTGGAAGTACTGCTGAATGAATTCCACTTGAAACTTGTTTTGCATCTTTAATATAATTCTTGTACTGTATATTATTTTTTTTTGTCTTGTCGATTTAAAATATACAGGAGGAAAAAAATGGACTTTGCATACGTTTAGTTCTATGTTTTGTTATTGTATTTAATTATTTGTGTTATTTGGCGCATTATTTTGGAAAGGGAGGGATGGTTATTATTATTTAATGCTATGTTATGTATTTCGTTATTGCATTGTATATTTATACGCTAGAGTATTTGGGTATTTTAGAATTTGAGATGATAATGAAATTAGCAATTACAACATATAAATATTCTTAAAACTATAAGTCAATTTCCTATTTTAAAATGGTATATATACAGTTACAATTAATTTATTCATGAGTAGCTTCTTTTAAGATTTCAACTCTACCAGTATTTTTAACTCCATCTTCACCAAAAAATACAACCAGACAAGTCATATCATCTCTAACTCTTCTTGAAGCAGGTGAAGGAATACTTAATAACATTGAAGTTTGATCTTTATCAATTCCACCTAATGCATTTCTAATAATATGAGTTGAAACATTTTTATCTTCAATTATAAATAAATCACGAAATTTAGTATCTGCTTTCTTTAAGTTTTCTTTTTTCTGTTCAATGAATCTTTCGGTTTGATAGAATTTTGATGAAAATAGTTGATCATTATTACGAATTTCTATATCTTTTAAATTCTTAAATAATCCTGACGATGTTGATAATTTATTTGAAATACCTGGTGCTGGTTTACCAATATCAAGTTCTTGTTTTCTCATCCATTCCGCAACAAGTCTAACAACTTGATCACTTGATAATTCATCCCAAATTCCATCCGTTGCCATAATTAAAAAATCACCTGGTTTGATCTTAGTGGTAACGATTTCTGGACGTGCTGTAACATATGGAGGACTCTTTGATTCTTTTGATGATCTTCTATTAAAATATTTATCTGATAATGAATCAATTACTGGTGATGGTAACTTATATCTTGCATCACCAAATGCTCTTGTTGGTTCTAATCCACCTAAAACTCTACCTCTTTGAATAACTGTATCTCTTTCATCCGGATGTAAATCTCGAATTCTTTTAACTTCTTCTTGATTTCTACCACATTGATCAAAACTTAATGGTGTTGCTGTATATCCACCTAAATCATTTAATGAACCTAGAACAGCTCTTGAATCACCTGTACAACAAACTCTAAGTGTTTTACTTGCTGAATCATACAGTGACAGTAATGCACATGATCCTGACATTGCTGGCATTAATAATTCGGGTGCCGCTGGTTTATACGGTAAATCAAAGAAATAATAAATTGGCTTTTTAACAATATCATCATCAAGTTTAACGAATGCATTTTCAATTGCTTTATTTATTGTTTCTGCATTTGATGAACTTTGAATTGCATACTGTGTAATAACTTCACTTGGTTTAACTGCTTCCATTATCTCTTTTGCAACATACGGCACAAGTAATTCTCTTAACTTGGCTGATGTATTCCAACCACCATGGCCATCAAATACTCCAAAGAAATACCAATCTGATTCTCCATCTTTAAATTTAACATCAACGATTTTCGCAGTATAATCATCTTCAATTTGTGGATTACTTGCTAACTGAGTAATATCGAATCTTGAAACACCATTTCCACGATCAACTAAATAACTTTCTTCATGATTTCTTAGAATTTTCGTAACTTCTTCTTGAGAAATTGTTCTTGTTGATTTTGTTGAAAAATTAGCTGCTGCTCTTGGAAATTCAACAATTCCTCCAAATGTATGCTTTGCATATTCTTTTGGTAATGATGGTGACGTTTCAATTGGTCTTGAATCATTTCTAATAATTCCATTTCCACTTCCAAATAATCTCTCAACAGTTCTCATAACTGACATTCCAATATTAGTTGACCCAATAGATGAATTCATTGAATTTGTTACTGATGTAGAAGTTGACGATGATGATGATGATGATGATGATACATAAATTGCTGATGCTGCAATCGCTGTAACTGTAGCTGTTACAACAACATTAATTGAATTTCGACGATATTTATTACCATTATTATTTATATTCTCAGTTGAACGTTTACTTCCATTTCGTGATGTTGAAAGTAATCTACTAGCGATTCTTGTTGTCATTATACTTGATCGAGATTCAATCACTCCTCTTGTTATTAAAACTGCCATCTTTGTTACCACTTCTCTTATAATATTTTAATCAAATAATCTCGTATTATATGTATGAAATTCACACTTAATGAGATAATTCAGCCTCTGATTTTGAATTTGGTTAAGTGAGTTGCAGAGTTGCACGTGTGATTTGCGTTTGTGAATCCAGCGAATTCGAACTTTAGAACTACTGTGTACGTAGAAAAAGTGCAGCAACGTCATTTTCCTCTGTTGGGAATTACGTACAGTAGTTAAACTTTGCCACATCGAAGGAAATGTAAACAATCAAATCCAATTATTCAATACAACAAGACAAAATAAAGTACTAAATTAATTGGTTTGAAACTAAATAGACTAATAACGTGCGCAAAATGTCAGCTTCAAATGTTCTTAAAATTCCATTACGACGAACTGAATCACTTTCATTTGCGACCTCGATTCGATCATATATTGATCAAAGTTATAGACAACATCCTGATATGGTTAAAAAGGATATAATTGATATTGATGAATTACGTGAAAAAATTGTAAATGTTGATATAAGAAGTTCGAGTTTGGTTAATTTGACAAAGTGAGTTGAATTGTGTGTGTGTGTGTGTTTATGAATTATGGGATATGGTTTGTTAATTGATCTAGGTACTTTTTACAGCTTACTTTCATGTCGTCAAAGTTTCCTTCTGATGTACGTATGTTAAATTAGTCAGGTGAAATGTATAATTACTAACATGTATAGATTAATCTTGATTTTGTATGGTATGGTACATTAGGATACTCAACAACCACACCAACAGTTCTTGCCGATCTTCAGTTTGAACGAGCAAATGTATTATATAACATTGCGGCGATATATTCACAACTTGGGATTGATGAGAATAGAAGTTCATCAGAAGGATTAAAATTAGCATCACAATCCTTTCAAAATGCAGCCGGATGTTTTGAATATTTAAAAGATAATGTATTACCAGAGATTAAAAATCAATTACCAGAAGATTTCAATAATTCAGTAATTTCAACTTTAATTTATTTAATGTTAGCACAAGCTCAAGAATGTTTCTGGCAAAAAGCTGTACTTGATAATATGAAAAATACAATAATTTCAAGATTAGCTAATCAAGTTTCTGATTATTATAGTCAAGCACTTGACATGTCAATGAAAAATGGGAGAATAAAATCTGATTGGATTCATCATTTTGAATGTAAAAAATTTCATTTCGAAGCTGCTGCTCAATATAGAATGTCAGTTGATTGTCTTGATAATGGGAAATATGGTGAAGAAATTGCAAGGATTCAAATTGCTCAAAAGGCAGTAAAGAAAGCTTTATCACATGCTAGATATGTATCAGATTCAGTTGCAGATGATTTAAAACATTTACAAGATCGATTAAATTCCGATTTCAAACGTGCTGATAAAGATAATGATTTAATTTATTTACAAATGGTACCTGCTGAATCAACATTATCACAAATTAAAAGTGCTGCGACCGTTAAATCAGTTATTCCTTCGTCAATTTCAAACTTCGCTGATTCAATAATGTCAAGAGAATATGGTCCCCCGTTATTTTCAAAATTAGTTCCATTTGCAACTCATTTAGCTGCAAGTATTTATGTTGATAGACGAGATACTTTAGTTCATAAATTAATTGTTGAAAAACTTGAAATTTTAACGGTTCAATTACATGAAATGTTAAATAATTTAAATTTACCGGGTGCTTTACAAGCTTTAGAAAGACCGGTTGGATTACCACCATCATTAATTTCACACATAGAAGAACTTAGAGCTGCTGGTGGATATACTGCATTACAAGCGACTTTAGATGATGTAAGACATTTATCACATGTTAATCAAGTTACATATGCATCAGCCTCAGAGATTCTTGAAAATGAAAGAATCGAAGATGAACAACAACGAATGAGATATGGTACTAATTCATGGAAAAGACCAATTTCTTCAGAAGCTGATAAACAATTATATTCAACAATGGAAATGTTAGGGTCAGTTTTAAAACAAGCTGGTGAAAGTGATGAGATTACAAGAGCTAAATTTCGTGATAACGAAAATGTATTTGTTTTAATGAGTAAAGATCTATCACAAGTTGAAAACTTTGTTCCCAGTGATATGCCAAGTAGTGATAATCTTGATCCAGAAGTTGAGAAATTTGGAATTGAGTTACGACAATTAATGAACGAAGTTTCAAAATTAGAACATAGAAGGAAAAGATTCATTGAACAAGTTATTGAGAAATCTAAAAATGATGATCCTGGTGAATTATTACTTCAAGAAACTGCTAGAATTGAACAACTTGATCCGCTTGGTAAAATTGAACCTTCAATGTTTGAAAAGAAATTTACTGAAAGATTGGTAATTACATATGATGCAGATAAGAAACGAGTTGAAGAAGATGAAGAAGAACAAGCACAATTATTAACCGAGATTGAACTAATTAATTTAGATTTTTCAGCAGCAGTTTCAAGAGCACGAGGAGCAATTTCATCTGAACGTGAAAAAGCTTTACAAACTCTTGAAAATGGATATTTTAAATTTAAAGAATTAACAAGTAATCTTGATGAAGGAAGACAATTTCATAATCAATTTTCAAGACCTATTAATACTTTCAGAGATGAAGTTAATGATTTCGTGTATAGTAGAAGAATGGAATCAAGAGATTTAGAAACTGATCTTGATAATCAATTTAGTAGAATGGGTTTATCAGGAAATACACCATCACCGCAACCACAGCAGCAACAAAATCAATATAATTCTAAATCAGAATTAAGAAGAGATAATCAAAGTCCATTACCTGCTCCAAGACCTCAAGGTTTACCTCCGCCTGTATTAGGTAGACAAGGTGGTGTTTGGAGTCCTGATAGCCCTATACAATTTGGGAAACGATTTTAATGGTGTTAATTTATTTGTTTCACAAGGTGATTTTTCAGATTTAGTTAGGAATGTAGGATTATTTAGTAGCTTGTTTGGAGTACTCAGTAGAGAGAAATAAACACATTGCATCAATCAAATAAGTTTATGAAGCCCATACGTCCACAGTAAGCGTTTTGATGTGTTGAATCAAATCTTCGTCGTTACTATATACACTACATATTTAAGTCAGATCGAACGGTGAGTTATCGCACGTTTGCACGGGTCCGAAAATTTGAGAGTACTCTATACTCAGCGATATATATTTATGCCGGTGATCTAGACTAGGTCAAGCCAGTTTTACATACACAAAGAACAGTTATAGAAACTTATATTCTATCGGCCGCTCAAATCGAGCCTTTGCTGTCATCTGCAGTACCACCTTCAGCTGGAACACCTTCTTCGCTCTCTTCACCCGGCCACTTAAATTGATCGCCAAGGCTGTCCAAGGAAGCCTTGATTCCAGGTTGAACTACCGTGGTCATCCAATCTTTCATATTTTGCATAAAAAAATAGCAATCTCGTACACCCTCGTCCTCAGAGAGATCAAATACCTTAATTTTTGACATAAAATACTCATTTGTGCTTGGATTTTTAAAATGCACATAAGCGGTCGCAACATGGAAAAAATGATAGCGTCCGATGAAGATTTATACTCCTGTTTGGATTTGCCTTATCAAGTATGTACAGATGCGACTCAACACGTTGTGCGCCTGCAATAACCAACGGAAATGTGCCACACGTAGCCTTAGAGTTGTCGAATTTCATTTCGACGTTCATCAGAAACACTGGAAAATAGGCCTTAGAAGTCTTTCCGCTCGGCCAGCAGTATGCAGAAGCACAAGGACGTTCCAACAATTTGGTCTGCTGTTTCGTCCACCCACCATTTCTAGTTGTTGAAAAGCCAAGAGAAACATATGGTCTTGGGTTCACCAAATCCCGCGTAATCGAATTTTGCAAGGGATCGAGCGGCCATGCTTGTCCGCTCGTTAACTCCAAAATCTTTGGCGATAAACTTGACAATAATTCCAAAAATATCAAATTATATGGATCTTTACGGTTATTAAGATGCATCGCATCGACAAGAAGACCTCGTATAGTCCTAATCTTCTGAAGACTTGGATCTTGTTCCGCGACACTAGCTTGAGCTTGCAATCCTTGAGCTTGAGTTCGATGCTTAGCGAGTTCCGGATCAAGGGAATCGTGGACTTGATGTGCCTGTTTCTGAGACGTGCGATTTCTGAGCAAATGCTCGTCTATGATCATCCTCACGTCAGCGGGTATCACATACCAATTGTGGTCGATCAGAAGTTTTTTCGAGTGTAGAGATTCTCTATATAAAGCATGACTTCAGTTATTAGTTTTTTGAGTACTTGAGCTGTGAGCCACATTCAATCTTCTTCGTTGCGAATCATGTGCCTCGTAAACTCCCCAAGGAAGCAGAGAGGTCTCCTGATAGTTCAGTTGCTGGTTATCAAGATTAGATGTAGTGTTGTCTCTAAATGTAGTGTTGTCTGACGATCTGCGTCGCTTGTTGGTGCTAGCTGAGATGCTGGGAACACTTGATGACGCTTGACTCTCAAGTGTCGGATCCATAGCGGTGCCCGCGGAAGATGATGACGACAACAAAGGAGAAGTACGTGAATTAGACATTATTAGTCTGGAAATGGAATCAGGATGTTTTTAGACGGCGCTTTAACAATCGTTAGTCTGAGCGTCGTTTGTAACTGCAAATGGGCATTCCTGCTGTGCATGACCGCGAGAGTTGAGAAACAGCAAGCGATACGATACACAAACTCCTCACTTATTCTACATACTGTGAATGCAATAAAAAGACCTAGCCCTATAGAGTTATTTAAAATGGTAAAAATTTAATTTAATTGCAACACCCGCGATTCCAACGTAGTCTCCTACCGTAGTACTAAGCGGGCCCATAGGAGTTTAACGAGAGCGGAGCAGACGGGACACTGTGCTTTCTCCTAGGTATGGTCGCAACTGGAAGGAATTTATTGGTCGCGGACTATAATCCGTTTTTTCTGACTAAGCGACGCGCGAAGGCTTATTCAGATCAGAGAGAATTGGGTGTGATGATTATGTAAGGCTCACATCAGCACTTGAACGGCAAATGCTTTGCTGGTGGTTTTACAGCTGGAGCTGATCGAAGTGAACTATACGTATTACTTATTGAAGAACTAAGACTAGTTTGTAATCTTGCATTTAACAGATCAACTACTTAAAATTATTTAATATTTTGTGTAATATTGTTTCAACTCAACCATACAGTACAAGAGAGCAATAAACAAACCAGCTTTCAACTTCAACATCTCACAATCACACTACGTGGATCTCAATATCAATTAATAGATTTTACTTCTTATTTCTCCAAAACACCAACAGCAAGTCCAGCTTGCATTCTTTGTAAAGTAAGTGCAGCAATCAAAGCAGCACCAACACCACTTCCATCTTCAGCTGGAACAAGTTTAATTGGATAATCTTTTGGTTTCATATCCCAGTCCAGAATTTCCTTAAGAGCTTGTGCTCCGCGTTCTTCGAAATGTGGGTATTTGTTGAAAACTGATCCATCAGCACCTCCATGGCATGTTGCAATTTCGCGCTTGATACTAATAGCAGCAACACCACATGCAGATAATCTTGCTGATCGTGTTCCAATTAATTCAGCAAGACGACGAAGAAGCTTACGCTCTGGTTCAGTGGTCTTAATATCAAATCGGGACATGAAGAGAAGTTCAACTTCAGTTAAATTCTCAAATGGATCTTCTTCAATTTGTGACAAAAGTGATGCATCGATTGAGTATGGTTTCTTAAGCTTCTCGATGTTCTGGTTCTCAAAGATAAATCCCTGGTTATACAAATCAAGCATAACCAATCGCTGAATCTCACCCATATATAAGCCAGCAATCATCTTCTCAAAAGCTTGTTGATTAGGACGTGGAGACTCATTGTCAATCTGAACGTCGTACGCAGTTCGTGGAAGAATAGCGTGCTCATTGTCAAAAGCACCCCATTCGCAATTAATGGCCATGTAGCTATCAGGAGGAAAATCAACAAGTCCGTCCAGCTTTGTAATATTCTTAACTTTCTCAAAATAGGCAGCTATTCAAAGATTAGTACCCGCGCATGAGATCTATGGTTAAATCACCTCAATACATACCATTGCAGCCGGTTCCAAAGATCAAACCCATCTGAGTGTCGGGATCGGTGTAGTTAGAAGCGACAAGAGTACCAGTTGTATCGTTAATCAAAGCAGTGACTTTGATTGGCACATTCTTCTTCTTGAGTGCAGCCTCGAGCATAGGCTGGACATCTTGTCCTTCAACACCATCAATATCGAATCCCTTGGTCCACCGTTGCAGAATACCGTTGTTAATAGCGGATTGACTGTACAATTCGTTAACTTAAGCTTGATAGCTACAACCAATTGTAGCACACATACCTGCAAGGATAACTGAAGGTGAATCCAAGATGAAGTTGCTCTCTGTCATTGACCTCATCAGCGTCGTGATGCTGTTTGACAAACGAGTCTAAACAATCGGCGATGTATTCCCAGAGTTGCTCAGATGTACCAGTCTTCATCTCTTCAGGCATATGATATTTGCATTGGGTAACATCAAAGTCTCGGTTACCTCCGAGTGCAATTTCACAGACTCGAAGATTGGTTCCACCCATCTAGATCAACGGTCAATTAGTTTGCTCAATCAGATAAAATTGCATCTAACTTACATCAAGGGCGAGATATTTTCCAGTTTCTTTTCCTGTAGGCATACTCATGACCCATGTGGGGTTCATAGGCTGAAGATTTTGTTAGCACTGACATCATCACATACAATCACAGCATCACATACAATGCTACCGCCTTCCTTTGAAAGACCTGCGAATTGTCAGTACAGTGTAAAAAAGGAAAAATTATAAACTTATCAACTCACCCTTGTCGAGTTCCGAAACAAAGTGCTTCACGATAGCCTTCAACTTATCAGTATCGACAGTGAAGAGCTTCTCGAGCTGAGCGATCTGCTCCAAGAGATCACGCGGGACATCGAGAAAAGAGCCCTGTAAAAATCAATATTCTGCTTCCACATAGTATTTGTATTCAATAACAGTCGTACCTTGCGGGACGGAGGCTTCTTAGGTCCGAGTCTGACCATTGTAGATAGGTTCGAGTAGTGTGTAGTAGAGTGCTATTAAAATGGTGATTGCTCTTTGAAGATCAGACCGGGCAAGACGGCAAAAGATCTGACGATTTACAGGGAGAGTCGATTAATGAATCTGCTTCCAATTGCTAATCGCTTGCGGTTGATTGTCAAACAAGTGCACACCGAGCGAAGACTTGTGAAACCTGTAATGTGGCCGGTCAAACAGAGAGAAGCGGTCAGATATAAATGTGCTGCCTCGAGGTCGAGGATCCACGGACCAGGCGCAGAAGCCGACGGATGACGCCGCGCTTAATTTGGAGGTCTATCCGGTATTTTGCGGCCCCGCCAAAGCCGCGCGGATGCTCGGTGCTAACAAAAAACTATAATCTGAGGGACTGGATCTGTATCAGTGTACCGTATATCACTCAGACGATCCAAATCCTTTCCTTTCTACGTCCGCTATCTTCAACTCTTTCATTACATTAAAAGACAATGGATGGATCAGAAATGCCTTTTGACCGGGACTGCAGGCCGTGATGTTCATCTTTATCTTTGCAACGGGTCTACATCTACACGAAGGTTAGCACAGCAGCCGGAACAAACAGAAGAAACTCTTATAGGAGGTTTTTATCCAAAACGGCTCTATAACGGAATCGATGCTTATTTGGATTTTAAAAAACGGTTTGCTGGAAGGTGGAAATCGATGGCATCTTCGAAATCGAGAGTCAGATCAAGTATTGACAGCGACGGAGAAACCTGTGGCTGAAAGATCTTATGCTGTTCATTGTTAAGATAAGATTACATACTGTTACTTATTATATATCTAATTATGATCGTATAGGAGTTCTAGAAGTAATTGCAGAAAAATTTGTTCGACGAATAATGACTCCGAGCTCGTCAACCGGCAGTTTCGAGACGCTGTTCGACAAAGAGATCGGAAATGTATGATGACTAGAAGTCGCGGAGGAATTGCATTGAATCAATGGGCTATTTATGTTGCTGCACATATAGTCCAGTCCCAACTCATCGGGAGGGTTTATGGGAGAGAAAGATTAATTCTTGATTGAAGATAAAGATAAATTTAGACACAGTATCAACTCGCCTCAAAACGGATTGCTCTTAAGGAAGGATGTGCACGCTTTTGTTTGATCAGTAAATCGTTGCCCTGACGTGAGTACTCTAATGCTGCTTACTTCGTGAGTACTACTTACTTCATTTTAAAGAGCAATTATAAAATCACCTCGTTCGGTGACAACACATTTGACGTGGACGGCCGAGTTCTTGATGAAGCTTGCCGAACTTCTAGTGATTCTTTTTGTATACCCGATGAGCTTCTTCGATGGCACGTTCGACAAGTTGTGCTTGCAAATACGCGGGGTGCAGGGGAACCGGTTTTCGAGACGGACTTTCCTCATGGCTCAGACACAATTGCAGCATTACTTGAGGAACCGTATGGTAAAGAGCGGTTTGAAATCGAGATCCAAGCCAGGTTATTTTCATTTGGAAGGCAATAGGATTGCTGAGTTGAATACCTTGCTGAATACTTTGCTGTTTCTGGCTAGTAATCGGTGTTGACTTGGCTGCCGTCCAAAGCGTGAAAGATAACTTCTTCATGCTTGATATAGATAGTGATAACAAGAGAACAAACTATGATTTGTTTGTAGCCAGTGAGAGTGTAGTAGTCACATTATTCAAAGTGGTATAATGTGATAGCTCAGTAAGTGGTTTCTTGCCCGGTACTTCTGGCAACGGCTTAGTTTTCCGAACCTTGAGCACCTGTAATTCAATATCCTACCCGTGAGGGGTGCAACCCTGGTGACAGGATCCAAAAGAAAGAAGTGCATGTTAAAAAGTGTTAAAAAGTGCACGTGGGTTTTTATAGATCACATAGGTGCAAGCAACCCATTTCGAAATCGCTGAAGGAGATCCACTGATCCCGATTCTGGTGTAAGTACGCGGTGCGTATATCTGACGCGTGGTAAAGCGAGAATATATACTATTGTAGAGTCGTTTGTATACCCAGATTGCTACTGAATGCAAAGTAATTAGATCAAACATGGCGGCCACTGTTACAGAGAGCACGCAGACTGATCGAGCCGAACAGAAGTGGGACTGCAGGATTTCTGCACGCGTCGCCAACTCGCGTCGCAAGTCCCAACACAACACCTGACACGTAAGTTCACAACAACGAAGCAAGGGCTTTCAAAACAAATCGATCGATCGACATCGTGATTTATTACTATCATTGCTACAACAATTTTTTGGATCACGGTTAATTGGAATTGCTACTGTTGGTACTTCTTTTTTTGCTTTGAGTCTCGAGATACTTATAAAAGTGAAGTAGCAACAAATCAAGTAGCGATCTTCTATCCAAAGTATGTCTTCTTCAACACCACAGTCAGGTTTTTTGTTTGCATCTTCCCCCGCAAGCATAACCACTGCTCCTCCTTCTTCGATTAAATTTCCATCCTTTTCGCTTGAATCTCCCACCGCAAGCACAACCAGTGCTTCTCCTTTTTCGACAACATCTCCATATTTATTCGGTGCATCCACCACAAGTACAGCCACTCCACCAGCCAAGCCAATCTCACGACAAGAACCGCCTGCTACCTCGGGCGGTAGAACCAGCGCTGAACTAACATCAAATCCGACAGACTCGCGCTCGACGACTCCTATCCAGAGAGCTGTAACGCTTGCAGAAATGGAGACTGAATCTACAGCTGATGCAGTAAAAACTGCTGCACCAGCGGTACATCCTGCAACAAGTATATTCGCGACTTCTACAACAAGCACTTCAACTCCATTGAAGCAGTCAACCAAGCCTGAAGAGCCCAGCTCGACCGAAATGTTTAGTTCCGAATCAACCAGTTCAGGATTAGCAGCAACTCCAGATCTCTCAAGCGAAGAAACCGAAGACGAAGAGGTGACAAAGAAGGAGACTACCGAAGACACTGCGACTCCAAAGCCACAAGCAACTGCAATGTACGGATTACTCGAGGAAGAGGACACAGAAATTAGTACAGTTAGATCAGAGGCCCTCTCACCCGAACAAGAAGATCTCTCGCTTGATGAATTAATGAAATTGGTTGCATCACTTAAAATCGAGGCTCAGTTATTGAAGGACAAACAAAATGTAACTGCTGATGAATCAGAGCAGACAAAGTCAGCATTAATTTCTGAATTAGTGGAAAAGAAGCAATTGATTGAAATGATCAAGAAGTTGGAAGATCAAATTGAGAATCTTCAAATGCAAAATTCTTCGTTGAGAGAAGCTTTTGCCAAAATGGATCCAGTAATGAGCAATGATGTTGCCACAATTACCGTTACCAAGTGCCCGTAAGTCGACTTATTTTATTCTTTTATTCGAATCAGATCGCTAACTTTAATGCTAGTTTCTCTATCGAGGAAGTCTACGAGCATTTAGAATTCATCAAGGCTTCTATCATCGTTATTTACTCTTTGATACCTCCTGGAACCACAGATCAGCATACTATGCGTATTAGATGCAGCGGTAATGAAGCAGGATCCTGCATCTACTTCTTTTTGTCATGGCATCCTTTGTACAAGGGTATCTCGGTCAAGCTCAGTAGTAGCCCGGCAGGTATGTTAAGTATTTGAGCGTCCTGATCTACGGAGCTGATTTCTAGCATCACAATCAGAAGAAAAAGTTGCACCCACATCCTCAGCCTTCGGTTCCAGTTCTCTTTTCGGCAGCAACTCGTTCCCTCGCATATAGGATTGGCACAATCATCAACACCGTATGGTTAGGTGACTCACTCACTTTGCAGTGCAGGGCTCTCTATGAGAGATCAACTTCCATTTTGTCTTCAAACCAGAGATGATCATGCAGTCGCTCAACTCATCCTTTCTCTTCGATAATAAATTAGTAACTACTGTTTGCAAGTGAAATTTTAAATTCTCAATATCGTTCTAAGTAACTTGAATGAAATGCGTATGTCTTTCTAAGTCGACTGTAGTGTACTGCAGATTACTGTAGATTTGTTTTCAAGCTGGACGCGGTGATCACGATCAGCCTGCACTAAAATGCGGGGACTAGCGCGAACACTCCAACGCCACGCGGCGTCTAATCTCGCTTAAACTCTTCTCATCCAGACTTCAAAACTGTTTTTTTCGAGCACTTGATCTGCTTCTCTGAGACTCTCAATTGTACATATAGTAAAGAGAGTAAAAGAATAATATAATGTCGAGTCGGAAAGTACTCCCATTAATTATTAATGGACGTCGAATCGTTTCCGAAAATACAGCACGACAGTTCCCGGTTTACGCCCAAGAAAAGCGGTTTGATCCAACCACCATTAACGATCCAGCAGCATCAACAGCCTATGAACCAAAACTATTACATTATGTTCAAGGAGCGACTAAAGCAGATGTCAAAGAAGTTACTAGAGCTGCTAAAATAGGATTCGAAACTTGGAAAAATGTTAAACCGCTAGAAAGACGAGATTTGTTACTTAAAGCTGTGGATAATTTGGAGAAGACACGGGATCTGGGTATTGAGATTGCTATGAATGAGTGCAATCCTAGTGTACGTCAATAATTGAACTAAAGCAAGGACCATTTAGACTGACAGATCAAATAGAAAGATTACGCGTCATTAATGTATAACTTCGCAATTCAGCATACGAAAGAATGGGCAAGTGCTATTTCAACCGTATTCAAAGGTGTGGTGCCAGTAACTGAGAATGGTGATTCTGTTCCATTAGTTATGCGCGAACCAGTCGGACCTGTACTTGGAATTGCACCATGGAATGCTGCTGCAATTCTTACTACTCGAAGCTTTGGTGCACCACTTGCTGCTGGCTGCTCAGTTGTTTTCAAGGTGAGTCCTGAAGTCTTGTTAAAGTGAACAGAATACCAACTACTAGATCTACAGACATCACACATGGCGCCAGCTTCACAAATGCACATGGTAGACGCTTTTATTGAAGCAGGTCTTCCAGATGGTGTTATCAACATCTTACATACTCGTCCAGAAGATTCAGCAGAGATTGTTAATGAATTAATTGCGTCCCCGGAAATCCGCAAGATCAATTTTACAGGCTCAACGTCAGTTGGAAGACAGGTTGCAAAAGTTGCCGCTGAACATATCAAACCAGCGCTACTTGAATTAGGGGGTAAAGCAGCAACAGTTGTACTTCCTGATGCTGATCTCAAACTTGCTGCTGAAAAGACATTGGTTGGTGCTTGGTTAAATCAAGGCCAAATTTGTATGTCATCAGAAAGAGTATTTGTTCATCGTGATGTATATGAAGAATTTTTACAAAATATTGCACAGATTTCACAATTCTTACAGCCTGTTTTTGGAGGATATCCACAGGTTGCTTCGACAAATGCTGATTATATTACAGAGCTAATTCAAGAGAGTGTTGCGCAGGGAGCGAAACTAGTTGTTGGAACTCTTGAGAGAGCAGGAAATAGTACAATCATACCGACAGTTCTTGCGAATGTTAATTCAAATTCAAAATTATACTCTGAAGAATCATTTGGGCCAACTGTTATCGTTGTTTCAGTTGATTCTGTAGAAGAAGCAATTTCACGTGTTAATGAAAGCGTTTATGGATTAACTGCAAGTATATTTTCAAAAGATATCGTCAACGCTATCAGAATTGCTAAAAATATTGAGAGCGGCGCTGTACATATTAACGATATGGTATGTTACTGTCATGTTTATTACTTATTCATAAATTATTCATACTAACTTCATGTATAGACTGTTCATGATGAATCAACACTTCCGCATGGAGGCGTCAAGAATTCTGGATATGGTAGATTTGGATCCACTTGGGGAATCGAAGAATTCACGGTGACTAAAACTATTCGTATTGCTGGGTTTTAAGAATATCATGTCATATGAAAGTTATTTCAAACATCTTCTATAATCTGTAAATAGCATAATGTAAATAGCATAATTGCAAGACTTAGTAAAACTAATTAATGTAATGTAATGAGATGTTGTACGTAGTAGATATATATAAACCAAATTTATCTCTCGAGCAGAGGATGATTTTCACGAATCATGCACCTGGTAGCCCTCTAAAGTAACATCCACGTTCTCAGAACACCGAGGATACAGACACGCGTCGTATGATTATACCACGCGTAATCTTATTCCTAAACTGAATACACCGACTACTGTTCCTATAATTACCTGTCACTGGCTATATATTACAGCAACTAAGTATTTATTAGTCGGTGTTGTATTTACTGATATTGCTGGGTGGCACACCACGCCAGTCGCTGATTGGCCGAGTCGTCGCGTCGCAGCCTGCATATTGTGCGACCCGTGTGACGCGGTCCATCACACTCAACCAGCCAAACTGACTGGCGCAGCCATTTTCCTATAAAGCGCCCATCGCCCACTTCCTCCTCTCTTCCCGCTCTTGTTTCCTTCCTACACCACAGCACTAGCGCTATCTACGTTTTACCACCCCACCACACCACAACGACGTTTCATGACGAGCATTTTCTGCTCGCCGCGATCATCTGCTGATTTCTTCTTCTTTAGATCGTTTGCATTGTTTCCCGTGGATGATTTCCAGTTATATCAGTGACCCCGTTCGGACGATGGATTGATCCAGTGCAGGGTCTTTCTTGACGGATGCCTTTGGCCCCCACTATTTTGCAATGTTCAGGATCCGTTCTTGCATTGGCGTAAAAGTCCTTCCAGGACTGATACGGCTGCCCGTCACCTGCCTGTTCCTTGCAGTGTTGCGTTTTGTCTTCGGATGAGCGCAGGACTAACCATTCTTTCTAGTTTGTGCTGTTTATCCCCAGGTAAGGAGTACAGGTATCTTGTTGTTTGCTGCATCAGATGACTGGTCGTTCCTGCCGCGACCAGGATGGTGGAGCCAGGCTGAGTGGGTGCCGTTGCTGTCACTGTAGTTGCAGTGATCCAGGGATGACTTCGGTGGACCATGGTCCATTCCAGTCCTGAGTATTTGCCATAAGTACTAACAAGGGGTATTGAAATTATTGCTAAAAAATGGCGGCGAGATGTGCTCATCTTCGCCGACGATCTCAGTAAGTACTCCTATTCCTTTTAATTGGCTCGTCATGAAACGGTAAATTGTGTGAGGCCGCATATAAAATACAAATGGATGTCGAGTAAGTACTTTTATTGCTGATCTCAAGAACCTCTAATCTCCTGTTATTGCACTGGTTTGTTCACGTGTTGTAAATTCGTTATCGTTCGTTGTCATTTAAATTAAAATTATTCAGTGTTTTTGTAAAATAGATTTGCTTTGTACATCATCTCAACCGTAAGTCAGTAAAGCGTTTAACACATTGCCATATATGTACTGTAAAATTTCACATGAAGAAATAACAATGCGTTGTCTTGGAATCAATTTCGCCTCCAGACCCTCGCTAACATCACTGTCAGCGAAGCGCGTGGTACTTTTATGATCGATCTTCTGATCCCACGTTCCAACAGAGATCACGGATCAGCGACTTGATTTCACATTTTACAGCTCAAAATATTTTACATTCCCTTCAAAATTAATATCGCGAGTTACGACTTAAGACAAAATGGTAATTGACTACTCAAAGTGGGATAAACTTGAATTATCAGATGATTCTGATGTTGAAGGTAAGGAAATCAGTTGAGCCCCTGATCCATAGTGACGAAACTGAGGTGACTAACTTGACTTGATTTATTTATGTAGTTCATCCAAATGTCGATAAGAAATCATTTATTAAATGGAAACAGCGAGATATTCATGAAAAAAGAGAACAAAGACAAGCAGAGATTTCACAATTAAAGATTGAGAATAAAATGAATGATGTATTAATTAGAAGACTTGAACGGTTACTAAGTCAACTTAAATCACCTTCAGCACAAAATGCAACTAAACAAGAACTACTAGATTTATTAAGTAAATCTGCTGAAATGCCTGTTGAAGGTGAAATTGATGCTTTCGCTCAAGAAAATGGTCCGAGTTATGTCGATATGATTAAGTCATTAAATGATCAAGTTGGTAGTGAAATTAGTAGGATTTCACCAAATGCAACCGGTCAAGAATATAAAGCTGCATTAATTAAAGCTTTTGGTGAACATGAACAGAAATTAAAAGAATTACAAACAAAATGCAGCAAAAAACTAACCGAATTACTAAATGAAGAATCAAAACATATTACTTCAGACGATTTACATATTGGATTCGATAGTACTAGGGTTGCTAAAGCAGCACCTGAACCAAGTTCAAGTAAAGCTGTTACAAAGGAGAAGGAAAAAGTTAAGGAGATTGAAGTACTTAATGCACCTGCGGCTACTGGATCTGAAAAAGGTAAAGAGATAGTGGCCGATGAAAGTGCTAATGCTGCTGCTGCGGACTCAGATGATGAAGGTGAAGGATATAAGATTTCAGATTTAGCAGCTTCGTTTGCTTCTATTAAAATTGGAGAATATCGAAAATGTCTTGAGTTCATTGGAAGTCATCCTGAAGTTGTATCTGAAGAGGAGTCAGATGGTATTATTTATGAGGCATTTGGTAAAGAGATGGAAGGAAAGCATAATGCTGCGAAGCGACATGTGCATAACGCATTATTGCTACAGTATTGCAGTAAATTGGGAAGAGATGGGGTTTCAGTGTTTTTCAGTAAGATTATGACACCAGGACATCCATCGTTAAAAGCGTTTTTACAAGATGTTGAACAAACGTATGCACATATTAGGAGCCGATCAGTTGTAATGCTTGAAGAACAAAAAGCAAAAGCGGAAGAAGAAGCTGAAGAGGAAATCATCAATCTTGAAGAAGCTTCAGATGAAACTCTTGCTGAATTAGGTTTATCTAGGGAAGATGTTGAAAAATTTAAACAGGAGCAAATGGAAAAAGATGCTGCTGAAGAAGCTGAAGCTGCGGCTGCGGCTGCCGCGGAAGGCGCGAATTAGCTTTCAGTTGGTTGCATTCGGTAGTTAGTTTATGGAAACAATGAAATCAAGGCTATGCATATGAAGTGAATCTAGTACTGTAGCAGAATATCACATGTAGACTAGCTACAGGTACCGAACAAGCACAATGTGTATGTATAAGAAAGATGGATAAAATACTGCATTTCAAGTAGAACAGGGCGCGGATAAATTGAACAGAACAAGAACATTCAAACTAATAATGTCAAAGATTATTTAACAGCTGGTACATAAAGTACATATTACAGCGGTAAGGAATGAAGTGTAACTACTATAATTAGAACACAAGTAGGTCATGTTATTGAGCTAATTTAACGAGTCATCTGTAAACACGGTTAGCATTTGTTTCGTTGAACTGATAGTAGAAGTAAATACACACCATCATACGGACAAACTCGTTGTAATCGATCTTGTTGTCGTTGTTGATATCAGCTTCTCTGATCATCTGGTTAACCTCGTCGTCGGTGAGTCTCTCGCCAATTGAAGTCATGATTCGTTTAAGCTCATCAGCATTGATATAACCATCGTTATCACGATCGAAAACACGGAAGGCTTCCCGGATTTCTTCTTCGCTGTCTGTATCCTTCATCTTGCGAGCCATCATGGTCAAGAACTCTGTGAATCATTCGGTTGAGTTAGCACTCCGATCTGCAACAGTGACAACAACACCATCATATTCGTAAACCACATACCAGGAAAGTCGATCTTGCCGTTACCATCACGGTCGACCTCGTTGATCATGTCTGCGAGCTCTGCCTCGGACGGGCTCTGACCCAGACTCCGCATGACGGTTCCAAGCTCTGTTGTGCTGATCTCGCCTAGAGTGAAGGAGAAAAAAGTCAGAAGGAGGACAATGACGCGTCAGCCGCCGAGCAACGATGCTCAACAACCGCCAATGGAAATCCACATACCATCACTGTCCTTGTCGAAGACGGTGAACGCCTCCTTGAACTCGTTGATCTGCTCCTGGGTGAGTTGATCGGCCTAAACAAAGCAGAAAAGTCAGTGGTGGACGCGACGATGCCGTCGAGGTAGCCGCATTGGCCGCCGGACGTGCACAATTGGCCGAAAGAAGAACAAAGACGCACCATTTGCGATAGATGAGCTGTTGAATGCAGATGGAATGCAAAAACGCGTGAAGAGGAGCGGAGACAAAGAAAACACGACGTACGGGGACGGTCGAGGAGATTGTTAGGCGGCGTATTCGCAGCTGCTACGTAACTTCACGCAACAGTCACCGCCAGAGCTGGCACCGCCGCAGCACCGCCACTGATACTCAGCGCACCGCCACGGGCACTCTTTACGAGGGGTGTGTACCAGCCACGCCGGCGTCATCCGGCGAGTCACATGCACAGAACGCGAAAACTGCTCCTGCAGCAATGGTTGACAACTGCTGTAAACCTACCACTACGCCGTCAACAGCCAGATATCTACACTCTCACGGTCTCTGCGACTTCCAGTGCACTCAGCAGGGCCACAGTCACCGACTTTATCGTGCCAGACAGGCAATTGGCTTTCGCATTGAAGCATTCCGCGTCCTCTGTCCGGCCACGCGCTGGCTGCCGCTCTTCTTCGTGCCTCTCGGGTGTGATATCACTACGGCAGTCATGAACGCGCTGCGTCTGAACATCACTGTCGGCGTCCTGGCCCGGCAACTGGTGCGTCCAGCTCCAGCTGTGCTATTGGCATTGACTGGTTCGTTCAGGAGTCCCAATAGTGTTCGAGGAATCGCCAGTATAGCCCGGTCATCAAGGTGCAATGTTCAGTATCCGCTAAGCTACCGCGCCACAAGTAGTTCTGTTCTCGCATTAGCACACCGGTTCAACAGCACAAGCTCAAGATCCGCGACAACATCCAGCACCTCAGCAGAGAAGACGACAGACAAATCCCCCGAGGAACCTTCAACAGAACCAAGTGAACAGGCCGAGCCAGAGAAGTCCAGCGATGAGTTCGCGCGGTCTGCTAAGGCCGAGAAGGCAGCTGTCGTCGACTTATCTGCTCGGCTATCACAGCGTGATGCTCCACCAAAATCAGCTGCATTTAACGACATTGCTCGTCTATTCAGACTCGCTAAAGGTGAATCATGGCCTCTTGCTGCTGCATTCGCATTACTTTGTCTGTCGTCTGGTGTGACGCTTCTCCTCCCATTCTCAATCGGAAAGATTCTTGATATCGCTACCAATCCTACAGCTGACAGTTCAATTTTCGGTTTATCTCTTAATCAATTTTATGTTGGACTCAGTGTCGTATTCATTCTTGGTTGCATTGCAAACTTTGGAAGAATTACAATTCTGCGTATTGTTGGTGAACGTCTGGTAGCTCGGCTGAGAACAAAACTGTACAAGCAGACTGTTACACAAGGTTAGTGCACACGTCACGTTAAAATCTTGTATACAAGCTAATTTAATTGTTAGATGCCGAATTCTTCGACGCCAATCGAGTTGGTGATCTTATTTCTCGACTTTCAGCAGACGCGAACATTGTTTCAAAATCACTCACGCAGAATGTTGCAGATGGTCTTCGTGCCGTTGTTTCCGGTGTTGCAGGCCTTTCAATGATGGCATACGTTAGCATTAAACTATCAGCATTAATAATGCTGATTGTTCCACCAGTAGGTGTATTTGCATTCTTTTACGGTCGGAGGATTCGTAATGTTGCTCGCGAAACTCAACAAGCGCTTGGAAATGCAACCAAAGTTGCTGAAGAACGATTAAGTAATATTCGAACTGCACAAGCATTTTCTGGTGAGATTTCAGAAGTTAAAAGATATAATGAGCGTGTACGTGAGATCTTCTCTTTAGGAAAACGTGAAGCAATGTACAGTGCTACTTTCTTCAGTTTGACTAGATTTTCAGGAAATTTAATGATTGTTACCATCTTGGGAGCTGGTTCTCAAATGGTCTCATCCGGAGCAATCTCAATTGGTGACTTATCATCATTCATGATGTATGCTGGATATACAGGTGGATCAATGTTTGGATTATCTTCATTTTACGCGGAGCTCATGAAAGGTGTGGGAGCAGCAAGTAGATTATTTGAACTTGAAGATCGTAAACCAAAGATTAAGTCAACTATTGGTAAACCTATTCCAAATAGAGGACGCGGCGAAATTGAATTCAAGAATATTTCATTCGCATACCCAACCCGACCTGCTGTTAATATTTTTGATGGTTTATCTTTTAAAATTCAGCCGGGTAAGAATGTTTGCATTGTTGGTCCGTCCGGAGGTGGTAAGAGTACAATTAGTCAGTTATTACTTCGATTTTATGATCCATTGAGCGGATCAATCACCATCAATGGAGAGGATATTCGAGAATTTAATTTGAAAACACTTCGTCGTGCTATCGGTGTTGTATCACAAGAACCTGTTCTTTTCTCGGGTACAATTGCTGAAAATATTGCATACGGAAAACCAGGTGCATCAAGAGCGGATATATTAAGTGCAGCACGTAAAGCAAACTGTGATTTTATTCAAGATTTTCCTGATGGATTGGATACACAAGCAGGAGCAAGAGGTACACAACTTAGCGGAGGACAAAAGCAAAGAATTGCAATTGCAAGAGCATTAATTAGAGATCCCGCAATTTTAATTTTAGATGAAGCTACATCCGCACTAGATGCAGAATCTGAATCTGCTGTTAATGAAGCTCTTGTAAGATTAATGAAATCCAATACAACTACAATTTCAATCGCTCATAGATTATCAACAATTATGAAGAGTGATTTTATTATTGTATTAAATGGATCAGGTCAAGTTGCAGAACAAGGTACATTTAGAGAATTAAGTTCAAATCCAAATACTTTCTTTTCTAAATTATTATTGGATAATCATTATGCCCTTTCAGGATCATCAGATAATTCATCAGAAGAGAGTGAACTAAAACGTGAAGAAGAAGATATCCTCAATGAAGAGCTTTTAGAATTAGTCGACGAAGAACAGGAACAGGAAGTAAGAAAAGAAAATGAACGTCCATTTGCTCCTTAAACTTAATTATTCTATTTAGAAATGGATTATAATTTTGTTATGGGACATTGGGATTTTGGATCTTTGTTTGGAACGAAGATTGCTGTGTATACTGTATGTGATTTTTTGTGTATAAGAGAGAACATAACGACATCATGACAATTAATTGGCATGAACGGTAATTTGTATATATTTAATTATGAACTGCATTTCTTGAAATTCTCAGTAGTAATTTGAGTTGACATAGACATCATTTACACTACAAATGTAAAACTCATTAATCCCTGTAATTTTTAGATGGTAGATAGTAGCCAAATAGTCAATCACTCTATAACAATAATTTGATTCAAATATTTAAATACATACAAGTATATACTGCAAACTACATCATGAAATTTTCGATAAACATAAATATTTAATAACCTTTGGCACCAGGAGCATCTGGAGCACTTTTAAGTGATAGTAACATTTCCCTAAATCTAGTTTTATCAACTTTAGTCGTCCGTGCATTCTTTTCAGATAAATCAACAAGTTTAGCAATTCTTTCCCATGTGGTTCCTCCTGCTACAGTACTTTCTTGAGATTCAATGAATTCTTTCTCTTCTTGTCTATATTGATTGGTTAAAATTCAATTAGTGGTCATCCTCAATCAAATAAATAATGAAATTAAAGAGAAATACATACCTAATTTGAGCAATTGCCTTCTCTTTCTTATCATTATAATTATCATAGAAATCATCAATAGCTTGTTTAGCAGCTTCTCTTGTTTCAGTCTTTCGTGTTTCACTTTGTTGATCTCTTCTTTCAATTGCAAGTTCTCGACGTTCTCTCCATTCCCTAGTTAAATTTGTTAATTAGATGCATTGATTCAGTCATATTCTAAATATAAATGAACACGTACTTAACAACATCAGCTTCCTCTTCAACTACTGGGGCAGGTACTTCTGTAAATGCCTATCAATCAATTAGCACAATTCGATAGACCGGTCACATAATTCAGTATAAACGTACATTTCCATTGGTAAACGGGTGAGATTGCTCCAAACTTTGGGATAATCCATTAACATCGTCCGCCGGTTCCGCGTCACCGTTTAATAGATCAATTGAAGGACCAGCAAGGGCAGCAGCATCTGAATCACCTAAGATTGCCTTCTCACGAGCAACGAAATCTTCTTCAGTTGTTGGAACTCCAAAATCAATTGCATCTTCTCCATTTGTTGGCTCAATTGTAACTGCTTCGGTTTTTCCATCGTCGATCTCTTCGAGGGATGGGAAGTAGGTGGTCATCTTGTATATTATTTGACGTCACGCTATTGAAAACTGAAATGTGAATAAATAAAACAAAGACAATCAGTTGATCTTGTTAATGATAATATAATTGATAAATAGATATTCCGAACAGATCCGTATAGATGATGGCGTTGATACGTAAATGAATCCTCGAATCAATCAACATAATCGCCATCTGGTTAACTCGGCTGTCCGCAGTATGGGCGCCGCCCAAATGTGGCTGCGTGCGACAGAAACACAGCCACTGTGGCTCACAGGATCTCGCTACAGTACATGAACTTGATCACTCGATCACTTGGTTGTATAGCTTGTTTATTTATCATACTTAGTATCTATATGGTGCTCTTATTTTACTTCCGACTTAATCTGTCATTTGTAGCATTGTTTACAAACTGACATAGCTTAAAGATCGTTCAATATTCGACAATCAACATCGATCCGATCAGATCCTTGACAACACAATGTCATATTCAGAAGACGTTGTTGCAAGTAAATTATCAGGAGTAAATGAGACTCAAGAGTCTATTGTAACTACTTCACAATGGGTTAGTTTATTTATTTCAATAAAGCTGACGAGTTTTGCTGCTAATATTAAGTTCATTATAGATTATGTTTCATAGAAGACATGCAGATCAAACTGTTAAAACATGGGCTCAAATGTTGAAAGACGGTATGATTCAACAATTTAGTTTGTTAATTCTGTTTTTAGATTCATTTTACTAATGATTTACCATGTGATAGTCCCCGCGCATCGAAAATTAGCTCTCATATATCTTGCAAATGAGGTAGTTCAACAATCCAAAGCTCGTAAACGAGAAGAATTCCTACGTGCATTTTCACCTGTACGTTTACATTATTTGGCAAATTACTCTTATTCAACTCAGTTAACTAATGTGAAATATAGGCAATCGCTGATGCGATGGAAAGTGCATATAGACAAAGTTCAACGGATATTCAACAGCGAATAAAAAGAGTTGTGGATGTTTGGAAGCAACGTGAGATTTTCTCTGGTGCTGTTATGAGTCAATTGAATAGTAGTCTTGATGGTAAGTTATTAATTTACTTTATTTTAATTTATATAATGAAAGTGAAGAAGAAACTAATTAGTGGTGTAGATGCAGATCAGAAGAAACCAAAACAGATTGGAGGTGGAAGAAGACTTGGTGGTCAAAGTACATTTAATTTACCACCAGAGATATCAAAAGTAATGTCACTAAGTGGTATAATTACTTCAAAAACAGGAGCACTTGCACCAATATTAACATCAACCGAAAAACAATATGAAACTTTAACAAATGCAGATGCATTACCTGCTCCAGCAGAATACGTAATTCAAATTAACGACACGTTAAAGAAAATTGAAGAAACTAAAACATTATCTAATGAATTAGTAAATTCAAGATTAGATCATGTTAAACAATTACAAACAATGTTGGATACTGCGAAAGCAGCAATGGAATCAGACAAATTACAAAACTCAAAAATTATTGAAATGGAAGATAAAACTTTGAAATTGAAAAAAGAAATTAATCAAATGATTTCTGGCGAATCTAATGATGATGGTGATGATTTGGAAATGGAAGATGACAAAACTCCACCCGTTAGAGCACCTTCAATGTCACCTCTTAGTGATAGAGGTGAAAATGATGACGATGATGATGGATATGTTCCCCAGCCGCAATATACACCAATGTTTCCAACGTTGAGTAATGAAAATGATAAGAAAGCTGAAGAGCCTTCAAAAGAATCTACAAACGATTTGTTGAGTGATATCAAAGGTCTTGATCCTGGTGTTGCTGAATTCTTGCAATCCATTGGCTCAAAACCATAATTACGATTAGCTGGTTTTGTATTCCATGCTGAGAGTTCACAGTTTTGTCAATTTTGTATATATAGGCCTACTGTACAATAGTTTTAGAGGTCAATTCATTCCCCTAATGCATGTTACAATATAAATCATTAACCATAGATTGTCCGAATTCGGCAATTCAAGATAAAACTACGCCCTAACCCTATGTCAAAGTAAATACTAAGAAATCAAGCGCGCTTGATCCATCGTATCAATCTACCAGCCGTCGTACAAAAATTAAGAATTGATTTGATTTAAAATATAAGTTAATTTAAAGTGGATATATCTAAACTGGTGTATTGGATCATTTGATTGCAAAAACAAAAAAGGGGTCCTTTTTCAATTTACGATCTTGAGATCATTTCGGCAAGTGCTAAATCGAGTTGAATTGGTCAATTACAATTGATCTTGATAATTTATAATAAATTAGACAAAATGGTGTTTACTACAGATACTCGTTTACAAAATATAATAGCGAGTCATCCGATTTTTTCCGAATTACGGATAAGTAATAGCAACGGTTCATCTAATGCAAGTTCACCAAATGTGTCAGTTAATAGTATTTCAATGGCATCATCGTCATTTGTTGAAAATGAGATTAATAAATCGGGAATTGTAATGGCTGTTAGAGATAAAGAATTATTTCTAGCTTCAAATGGTCAAATTCGTTGTGCGGATTATTCATACATCAGGGATTCAAGTAGCATTAAGAATTTTTATAAAGTGAGTATATCCTACCAGCATTTGTATATTGCGATTGAATTGATCTAACTAATTATTAGGTATTAAGTATTCCAACAATTGAGTTTCCTATTCGAAACATGATCATAAATCCCAGTGGATCTAGTATGGCGATTATTGGAGATTACGAGGTTTTGATTTGTTCACTGCCACTACCAGGATTCTCAAGAATGAGTGAATCAAGATTACATTCGAGATATAAGAGTATTAAAAATGAAGGAATATATGGAGAAGGTAAAGGGAAAATATTAAAAGTCTTATGGCATCCATTATCCAAAAATGATTCAGCATTAGCTATATTATCAGATGATAAAGTAATTAGATTATTTGATTTATCAACAAGTTATAACGATGCTGAATTTGAATTTGATTTTAAAGGAGATGATTTGAATAAAAAAAATTCATATGGATTAAGTGATGAATTAGAAATTACACCAGTTTCATTTTGCTTTGGAGTATCAGATCTTGGAATGGGTGAAATGGCGATTTATATTCTTTCAGTTGATGGTGATGTTTATGCGCTATCACCATTTTTACCAAAATCTTGTGTGATTGATCAATTTGTAATTCAAAATGCACTTGACTGGGCATTTTCAGAAGATCAAAGTGCTGCTGAATCAGCAGCATCATCATCCGATTCAGATTTATCAAGAGTTGAACAATTAAGATTACGTCAACAAGTTAATTGGATTGCTGATATTGCAGCGCAATGTAATTCATCAGCTAATCATAATTCAGGAGTTATACCGCGATTTAATAGAAATGGAGAACCATTAGAATTACGAATATTTGAAAGGCCTGATTTGACAAAGAATAAATTAGCTTTACAAGGAGCTGCAAGAATTCAACCATTTCCAAAAATATTATATAATGCAGGAACTCCTCAAGATATTATTACAATTGGAATTGATGAAACTACTTTAATAGTAACGGTTTATAGTTCTGGTAGAGTTAATTTATATCTACAGGAACTACCAGTTGGTGCGAAATGGGAGTCTTCATTATTTGCTGCTTTGGTTGATGATGAAGATGACGAATTTCCTGTTGAAACTCATACTGATGATATTGATTTAACTTTATTTGAAAGTATTGCGTTAAAATCAAGTTCAACAAACTCAACGAAATCTAAATTTGGTACGAAACAGGCTGCACCGAAGCCAAATATCATTCCCAATGAACTAGGTGGATTTTTCTTTATTGAAACAAATTCGGATGATTCATTATTACTTATGAGTAATGAAAGATTAATTCATTTTGATTTTTCACAGTGGAAAAGTAAATTTATTGAAGCATTATCAAGTCCAAAACAAAATGCATTAATTCAATTCTCAAAAGAAAAACCAAATACAGTTGTAACTACTTTATATAAATCCCTTAAGAAGAATAACAATTCATTGTTTCCGAAAGGTGCAATTATTTTAAGTGATGCTTTCTTTGGTGATATTGTGGTTTGTTTGCTTGGAAATGGAACTGTTAATGTATTTGCTACGAGTGATAAAAACTCAAATAGTGATAAAGAAGGAACAACAATTGATCCAGCGACACTATTAAAATTAATGGCACTTCAAAAATCAAGAGAAGCACAGAAAGAAGCTGAAATTTCAATGCCTGACATAATGAGAAATAATACATCACTATATAGACCATTAATGATACCGGTTTCATTCGATTTAAAAAGATTAACAGAATCAGGTGCAAATGTTGAAAAAGAATTAATTAAAAGAAATTCGTTAGTTGAATTTTCACCAGCAGCTGAATTAGTTATAAGTAATGGATCATTAAATTATCTTGCAGGAGCAGCGGATTTATTAAGGAATGGAATTGAAAAAGTAGATCTGGCGGGATTTGAAATTAATGAAAAATTATTAGATCAAAGAAAAGTTCTGGAACGACAAGTTGAGATGTTAATTTCTTTAAAAGCAAACGTTATCGCATCTGAAAAGGAACAAGAAGAAGAACAGAAAATTGCATTGGAAAAAGTATTTGATAAACAACAAGTTTTAACAGATCGACTCGAAGTTATTTATAAAAAATTAATTGATGCTCAATCATTACCATTAAGTGATGCAGAGACTAAATGGGCAAAAGAAGTTCATAGAAGTCATTTTAAAATTGATAATCCTGCAAGAGGAATTTCAACAAGAGCTTCAAAAGTATTGTTACAGAGTAAAAAATTAGTTTCAATGATTGAAAGTTTACAAGGACGTGGCGGAGAAGTTGAAATTAATGGGAATAAAAGTAATGGTACTAATGGATTAGTCGTTGGAATGAGAAAAGATGATGTCGATGGATTAAGAGAAATGTTGGATGCTGAATCTAAGATCATTACTATGACCAGATCTGCTTTGGAGAAGTTGATTACCAGGACTGATGAACAATTTGCGGAATTGGGATTGACGGATGAAATATGATACAGTATAGCTATTGAGATTAAATTGCATTCTTATATACAAATCTATTATATTACACCAATATTTAAAATACATCAATAAGTAAACTCCTATATAATGTTACATATTCCCTTCCCTATGCTTGAAATGCAATTCCGAGTTTCTCAACCACAGATTTTCCACCGGCAGAGAATCCAGTTCCTTCTCTTGCAATGAAAATGACACCTGGCTGGGGTCCCGTATCCTTTTTCTTTTTCTTTTTATCTGATCGTGATGATGCTGGAGGTGTCGTGAGATCAAGCTGACATACATAGCATGATAGAGTTTCAAGAGGAGTTTGAGGTTTCATGACTTTTTCGTAGCATGTTTTACAAATAACATGACCACATGGAATGCACACTATATTCAATTAGCACAGTTCTTTAATAGATAGGTAGATTAAACTACGTACTATACGCATCAAGTGTCGTTCCAAACATTTTAGAGCATGAAGGACATATTCTTGACTTTTTTTCATCTTGATCTTCGGTAAATGAAACTGAGATTAACGATTTAAGTGAAAGAGCATGTACATCATCATCAGCAGAAGCAGGACATAATGTACGTAATTTCTGCATGGATTTAGGTGCTTCTAATAATCCAGCATTTTCTTTCCTTTCTGGGGCTTGTGATGGTACCCAGAATGAAGCTAATACAGGTCGTTTCGGTTGATCTTGTTCACTGTCTTCTGTTGATCCCTGTCCATCGTGCTTTCGTTTAGAACCAACTGCTTGTAATTTCTCAAACTCCTGTACATCCCGTTCAATTTCCTGCTGATTTAATTCTTCCACAGCTCTAGCATGTTTGGCTTCATTTGCAGCATTCTCATTTTCAAGTTCCGTAATCCGGTCTCGTTGAGCTAATAAATTCTTAACAATGCATTCACGGCAAAATACATGACCATGAGAAGGACATGCGACAACTGGTGATCTTGCTGGTAAAAGACATAATAAACATGCGTCTAGTGGTCGAAAGTTATCTTTTGAAAGACGTTGTCGTTGCCGAGCATGGTGAGTTAAAAGAGATCGTTCGTGGGCTGTGAAGACTGAAGAGGCGGTGCTGTTGGGTTGACTGTTAGCGATGAAGAGCAAAAGCGTGAATATAAACATACTTGCGTTTGGAATGACGAGTCATTGTAAATAACTGCAATAACCAGACCGACAATAAACGACAAAGAAAATAAACCACCGAAACCGATGCGATTGCGGGGCGAACAGCGAGATCGGCGAGTAAACAATAAAATTAGTGGGCGAATGGGACGCTCTCTAATTAAATAACGGCGTCAGCTGGGAGTTGCTCGGTTCGAGGCAGAAGACTCACACTTTACTGGTAATTTTATTTTATTTCACTGGACTGCTACTCCATATCCAGCACCCCATCGCCACTTTTCCACCCTACAACCTCCTTCAGCACAGAAACGATGCTTTCTCGCAGTGCTGTCGCGCGTGCTGCTCGGGCTGCTCGTCGGTTGTCCACTGCCCGGACTCTCCGCGACGCCGAGCATCTCAACAAGTTCTCCGCAGAGATCACCCAACCAAAGTCGCAGGGTGCGTCTCAGGCAATGCTCTACGCCACAGGCTTCACTGACGAGGATCTCGCAAAGGCTCAGATTGGTGTTGCATCTGTCTGGTACTCGGGAAATCCATGTAACATGCATCTTTTGGATCTCAACTTTGCTGCAAAGAAGGGTGTCGACGATGCGGGGCTGAAGGGGATGCAGTTCAACACCATCGGAGTCTCTGATGGTATTTCTATGGGCACAAACGGAATGCGATATTCGCTTCAGTCGCGTGATCTCATTGCTGACTCTATTGAGACTGTCGTTATGGGCCAGCACTACGACGGCTGCATCGCCATTCCTGGTTGCGACAAGAACATGCCCGGTGTTCTCATGGCTATGGGAAGAGTCAACCGGCCGTCAATCATGCTTTACGGTGGCACAATCAAGGCTGGTCGTGCTGCTTGTATGCCTGATACTCCTATCGACGTCGTGTCCGCTTTCCAGGCTTACGGTCAATATATCACTGGTCAGATTGACGAACCTACTCGCAAAGACATTATCCGACACGCCTGTCCTGGTGCTGGAGCTTGTGGTGGTATGTACACTGCCAACACCATGGCCTCAGCTGCCGAAGTTATGGGAATGACTCTTCCTGGATCATCCTCATTTCCTGCCGAGAGTCCCGAGAAGCAACAAGAGTGCCGTGACATCGGTTTTGCTATGCACAACCTTCTCCGTCTTGGAATCCGCCCAACCGACATCATGACCCGTGAAGCATTCGAGAATGCTATGGTCTACACTACAATTTCGGGAGGTTCAACTAACGCCGTTTTGCATCTTATCGCAATTGCACACTCTGTCGGAATCAAGCTTACTCTCGATGACTGGCAGGCTGTTTCTGACCGGACTCCTATGCTTGCTGACTTCCGTCCTTCCGGAAAATACGTCATGGCTGATTTACTTGAGCTTGGTGGAACTCCATCTGTTGTCAAATTCCTTATCAACGAAGGCGTTATTGATGGAAGCACTATTACTGTCACTGGTAAGACTCTGGCTGAGAACGTCTCTAAGTTCCCTGATCTTCCTAAAGACCAAAAGATTTTCTCATCATTCAAGAACCCACTCAAAGCATCTGGACATCTTCAAATTCTGAAGGGTAACCTTGCACCTGGTGGCTCCGTTGGTAAGATTACTGGCAAGGAAGGTACAATTTTCAAGGGCCGCGCTCGTGTTTTTGATGCAGAGGATCTTTTCATTCAAGCACTTGAACGTGGTGAGATTAAGAAGGGAGAGAAGACTGTTGTAATTATTCGATACGAAGGTCCAAGAGGTGGCCCAGGTATGCCAGAAATGCTTAAGCCATCAAGTGCACTTATGGGAGCCGGCTTAGGAAAAGATGTTGCTCTTCTTACAGATGGTAGATTCTCTGGTGGTTCACATGGTTTCCTTATTGGACACATTGTACCTGAAGCAATTGAAGGAGGTCCAATTGCACTTGTTGAAGATGGCGATGAAATTGTTATCGATTCAGAAAGAAATGTTATCGATTGGCTTGTTTCAGATGAGGTTGCTGCTGAACGTCGTACAAAGTTCGTCGCTCCTCCATTAAGATATTCAAAGGGAACTTTATTCAAATATGCAAAGTGAGTACTATTATCTTTTTTCTATATTTTTATTATCGAATATTGATTACTAATTCATTATATAGGCTTGTTGCTGATGCCAGTCAAGGATGTGTTACTGACCATGCAAACTAAACTTTGGATAGAATTAAAAAAATTATGATATATAAAATGTAATTTTGGCTTGGAATGAAATTGTAATAGTGCTCTATAAACAAAAAGTATTATACTCTCTTACATAAAATGATCTATTTAGTTAATTCGTAAATATCACCAAGCTTAGGCATGTAATATGCAGGCTTTGCAATAGCATCTTCTGACAAGACGTCACTCTCAGTATTAACACCAGTTAGAACGAACAACGTACCAAGACCACCATCGATACCAAATTTCATGTCAGTATCAATTCTATCACCAACCATACAAGCTCTTTCAGGAATAAATTCAAATTTAGCCTTAATACAATCCATCATCGCCTGCGATGGCTTTCCCAATGCAATTGGAGTCCGCTTGGAAGAGTAAATAAGTGGTGCTGAAATTGTTCCTGCTCCTGGAAGTAGTTTTCCATTTGTTGGATATGTTGAATCAATATTTGTTGCAAGGAACAATGTCTCTGGAACTTGTAAATTCATTAACGCGTGTGACATTTTAAGATAGTTGATATGTAAATCTAATCCACATAAAACACAACCAATTGAAGGATCAGGTTTAAGTGAATCATAATCTTCTTGAGTAATATCACGTCTTAATGAAGGGTCAGTTCCACCAACGTATTGAATTCCCTCGGAAGCAAGCTCTTCTTCAATTCCAGATTCTCCAAGAACAAAAACTTTCTTATCAGCTGGGAATTTGACAACTTTGCTAAGATAAATTGCCGACGAATAAGCTGAACCAAAAATCTCCTCCTATGCACGATAAGAATATAATATTAGTAGTTATTCCATTTGGCATAGTACCCAGAAAAGTTGAATATTCCACTTACAGGAGTAACAGAAATTCCCAACTTTTCAAACTTCTTGGTGTAAGCTTGACGAGATTTAGTTGAATTGTTTGTAACAAAAATAAGCCGTTTCCCCTTTGCACGTAAGAGATCTAAAGTTTCAGTTACGCTTGGAAGTAATTCATTTCCTTGCCACAAGACACCTATTTAATTAATATGTTAAACCAACTGCTTCTTTCCTCGTTTGAAATATACTTTACACAAATCAGTTACTTACCATCACAATCGAATAAGAAATCGTCATACTTGGCTAAGAATTCTTCGACGCCTTCTTTAGTAGTAATTTTAACAGGACCAGTCATTTTGAATCTATTAAACACGCAATCCACCAGTGAAGCGTGATGAGAATTAGGATGTTGTAAGAGACCGAGAACTTGAACCGGGGTTTATCAACCCGGGGCCGGAATTGAAGCCGCACTTGCTTACATTTATCGGCTGCTGTTCTGAGGGTTCTGAGCGAGTTTATTGCAGCACTGTCTCCCTTGCTTTATGGTAAGATACTATATATTTAAAAGAATACAGAATTAATCATTAGCTGCAGAGCAAATCTAATCATACGAAATCTACAGTACACTTAATAATCTTTACTAATAATACAATTTTTCAATTTAAGCTCTTGTCCGCAATGATGTTCTCACGGTTTCCGGCGCGGTAACTAGTCTCTTTTGTCTTTGAGCATATGAACCTTTATTCGATTTTTTCAAAGGTAGACTTCCTCTTGATTTACCATGATTCGAATCATTCATAAAAGTCAAATTTGGAAGAATCATAATTTCATCACAATCTTTACCTGTAACTAACTGAAATGGTAATGATTTTCCTGAATATTTGGCATATGCGGTTGATATTGTTGGTATATCTGGTACATCTTCCCAATCACTTGAAGAAGTTGTAATTGGTGAAACTGGCGAATCTGAGCCAATCGGTAACATAAATGGAGATTCTGATGCATTTTTTGTATCAAGTTTAAAATTGACATCCGGACTTCTCTTCTTGATATTTGGTGACGTTGAGAATGTCGATTGAAGAGTTGATGGTATCGTTGATGGAATAGTATTCGATGGTGATGAAACTGATAATTTTCTAAGACTTAGATGTGCAAGTTCAGGTCTTTGAATAATTGAGTTGTTTTCAAACATTTCAATATTGCTTTCTTGATTTTGCGATGGTATTGATGTTGAACGATCAAAAATACCAGATATGATTTGTGTAATTCGTTCAAAAAATCCAGGTTGATTCTATTAGTACCATTAGCATACAATTCTTCATTCAAATTGATCATCAAACGTACCTTGACTTCTTTACTATTTTCATTTTCCTTCTTCCCTTTCAATAATCCACAAAAAACATCATCAACTCCACAGAACGCACCTGTATTCTCCTTCTCAATGTCGCGCTCGCTCTCTCTTATTAAATCCGTATCTCTCTCTCTAGCACTTTCATCTTGTCTCATTTCATTTCGTAAATATTCACTACTTTTGCGTGATTTATTTGAAGTAGTAGTTTTGGTCCCTATTTCTGCAGCAAATTTCTCATCGGCCATTTTTGCTCGAATTGTAGCTGCTCCCTATTTCATGTTTAATAGTTAGTTACAGATGTAACTTATCAAAGTAATAAGGATAAAAAAATTTGATTGTGTGTACGTACCAATGGCTTTGCTGTTGCAGACGATAAGAAGAACGAAAACGCAGACATCTTTAAGTTGTGGTTGTTGAATTGTTTTATCAGTACTGTATCAATTATTCTTAATCGCACGCAACGGCGTCCAGGACTTGAAATATTGGTGTATGTGCAAGCTATTTTTGTTTTGAAATATTTCGTAATTGTTGGTAATTTTGCATGATATAACAGTTTCAATTTCTTGATTTATGTCAATTCTTGTATACTGTTGTGATCCATCAATCGGCCTGGTTTTGTTTTGAAATTACCTAATTAAGAATCAAGAATCACGTGCAGCCAACCACCCCCTCCAGATACTCCACATACTACTCAATATCGCCTCCACTATAAGTTGCATTGGGCATCTAGTTTCATGTATATAACAATAAATCAAATAAACGATAGTAAAACAACATCCAACAAAGAAAATGCATTACAATTACTACTCTTAAAAGGTGATGTACAAAAACAAAAAAAGAAAAAAATAAATAAAACAAATGATTCATATGAACGAACAAAACGTACATAATAATAATAATAATAATAATGATAAACTCATATTCTTTTACTAGCTTAAATGACATAACTTAGCTTATAGTAAAAATATAAGCATAACATATCCCACGTATACACAGGTAACAAATTCATGAATAATTACTCAAAAAAAAGGACTGAATTATGAGATTTATGAAGTTGACTTTTGTCGGACTTTGTTGTACATCTCTGCAATCTTTTTGGATGATGCATTAACTGGCCAGAAGTAGCTTGCAAACACCCTATTAAATAGTTAGTGGATAGTTTCTCGAAGTTAATAAATAGAATAAATACGTACCATAAATGTTTCCGTAATCCAAACTGATCATCTTTTGGAGCAGCATTAACTCTCTTTTCAATTTGATCACCAACAGCGATTAATTCACGTTTAAGAATCACAGCCCATTCATTTCTTTCTATACCAGTACCACCTTGACGTAATCTTCTCAAACTGTGTCTAACAGGATGCATCATTTCTTTACATGATGTTTCATCCATGCTCGAATAATCACTATAAACTTCTTCTTTAGTTTTTTCTTTGGTCTTTTCTTTATCTTTAGAAGAGTTCTCCTTTTTAATCTTCTTCGAATTTGAACCCGATGCATTTCCAGTTCTTGAATTCTGTGAATTTGGCTGTGAATGATTTTGTGAATCTGAATCTTTTAACGATGATTTTCCTGACGATTCATGTTTGATTGGCTTACTTGTTGATCTACTTAGTATTTCAGACTTAATACTTTGAGGTGCAGGTGAATTTGAACCATTGCGATTCTTTCCAATTCCGTTCTTTCCTTTTTGTGCTTTAGGACCAACAGCACGTTTTCTTCTTGATTTTTCTTGCTCTTCAGCGCCAATAGGATCTCTAAGTACAGTGATAAGATATTCAACACGACGACCAAGATGTAAAGGACCAGGAATTTTTGGTGATGGTTTTTCTTCACTTTTTCGTTCTTCTTTCTTTTCAATTCTATGCTCTTCTAAAAACATTTTATCATTCATACCAAGCATTGGATCATCTCTAATACTTGTCCAAGCACCATATCCATGTTTTCTAACTCCGATTAATAGCATATTATCTTCTCTTTCAGCCCATTGAACTGTCCAGCCATAAACTGATTTAACATGGCCCTGAATTTTAAACTCATACATTGTTTCTTCAGCAATTGAATCATAAAGAGTTTTCATATCAACAGGACGTTGTAACACAATTTCTGCATTAAGACTCTTAACAAGATTCTTATAGTCAAATAAAACTGCTTTTCGTTGGTATTTCTTTGGAATATCAGGATTTGCAGCTTCTTGAGCTTCTGCAGCACGTTTAAGTTCGTCAGCTTTTGCAACTGCATCTTTACTCATTTGAGCCATTTCATCATAAACTGCCTTAACTCTTTCTGGATTTTTATTAGAAAACGATCCATCTGCAACAATTCGGTCCCAAACATCTCTTAAATTTCCATATCTCAGAATTGACTTATAAATCTGTCTAATATCACGTTCGGTAAATGCATTAGGATCACCTGAATCATCAACATCATTTCTTCTTTTAATGGCTCTTGCTTGTCTTCTTGATTCTCTTAAACTCGAACTATCTTCTGAATCATCATGTCCATCTCCATTTTGCATTTGTTTTATTGTTGCTTGTCTTCTACTGCTCATTTGAATTTGTTCTTGTAAAAATTCATCATCTTTCCTCTTTTGATCTTCTTCTTTAATCCGCGCAAGATCTGATGCTGGAATAATATCATCCCAATTTACATCCGCTTTATAATCTGTAACTTCAAATTGCTTTAAAAATTCTTCTCCACCAAGATGTGATTCACCCAAATCAGGTGTTGTAATATGATCTTCTGCATGTTCAAGAACATCATCAAGATTCATATTTTCAAGTTTCTTTTGGTTTTCATTTTCCTTGAACATATTACCTGCACCAAATTTAAGAATCGCACTTAATTCTTTACTTGTTGGTTCTGGTCTTTTCGAAGCTCCACTGGTATCAGTAATACCCAATGAAATAATTGCATATTCAAGAATCATTTTCCTTCGAGCACGTTCTAAGACTTCTTCTTCGACTGTATCTTTTGAAACAAATCGATATACCATTACATGTGATTTTTGTCCAATACGATGTGCTCTTGCCATTGCTTGTAAATCCGCTTGTGGATTCCAATCTGAATCAAAAATAATTACTGTATCTGCTGTCATAAGATTAATACCTAATCCACCTGCTCTTGTACTTAATAAAAATACAAAATATGGACTGTTAGGTGCATTGAAATGATCGATTGCAATTCTTCTAGTTGGTGCTGGAACTGTACCATCAAGTCTAAGAAATGGAAGACCTTTATGCTGTAAATAATCACCTAAAATATCAAGCATTTTAACCATTTGACTGAAAATCAAAACTCGATGACCATCTCTATGTAATCTGCTTAATAATTTATCCAATAAAACCATTTTTCCACTATTCATAACCATTCCACGAAATACAACATCTCTTGTTGGTTCACCTTCAGTAGAACTTAAAAATTGTGATTCGGCATTTGGAAACAAATACGGGTGATTACTAGCTTTCTTAAGTTCCATCATAATATTTAATAAACTCATTTGAGAACCACTTGCAGCACCAGCGTTCAAAGCACTATAGTTTCTTGAAATAATATTCTTATAATATTCAGTCTGCATATCTGAAAGTTCGACTCTAAGGATACGTTCAGATTTTGATGGTAATGATTTTTCAACATCTTTCTTTAATCGACGTAAAATAAATGGTTTTAACCGTTCATGTAATTCTCGAATATATTTTTCTTGACTTGCTCCTAGTTCATCAAAATCAATTTCTTGATCAATCTGAAACATTCCTGGCATTAAAAAGTCAACTAATGCAGCTAACTCTCTGATATTATTTTGTAATGGTGTTCCAGTAATCAATAATCGGTTTTCAACTTTAAATTCTCGAAGTGATTCATAAAGTGCAGATTCAGAATTCTTTAATCGATGAGCTTCATCAACAGCAAGAAATCTCCATTTAATAGCACCAAGATCTGAGCGATCTTTCAAAATATATTCATAAGTAGTAAGAAGAATATTAAATTTAGGTTTTTTCTTGTTACCGTCAACGAAGAATTCATTATCTCTAATAACACGTCTAGCTTCGGTATTTCCAAGATAGACAATGTAATTAAGATCAGGCGACCATAAATCCATAGTTTCTTGCCATGCAGGAACAGTTGATAATGGAACAACAACAAGGAAAGGACCATGTTGTTTTCTAGCGTAAACTAACCATGAAAGAAATGCAATAGTTTGAACAGTTTTACCAAGACCCATTTCATCTGCTAAAATACCATTCTCATCTCTTGACCATAAAAATGCCATCCAATTTAAACCGGTCAATTGGAAATCACGTAATTCTCCGTTTTTCACAAATGAAGGTTGTTCAGTTAATTTCTCAAATTTTGGTCGTCGATTGGCATAATTGACACTATTTGATGGTAAGAGTTTTGATTTAGATCGTGCAAGGAATCTGTCGACAGCATCACTAGCAAGCTTTGCAATAACACTAGCATCTTCCCATGTACAGGCATCGTAGTATAGTCGTTTCCCTATGAACCAAGTTAGAACATTGCCAGACGACTGCATATTTTAGATCGCATACACTTAACCAGATACTGCATTTTATTGACTCCGTCAATCAGAACTCGTTCAGAAGCAACAACTCGTTCAACTGTTTTGTATTCTTCATAACTTTCGCGTAATCGTTCACGTTCAATATCCATTGCTTCGATATCTTCTTGAGTTGTGTATGAATCATTCCGTATTTGAGCATCAAGAACAACACGCTGTCTAATGTAATTATCAAGTCGCTTGACGCCACGAATGCCAGATAAATCGCTGTATTTCTCCCATGTGTTGTGAAGATGTGACTGTCCTTGCCATTTAACCTGTACCGTTGTTAGCGATCATGAAGTGTCAAGATGAAATCAAGATACATACGTTAAATTCGAGGTCGCCGTTCGGAGATGACGAGTCAACAGCTGAAAACAATATTAATAATTGCTCAGTAAAATTATTAATAACATTAAACATACCATCACCTTCAAGCTTTCTGTGATCCAAAACTTGATCGATTGCTCGTTGATCTTAAATTAGGAGTAAGCAAACGAAATTTCAAGTCAACTGCATTAATAATAACACACCTTCATAGTCGACGGTTGGAGACCGTGTTGTAACTTCATACATTGCATCCTCATCACTTTCTTCGAATTCATCTTCAGATTCGTCTTCATTATAATTCATGACTTTATTATTTCGGGTCGAAAATCTCATCTCGGCAGCAAATTTTTGTTTTATTTTAGAGGAAGAAGAGCCAGTTTTCCGTCGTTTCTTTCGTGACCGTGACGATTGAGCATAATCATCGCTGTCAGAAGTTTCACCATCGTCATCGGACTCGGCTTGACGTGAATTAGCAGTTCGTTTCGAGGCTTGTTGCTTCTTTATAGCTTTTTTGGATTTCTTGGCTGAATGGTCAATTTCGTCGACTTCCACAAAGCGATCTGGCGCAATATGAGATCGGCCACTTCGACGAAGCCCATAGAGCTCCGGATCAAAGAATTCGACAGTTTTCCTAGATGAAGACTTCCGTGATGCGGTGTTAGTTGACCCTGCACCTTCCTCATTTGATCCGGCGTCCACGCTCATTCCCCGAGAGCTACGGTCATCAACGTCACGAGATTGATCATGAGAATCATCGGCATCAGAGTCAAGACTTTCGGATTCGCTAGCTGCATCCTCGTCGTCTTCAGGATCAGCTTCTTCATCTCCGTTCTCGAACTCCGATTCACCTTCCTCAGCTTCATCTTCGTCATTATCGCCACTGGCATTGTCCTCGGCAAATTCGACACCATCGGATAAATTATCATCATCCTCAGCATCATCAATTTGCTCTACTGGTGATAATTCACTTCCACTGTCGCTACCCACATCATTTTCTGGCGGTGGTTTCGCGGGTGCGGATGGAAGTTGGGCGGCAGCAGCGGCGTTCGATTGCATGAACGACAATGCTTCGGCAGCGGCCGCCTCACTCATTTTGACTGTAGGATCGATATAGATACTAAAGAAGTAAAAAGATCAAGGTTAGTGGCATTGACTAAAAAATTGAAATAGTGATAGCTGATGAGCGATGCGATGCCATAGTAGTAAGGAGGTTGAGTGGACAAGAGTCAGGAGCAGCATGAAGAAAACGACGTACGACTGCAATTTTTGGTCAGTAGCAACAGCAGACGCATAGACACTGCACCAAATGCTCATTATAGCAGAAATTGACAAATAGCGGAAAAATAAACAATAGATATTTTGAGTACACTATGGATGCGCCGGCAAGCAAACCCGGGACGAATTGAAAAACGCCAAGCGTAAGTACAACCATATCACGCCTGAGAAGAGACTAATGACATCTTGGAAAGCAAAATCGATCCATGCACACGCTCATCAAGCTACCTTTCAAATCCGAGCGATTAGAAGCAAATGAGAGAGAAAATACTGACCTTGTCCAGAGAGGTCACTGTGCCCCATGAGGCAGCAAAATCAGGCACAAGACACAATCTGCAGACTCTTCAGCGGCAGAAAAAAAGCCAAAAAAGTCGGTGAGCAATGATCCTGAATGCCGTATAATATAAATGTATTCCGACAGGTTTCTGTGTTTGCAAAAAGTACAGAAGACGTGCTGTATCTGCGAAGTAGACGCGGTTATGGAGCGACGAGCAGACCAACAAGATAGGGCAAATATTGAAGGCGCACCAAGAAGAAGCTCCTTGGGAGTTTGGTCCTGTTAACAAATTACGGTCACTCAGTCACTGAAACTGCGAACCACGAGCACTTCGGCGTTTTACTCATCGCACAAGTATATAATATCGCTCTGGTTTTCACACTTTTGGATTTAAAATTATCTCTTAAATTGATTGTGTCGTTGAAATTACCAAAAAAAAAATACGGTACTGTATATACAAAAAAAAACATGACAACTGTGAGATTCGAACTCACGCCCCTTTCGAGATTCGAAACCACGTTTTCACCGTGAAAGAGAAATCTCTTGAGTCGAACGCCTTAGACCAACTCGGCCAAGTTGCCATCGATTGACAGATCTAGTAAATTGTTTGATTTTAAGCATGCGTATTTGGGGCAAAAAGCGCGACGATTACGCCATAAGTGAAAGACACCTCTGCGTTTATGCGGTAATTATTATTTTAAGTGAGGGTGTGGTGTCGATGTTGGGGGACGGCTGCAGCATGTATATACTGTGTGATAACGATAGCACTTTAATCCTGTTATTTGTACTGTAGACAACATGCAGTATTAATATTCTTGTTCCTAAATTTCAATAAAGCGACTCACATGTCATTGTCCAAATATGACACAGACTGAGCGAGACTCCGGGCCAAGCCTGTGGCAGGACTCGCCCGTCTTCATTGGGACGACCAAATTCACCCAGGATCCAGGGATCAAGAATATACTGGTCACTGGAGGTGCAGGGTTCATGTACGTTTATTTATGGGGTGACATTTGATTTGAGTAGCTAATAGTTTGATAGAGCTTCTTGGATCGTTCGGCATTTAACGCTGAAATATTCACATTACAATGTCGTGTGTTTCGACATGCTTGATTACTGCGCGTCTCTTAACAATATTGGATACATAGAAGCCAATTGCACCAATTTCACATTCGTCAAAGGTGATATAAGAAAATGTGAACAAGTTTCCGCTGCTTTATTAGATCACAATATTGATACCGTTTTACACCTTGCAGCATTAAGTCATGTTGATCGGTCATTTGGTGGTGATTCATTTGAATTTACTGAAATCAATGCATATGGAACTCATGTTTTAATAGAGTCGTGTAAGACCTATGGAAAAATAACTAGATTTATACATGTATCAACAGATGAAGTGTATGGCGAAGTTAGTGCTAAAGATGGTGATCTTCTTGAGTCAGCAATTCTAGCACCAACAAATCCATATGCTGCATCTAAAGCAGCAGCAGATATGCTCGTCAACGCGTACTATAAAAGTTATAAATTTCCAGCAATAATTGTGCGTTGTAATAATGTATACGGACCACATCAATTTCCCGAGAAAATAATACCAAAATTTATCTGTTTATTAGAAAATGGACGAAAGTTTTTGGTGCATGGTGACGGAAGTAATACTCGTCGATATTTATATGCTGGTGATGCTGTTGATGCAATGGATACAATTTTACATAAAGGGATTCTTGGCGAAATTTATAATATCGGTACATCCGATGAGATTTCAAATATTCACCTTTGTAAAATTCTTCTAGATCAATTTGGATATGATTCGTCCACTTATTCACTGCATATTGAGTATACAGATGATAGACCATTCAATGATAGAAGATATGCAATTGATGCAACAAGATTAAAATCATTAGGATGGAGTCAAAAAATGAAGTTTGAAGATGGAATTAAATTTACAATTGATTGGTATAGAAAATTTGGTTTGGCTTGGTGGGGTGATTTAACTGATATTTTAACGGCGTTTCCTGTTGGTCCTTTGGAGCATGCTAGAGATAGTAGTAGAGAAAGTTCCGTATTTCCTAATTAAATAATTTAACTTATGTACATAGTGTAAGATTATCTATATATTATATATCAACTTTTAATTCGTTATGAAAATACACTAAGTGTCCTTCTTGATTGACGTGATTTTTCCAGTCTTAAACCAATCCGCAATCAAAAATGAAACGTCCAAGGCTGTTATATAAGTTAGTAATTGCAGTTATCCAAAGAAAATAATCATACGTACATTGACTCTCACTCAATCTTGGATCACAAACTGTATCATATCTAATTTCCAGATCTTCATGAGTTAATTGCTCAGATCCACCAATACACTCTGTAACAGCATCTCCGGTAAGTTCTAAATGAACACCGTGTAATTGTGATCCATTCTCCTTATGTACTTCAAGTGCCGAAGCAACTTCTGACATTATATCTTCAAAATCACGAGTTTTAAGACCTGAGAATTCAGATGTTTTCGTATTTCCATGGCATGGATCAGATATCCTATACATAGTTAGCATTTGTCCTACCCTGATTAACAAGCGATCGCATCAATAACTTACCAGACAACCTTATGACGTGTAGCATTCACAGCCTTAATATGACTCGGCAATATATCTTTAATTTTATCACAACCATAACGAGTAATAAGAGTAACTTTTCCAATTTTAAAATCAGGATCAAGAATATCTAAAGCGTTCACTAATTCATCAGCTTTCATTGAAGGACCAACTTTAAGACCAATTGGATTCATAATTCCACGAAAATATTCAACATGAGCACCATTTAATTGACGAGTTCTATCACCAATCCAAAGAAAATGAGCTGATGTATTATACCATTTTGGAATTCCGTCACTTGGATCACGCAACTTTCTTGTTAAACTTTGTTCAAATTCCAAAAGTAATCCTTCATGTGATGTAAATAAATCAATTGACTGAAGTGATGTTGATTTATCTGCTCCAACTGTTCTCATAAATGACAAGCCTTCAGTAATTGCATTAACAACTGTTTTGTATCTTTCTTTTACAACATTCGATTGAACATGTGATAATGACCAGTCGAATGGTCGATGTAAGTCGGCAAATCCAGATGATAACGATGATCTGATGAAGTTTAATGTAGCTGCAGAATGGAAATATGCGCTAAAGTGCCATTTGTTAGAGGTAAAGATACAAATAGCTGAGAAGTTCCAACGTACCTGACAAGTCTCGCGGGATCAGGTGTTCGATCTGCTGGATCAAATCCATTGATATTATCACCTCTATATATCAATTAGCCCATAGCTCATACTGACAGATCAGTACTACAAACCATACCTGAACGATGGAATGGTTTTACCATCAACTTCTTCAGTAAGTTTTGATCGTGGTCTATTCAACAATAAGCTTGAGTTCCTTAATACTGCATTTTTAACAAATAATTCTTACTTCGCAAACTGTCCAGCAATGCGAGCAATTCTAACCAGTGGTAAATTAGACCCTATACGACAATCAGTGACATTTCTTTATAAATAAGTCTGTTAATCAAACATACCCCAAATAAGCACCAAGGACATTTGCAACAAAATCTTCATCTTTGATTCAATTCGATCCTATACCAGTAATCAGTCACATCGTAACAATCAAAGATGATACGCTAATTATGGCTAACCTGATTACAGTAATCAAATAATTCAGCACAATCTCCGCCTTGCAATACAAATGCTTTTCCGAGTGCTGCATCTCTTAATTGTGCTTGAAGATTATTGATCTGTTCAGTTGAGAATGCTGTGAGTTACTTGAAAATATATTAATCTGAAACCTAGAACTGTACGTACCTCATGAGGGCTAACAAGCGGTGGGAGTGCCTCTAATTTCTCTAAAGCCTATAGATCGAATTAGCAGAGATCATTGGTTCGAACGTCATTCAATCACATACCTTTTCAACTTCCTTCTCATCATCATAAATCACATCTTGCACAATCGGCTTATCATGCCACGTAGTTGGACTCCAAACGTTACCATCAAAAGGATCCTCAACAATAGTTGGACTTTTAGATAATCCATTTTTGAAATTTAATAAATCAATACTTGATAATTCAGCAGATGAAGACCCTGATCGAAGTTTAGCTGCTCGAACTGCTCCTTCACTTGGAACAAGTTTCTGAGGATCAACTTTAATGATCTTGGGGGATCGGCTGCCTGTTGGTGAGTGAGATGTCATTGTATATTATCAAGTCTTCATTAAACGTTAACACTGAAATACTATAACAGTTGGCCACAGTTTATAAATGATTCGAGATCAAATGTTTGGTTTGATTTACTGCACTATTTTTTTCAATTACGATACGACTCATTAAAATTATGCGGCTTCCAGGCTCAGACTCGTCCCAATGAGTCAACGACCATTCTTACATGATCTCGGGCACCAGACTGCAAGTTTTAGCCTGAAATTCATCACGCTAAGTCGCTAATAGCACGTTTACAGTACTGTCAATTATTCTGATAAAATATCTACAGTTAGTCTCACATATATAATGGTACTGAATGCAGCATTACGGCGCGTTCAAGCGAAATGCGGGGAAAGCTAAAACTTCACCTAACCCGATGGCTCTTCGAATCAGTTCACTAAATTTCAGAACGACGAGTCGACCGTTTAGAGAGAGAAATAGAAAGTTGTGAAGTCCGATTAGAGAATAAAATATGAGTACTTACCATCGTGTCAACTTAAATTTAAAGAATTACCTTTATCAGGAGGAGCAGTTGGTTTACAACAGCATCAATAGCAACCGCGACAGCTGCAGCCTCTCATTAACGGTATAGATTGATGACCTCGTAGAGTGGAGCTAAGAATTAGATTATTGAATAATTAATTAATAAAGAAAATCGATGCTGATTGTGGTTTACTGTAGAAAGAAGACGCGAAAGGTAGTATGATTGGCCGAACTGGATGAGGGGGGGAATCTTTTTATTAAGCTAATGATAAAGTACAAAACCCGTTATTGGGTGCCAGACATGAAACTAAGCCACGAGAACAAACAGTCGAAATGAAGTAATAAGAGTACGAAATAATTCAGTGAGAAAGGAAAAATAGCGCTGAATTTGAGTTTGGCTAATGTAGCTTTGATAGGGCTAGAGGCGAATCGAGCCGCGCGCTGTTAGAAAGTACCAAAAAAAAAAAGCCTTTCTAATAGATGTAATTGCAGGGCTAATACTACGAATGATTGTATTTGAATAGTTAATGATGCTTGAATATATATACTGCTGTATATATTGAGTGGTTTATTTTATGTTCTATATATATGTTCAGATCTTATATATGCTGCTTAACAAGTTAAGTTTGGTAAGCTGCGCAGCGCTGAATATCCTAATCAGGGGTAGGGTATTTCTTACATATCTACAGAAGGAGGTTGTACCAACATACATAGATTGGAACTCCATTCTAACACTTATAAACTAAAAATACCATATGCAAAAAACTTAAACAAGATGTTTGTTTTTAATTTTTTTAAACTTCTAACCTCTACTTGGCGACAGTAGCAAGAGCCTCAAGAACTTCGAGTTCAATCTTAGCTTCAACTTGATCAATTTCACTACCGGTTGTAGAATTCTTTTGTGCCTCAGCAAGCTGTGCACGAATTGCCTCAGCGCTGAAATCCTCAACAGGGTATGCTTCAACGGCGTTAATGCTGAGAGCTGAGCCAGGCTGAACGACAGCGAAACCTCCGGAAGCTATATATTATCACAAGAAGTCAGTACTTTCATTTCCTTATTTTAACTCGCAACTACTTGAAATTCAAGATGAGTGTAGCTTTATAGGATCAATAGGATCGGTAGATCCGGACATAATGGATTGTTGTAGTTACGTAAGCGATGTAATGATGTAATCAGTCTTGATATACACACAGTATGAAATGTAACTCTGTACTTATAGTTGCGTATAGCTAACTATCGATAAGATATGATCTCTGATCTCTGATGTCTAAATACTAGATGATACAGGGGAAAACCTCCTGCTATTTATATGTGTCCCTGGATCGGGTACACGGAGTAAATGATCTTCGGACTAACGGATACTCGTGCTACGCACTTGTATACCATGCATTATCGCATAGGGATGCACATGTCACTACAGCACGTGTTACTCACGAGTCTGCATCTGTGACAATGAGACATGCCGAAGAATTGCTTAGAAGCACCGCTCTCCTCAACAATCTCGACAACACCAGGTAGGAGTTGCTCAATGGTGGGAACGCGGTTGGCGAGAACACCGAGGTCACCAGTGACGGCGGGGATGTTTACCTGGACGCTGTATGGTACGAAATTAGTAAATTGCTGCAAAATAGTACAAAATTAATGAAAGCCGAATAATGGTAGTTGGAAACTGAGTGGATAAGTGACGTTGTTGATTTTAAAGCAAGTATGTGTCGGATCATAGAATTTAGGCTGTGAAGTTGTCGGGTGGTGCACTAGACGAATCACAAGACCAGTTCGAAAGTTCAATAATAAATAAATAAAGATCAGAATAAAACGTACCTGATGAGGAAGGGTCAAGCTAAGACGGATCTTGTCAGCCGGGACATCGGCGTAACCACGAACGAAAGTTCGGACGGCGGGTTGCACACGGGCAATTGATCGAGAAGCCAATCTGAAGGAGGCCATTTCGAACTATACGTAATTGAGCGAAATAAATATGGATAGGTAAAAGCAAAAGAAAGAAGGCGCTGAGGAAGAACTAAAATCTCGAATTCACGATTTGATGCTCGGTCACGGAATGGCGTTGATAGGGCGTTGATAGGGCTTGGTGCAACAGGAGTGGCTAATAGAAAGCGACCGCAAATGAATCTAGAGAATAAGAGTATTAGCAAGTAATAACGACGAGCAGAGTGTGCTCGTCATGAAACGTCTTTGTCGTGTGGTGGGATGTTGTGGCGGTGCACCGAGGCGATGGGTTGGAGAGCGGGAAGAGAGGAGGACGTGGGCGACGGGCTCTTTATAGGAAAATGGTGGCGACAGGCCGCCTGGCTGTGTGGGTGTGATTGAGCGTGTCACGCGGTCGCACAATATGCAGACCGCGATCCAGCGACTGAACAGCTCGGCCAATCAGAGTTCAGCACAGCACTGAGCGCATGACGCGTGACGAAGGGTGGATTTTATTACAGCGCGTGGCTCTACAAAAACTATTAAAGAACATTTAATCATTACGACCTTTATTTAAACGTGTAACTGCTTGTCTGGGATGTTGTCGTTCTGTTGATACTGATTTCAGCCTGATGCTAATACACAGTGAACTTCAAGAACTTGGATATGAATACTACATTGCTGAAGCATTACTTGTAGTTTTGCCAAGTCAATGTAGTTAAAGTATGACTATCAGTCGTGAAACTATTCTTGGATTGACGCCATATAGGGAAGTTGGTACGGTAGCTGAGGAAGATTGTAAACTTGTTGACAAACGCTGTTGAAGATAAGTTCTTAGAGCCTCAATACACCAACTTCCCTTATGCAGATAACCAACTCATCTTAATATACCACAAATTTTATTATGTAAATAAAAATAACTGTAAGTCATAATGGAGAGAATATGTAAAAGATGTTAACGATGTAGTTCTCAACAACGCGATGCTATCATCGTCAAGTTTAACATCGCTGTGCTGCTGTGATGATGGTGCAATAAGTATGCGAGGATGAGCCAAAATAGGTATTAAAAAAGAGAAATAGGCTATACGTGGAACACCGATCGACGGCGGCACTGGGTGGCGATTTGGAACGCGCCTGGAGCAACTGTTGTGGTGTTGCCGTTTGTGTAACCCCGTACCCTGATCTGCCTTTCCCGTCTCAGCGACGCGTCGGTGTCGCTGCTGCGCCCGCCCAAACCCGGCTCCCAGCCAGATTCCTGATTTCCTATATAGCGGCCATCGCCCACATTTTCCCTCTCTTCCATCTTCTCTTTTTCCGCCCGCTTTCCACCGCACTCCACCACACCTCGCCACCGCACAACACCGCAGAACCACACCATCACATCATCAAACTTGACAACGACGACGACAACAGCTTGTCGTTGCGACCTTTGCGCTAACAATTTTTTTTATTTAGTGGTCACATTTCCGAGTACCTCTTCATGGACGGTAGCGTTCTCTTGCTATGCCCTGAAGGCCCACCACCAATGGTTACCCTGGACACTTTGGAGTATTGACTCGCCTTCACGCTCGTCAAGCCTGGCTAAAGGCCCGCCCCCAAATGGTTACTTGGAAACGTGGAAGTATTGACTTGCCCATTTTGTCATGCCCAAAGGCCCATCACCACTGGTCATTTTGGAAACTTCAGAGTCTTGACTCGCCCTTGAATCGGTATGCCCTGAAGGACCGCCGTACTTCGGTGCGCGTGCAACATGTTGAGCATGTTCGTAGATCCATACAAACTCCCCATGATCAGGATGTAGTTGAATACCCGATGTGTAAGGATCCTCTTGAGGTTAGTACATTTCCAATACCTTTTTGATTTCTTGTTGTTGTCAGGTTTAATTTTGTGATATCCTGTGATGAATGAAATGAGAAAAAGGAAAGAAAGGTATGTTCTTGCTTGATTCTGAGGTTATTGATCAGTTTAGTTTTTCAAAGTCGTTCGAATTTCTGAATCTTGTGCCCGCATTATTGCGCTGCAAAGAGGGACGGATATAATTGGACGTATTAAAATGGCATACAAGTGGTTGGCTTTGGCTCGATGCATTAATTCCTGATTAATTCCAAGTTCATTTCCGGTCTGACTCATTTGCTGTTGTGGGATGTTCTAAGCAAGCTGTTGTTGTTGGGATAGCTTAATTAATATATTATGTCCATTACTACAAATTTTCTTAGTCGTAGTCATCATCGTAGTCTACAATAGCAAATACTGTAAACTTATTGAAAGAAACCTTAAAATCCTACGTAATCAAGGAATAAGATCCAACGATAATAATATTCAAACTACTTATAAACTAAAAATACCATATGCAAATAACTTAAACAAGATGTTTGTTTTTAATTTTTTAAACTTCTACCCTCTACTTGGCGACAGTAGCAAGAGCCTCAAGAACTTCGAGTTCAATCTTAGCT
>JAJLTX010000041.1:0-122726 GCA_030568365.1 Myxozyma kluyveri | reverse complement strand
CCCCCCCCCCCCCCCCCCCCCCCCCCCCCCCCCCCCCCCCCCCCCCCCCCCCCCAAGGGTACATTCAGTACTCACACAGTCTCAGACCGTATCCAGCACGCTGTGTCAACCCCATACCGTTTAACAATACTCGTTTCCTTCTTGTTGTATTTTATAGAGAAAGGCTAACCAAGTCTGTGTGTAACATTCGATTCTTTGGATAATACCAACATGACATCTGGACCATAGAAGCAGATCTGAATCAATTATGGAACGCTGTCTGTTCGTAGCAATCTGATCTGATGTGTTTGCATTGACTGCAAAGTTCGCTTGTTAGTAAAATTACTTCTGTTGACATGATGGAATAGAGCTATCATCTATATATACACTATGGAATATGGATGTCAGCGTCTTCAAACTCCAAGACAGAAGCGTCGGAAGGAGAACGGCGTTTGACAATTAATTGACAGGATCTTCATCACTTGGCAGCTGCTAGACAGCCAGACAGGCAGGTCACAAGTGTATCCCTGAATTTCAAAGTGGCATGAGTCAATGAAATTAGCCACGAGCGTAAATAATTGAATATGTGAGCAGTTACAGTACATCGTGTTCTATTTGCAACTATCAGATTATCTGGATAATACGCGAAAGACTCGTCAGAAACAGAATCTCGTTCGTTGTATACTACTGTAGCTCCTCTATGCAACTTCTAGATCAATATGATCTCAGTTGCTGTAATTAGTTTAATTCACGATACAATAGAAAAAGAAAACAGTACAGTCTGCAGCTGTGAATATCGAGAGGCACAGTATATATACTGTATGCCTCCGAGAGGATACAGATACCATTATAAAACGACGCGTAACGCGTGTCTCGTGCGGTCGCCGATCGCGCTACACCAAGAGCCCTAAACCAAAACTTCATTAGCGTAAGGTCCATTGATTGATCGAAAGATATATTTCGAATTATTATGCTTAAGCAAGATCAAATCATAATAGAAACATTTGGAACGATATTACAGTTACAATCGAAATTAGCGATCTATTTAACAGCCATTCTTTCTTATAACCATTCACTCATACCAAGGTCTTCTCGTAACCAAATCATTGTTTGAAGCAGTTATATTGCTCGTCTAAATATTTGAGAACAACGAGCAATCTATCCATGTAGAACTGATTTCTTTTTGATTAGCCCAGGCCAAACATAGCGGTATAGTGTATTGCTATTAGTTATACTGTAGACAGCTCGACTCGGCGAGTTGCAGCACGGAAGAAAAAGTTAGGATTGCAACAAGTCATATCGCGCGCGAGAGTTGAAAGAGAAAAGATGCCAGCCACGCGAAAACAGACGAAATATCGACTTTATATAAAGCAAAAAAGTAGAATGTGAGACATAGTTTTGCGAGACTCGGCATTCCCAGTGATTCTGCAGTCCATGCACGCAATCTTACACTTTACTCCCAAACTGACCACCGATATTTCACAGGCTTGAAAGTTCATCAAGTCATGACATGTTATTGGAGTTGTAAACAGCTATTGTTGAATGCTTAAATAATATGACCAAGCATTTGAAATGTATTTGAATCATTCCAGTCTGTAAAAGTGTAGTGACTGCGCAGATGAACACTACAGTGTGTATGTACCGTAGTGATAATAAAAGTCACGTGATGGGCCATTGATTGGACAGCTTCCGTGATGCCGTCAGGCCGACGCCTGGCATAACAATAAACAAATAAATAAACGAATTGATGATTTTGTGAGTGGCATTTAATCTTCGCCATAGTTCAATAGCAGATATGACTATAGAAGCGATTCAATACCGTCAACAAATATGGTACGGATTAGACAACGATTTAGATAGTAGTGCAACCTTTGCAGCTGAGCGACTCCTAGCATGCGATCCAACAGATTTATCATCGATTCATGCACTTGCACTTTGTCATTTTCGAAATGGACGATATAAAACAGCGATGCATTTAACAGATGATAAGAAACATATTGGATGTTGTTATATTTTTGCACAATGTTGTCTGAAGCTTGGAAAATTTAGATTAGGTTGTCGTGCTCTTGAACGTCAACGTAGTCTATGGCCAAAGAATAATGAATTGTACTCTCATTCTGATTCGGATCGTCAATTATTACCTGATGCTGCTGCAGTTCATTGTCTTTTAGGACATTTATATAGATTATTTGGCGATGCTAAAGAAGCTGTTGAATATTATACCGCCGCTTTAAGTATTAATCCATTCATATGGGATGCGTTTGAAGGATTGTGTAAACTTGGTATGTCAATTTCTATTTTGATTTCACCTATTATATCTTTATACTAACATATTTGTAGGAGTCAACATGAAAATTGGACATATTTATAAAGTAACACCAGCAATGCTTTCAGCGCGATCAACATGGCTTGATAATGCTGAAGACGCAATATCCAATCTTCAAAATCATGACCCATTCATTTCACAACAACAGTCACAACAACAGCAACAACAATTTACACAACCACCACCAGCATCACAAAGATTTCAAAATGAGTTAACTACTCCAACTAATTTTACAACTTTAAATAATGATGAAGATACTGATGTTTCAATGTTTGCTACAGAAACAAATTCTTCACTAGGTCCTGCTTTTAATTCTGATGTTGCAACTCCTATTGAATCAAATGCTCCAAGGCAAGCGAAAGTTTCAAGAGGTGTAAGATCTCAAATTGTTCCTGATGCACCCAGAAGAGTAGCTACTACTCGTGCTGCTGCTGCCGCTGCCGCAGCTGCTGGTACATCTGATCCATCATCAACAATTAGAAGAACTCAGCAACCTGAAAGAAGAAGAAGTTCAAGATTAGGTGCAACTAATTCATCAAGTATTACTACACCTGCGAACTCAACAGCAGTTCAAACACCAAATGCAGCTCAACAAGTTACAGTAACAAGTCCAGGACAAGGAAGAAGTCGACAATTAATTTCTGGAATGTTAAAAAGTGCAAGATTAAGAAGTCAAGATGAAACACCTGTAAATAATACATCTACTAATAGTTCTGGTGATGCAAGTCCAAGGAGGAAAGATGAGTCAAAAATTAAAGTTGCTGCTGATGACAATGAAAGAGTTGAGGCTGAAGCTAAAATGTTATCATTGTATGAAACTATCGCAACTGGTTGTTTTGCGTTATCAAGATATGATTGTAAATCTGCTTTGCAAGCTTTTCAAACTTTAGATGGTCCTCAGTTAAATACCCCATATGTATTAAGTCGAGTTGGTCGTGCGTATTTTGAAATAGTACGATATAAAGAAGCTGAAGCTGCGTTTAAAAGATTGCGACAAGTTGATCCTACAAGATTAGAAGATATGGAAATCTATTCGACTCTTTTATGGCATTTACGTAAAGATGTTGAATTGTCATTCCTTGCACATGAATTGGTTAATATTGAAAGAAATTCACCCCAATCATGGATTGCAATTGGAAATTCATTCTCACTTCAAAAAGAACACGATCAAGCACTAAAATGTTTTAAACGTGCATCATTACTGGATCCAACTTTTGCTTACGCATACACACTACAAGGTCATGAACATGTTTCAAATGAAGAATATGAAGCTGCTCAAACTGCGTTCAGATTAGCAATGAGAGCTGAATGGCAACATTATAATGCATGGTATGGAATTGGAATGTTGTTTCTTAAAACTGGAAAATTAGAATTAGCAGAACAACATTTTAAACAAGCTGCTTTAATTAATCCAGGAAATGCAGTTTTAATAAGTTGTACAGGCATCGTTCTTGAAAAATTAGGAAGATTAGATGAAGCTATTAGACAATATGAACTTGCGTGTAATTTACAACCATCAAGCGCAATGCCAAGATTTAAAAAGGCAAGATTATTATTCACGATGCATAAATATGATGACTGTTTATCAGAACTATTAATAGTTCAACGAATGGCACCAGATGAAAGTTCAGTTCATTTCTTAATGGGTAGATTATATAAAGCAAAAGGTGATAAACAACAAGCTATTAAACATTTTACTGCTGCTTTAAATTTAGATCCAAAAGCAAGTCATGTTATTAAAGAAGCAATCGAAGGTTTGGATGATGATGATGAGGATATGGAGTAAGTTTTTTTTTTCCTTTTTGCACATGCGATGCGACTGGTTGGCTGTACATTATTATGGTATTACTGCATTATTATTACATATTATAGTTCTTGTGTAGTAAAGCGGTTTCGTAGCTGAAGATTGGCGGATGAATACGACCCAATCAAAGAGTTCTCAATGAGACAAAATATAATTTGTAAATAATCGTCTCGAAAAGTGTGTAAGTGGAACCAAAGTGCTTTGAACTTCCATGATTTACCGGATTTCTTGCTAATTGATGCGCCGGTTTGAACGATGTGCGCCAGAACTGGCCGGTAGGTGCCGATCGGTAGGTGGTCGTGGTCGACGGGTGGAGGAGGCGGTGTGGTTAAGAGTTGTGAGGTGATACGCGCGCATAGCCGACTGATGCGCGTCGTCAAGGGTCACGGAGCGGGTCATTAAGCACCGACTGCACACGGCGTCCTAATCTAAGTCTCAGCGACGGATTCTCCACCGAGTTGCACCAATTGGTGATATGCAGTAGTCCAGTATTGCCGATATCCAGATCGAGCTCATTCTCACGGCACCACGCCTCGATATACCTATATCAATGTGCTCATGGAACAAAACACATATGCTTACATCTTATTACACAGTATCGACCTTAAAGGGTGTTGTAGCAATGTCAAGGATCAATCATGCAGCAATCAACAACTGGATGTATCATCCACAATTGATTGTCTTTCCATACCAAGTCACATAATTCAAAATGTCAGCTAAGCGACAAGTAGAAACTGCATCATCAGAAGATGAGGTTCTTATGCCACCGCCATCAAAATCAACCAAACTGCGTAATAATGCAAAGAAGGAAATTGACGAATCTTTAAAAGATGAAAGTAGTAGCTCCGGCGATGAGTTTGGTCCAACGTTACCTTCGAAAACCGACAAAGTTGCTAAACGGAAACGAAGAGGTTAGTCTATTTATTTCTTTTTAGTTACGTTGGTAAAGTACAGTACTAATTATAAAAAATAAGTGTTGAAACATGAACAAGTTTATCTTTCACATATGCCATCATTTCCACGATATACGAAATCATATATGCATCGAGATAATATAACATTTATTAAAGTATCAGCCGAATCGAAATTTATATTAACAGTTTCAAAAGATGGATATCTTAAATTTTGGAGGAAACAAGATCAAGGAATTGAATTTGTACGGCAATTTCATTCACATTCAAGTGAACCAGTTGATTGTGATTTATCTGTTGACGGCAAATTATTTGCAAGTATTGCACAACAAAATGATTTAACATTAAAAATATTTGATGTTATTAATTTTGATATGATGAATATTATAAAATTGAAATTTGAACCGTCTAAAGTATGTTGGTTACAAATGAAAGGCCAAAGTTCAAATTTCATTGCAGTTTGTGATAAAAATTCAAACAAGATTTTTATTTTTGATGTTCGAAGTGATTCAGAAGATCCGGTTATAGCTTTAAATGGAATTCATCAAGCGCCTGTTATTTCAATTGGATACAATGCAAATAAAAATTGTGTGGTTAGTATTGATGAAAAAGGAATGATGGAATACTGGAGACCTGATTTTAGTGTTTTATCAAGTTCAAGAACAGGAGATAAACCAAGCTCATTTGAAACTCCAAATGATGTATTCGAGTTTAAGAGTGGGACAGACCTATATGAATTTCGAAAACATAAATGCTTACCGTGTTCAAAAGTTATATTTTCACCCAAAGGCACACATTTTGCAATTTTCTCATATCCCGATATGCAATTAAGGGTATTTGATTATAACACAGGTAAACTGCATAGGAAGTATGATGAAAGTATTAAAGTTGCAAGTGAAATGCAACAAGCTGGAAATTCAATTGTTAAACTTGATGATGTTGAATTCGGTAAACGAATTGCTGCCGAAAGAGAAGTTGAACGAGAAATTCAAGCAGGTGTAAATATCGATCTAGTATTTGATGAATCTGGAAATTTTGTTACTTATCCAACGTGTTTGGGTATAAAAGGTATACCACAAAATTCTTTATATATAAGGTATATAAACCTAAGCTAACCAATCTAGTTGTTAATATTGTTACAAATAAATGTGTTCGATTACTTGGAACGGAAGATTCATTGAGATTTCTTAATATTGGAATGTATCAAGGAGCACCGAATAGGAAAGACATTATGACACTTGAAATGGCAGCATCTGATAATGCACTGGTTTCAGCTTCATTATCAACTGATCCAATTATTTTTGCAAGTGCAAGTGGTAAGAAAAGAGTCTATTTGTTTAGTAGATTTGATGGTGAATTGTAAGTGAAAGAATTATATTTAAACTTATGAGAGCTTTCAATGCTAACGGGATACTATAGTGCGACAATTAAAGGCGATAGAGATGTATTCAATGAGAAACCAACAAGAATAGACATTCAATCGGCTAATCCTGCTGTAAAGGCAGAAGAGGCATCGCGCTTGAAAGCTTTACAATCAAAAGGAGTTACACTACATACTACACTAGGAGATATTCAAATTCGATTATATTCCAAACAAGCACCATTAGCAGTTGAGAATTTTGTAAAATTGTGTCAAAAGGGATATTATGATTCAGTAATTTTCCATAGAGTAATTCCAAAATTTATGATTCAAACAGGTGACCCGGATGGAGATGGAACTGGAGGTGAAAGTATTTGGGGGAAAGAATTTAAAGATGAATTCTCTGATGATTTAAAACATGATAAAGCGTTTACTGTTAGTATGGCAAATGCAGGTCCAAATACAAATGGCTCTCAATTCTTTATTACAACTGAAAGAACCCCTTGGTTAGATGGAAAGCACACTATCTTTGGAAGAGTGGTTCAAGGAATGGATGTTGTTAAATTAATAGAAGGGTTAAAAGTTGATAGAAAGACAGATAAACCTTTAGAACCACCTTCGATTGTTTCCACAACTGTATTTTAAATGATAACTGAAATGTTGATTTGTTAATTATTGTACATATAATACACTAAATTTTATGTCAAACTAGAATAAAAATACACCTTATGCAAATACCATGCCTTACAAGTTTAACTAAATTACAACAACGATGCAAGAAAACCTTTCTTTTTAGGTCGTCCATTAGTTTGTTTTCGAATATTACTTGCTCTTCTATTTTCAGGAATTCCGCTCTCATCATCATCTTTATCACTTCCACTATTACTATCACTGTCACTATCGCTATCGCTATCAGAACTTGAATCACTATCACTCTCACTCTCGCTTTCAACTTTCTTAGTCTTAACTTTATTAGCATTCACTTTCGAATTTTGAACTCCACCAATTTGTTCACGAACTTCAGGAACTCCTAAACTTGCTAATTCACTTAATGATCTAAATGAAGGAACTCTTCGCTCTAACAAGTGTGGCGACTTAAGTGCCGCATTTGGTGCTGAAATTGATCGATTATTTAATGGTCGATTTGTATTTATATTTGATAACGTTGGTGGTTTGGGTGTTGATGATTCAGAGTCGGAGTCGGAATCACTGTCAGAGTCGCTATTTGATGCAGAGTCGGAATCTGAATCAACATCAGGAATAGGATCCAAGCCAGTTGAAGATTTCAGTGCTGCATCACGATCTTTTTTAGCTTCTTTCTCAAGATACCCCTTTTTAGCTCCTGGATACGCAGCCTCAGGTGCTTCGTCTGAGTAATCAGAGTCATCTTCGCTTGATTCAGATTTGCTCTCAGATTCGCTTTCAGACTCGGACGGAGAATGTCTATTAACGATATTAGGTGTCGAAGTAGATACAGGTCCTGGTGCCGCTGAAGCCTCGATCTCTTCTTCGCTTTCATCTTCAGACTCTGATTCGGATTCAGACTCTGATTCGGGCATCTTGATTTCAGCTGCCACTTCAGTTCCTTCCTCCTTCTCCTCCTCCTCGGATTCGTCGCTTTGCTCTTCTTCAATATCTTTATCAATCTTTGGTGTAGGTGACGATTTGTCTGTTGCAACCTCTGATGTACCACCAATATGTACACTTGAAGGAATCTTTTGTGTAGCCGCTAAACTATCGGCGTTTTTATCCGGTGTTGCAATTTTCTCGCCTGGTTCACTCTCTGAATCACTACCTGACTCAGTTTCCGACTCGCTTGGACTGCTGTTGACGGTTGCAGATTTAATTGGTAGTGCCGATACATCTGTCATGGCTGTATCAGCGTCGTCGGCGAGAGTGATATTCGCCTGAGACTTTTGAGAAGTTGTAGGCTCGTTTTCAGCCTCACTTTCACTCTCGCTCACAATATCACTTTCGTCTTCGCTTGCAACACTCCCCTCAATAACAGAAACCTGTACCTTCTTCGAAAGATTTACCAATTCCGGCGCATTGACATTATCAACTCTCATCCTCTTTGATCTATGTTTCTCCGGTGGAGTTGTCGATTCATTATTTGACGATCTGTAAGTATATGGTGTAGCTTGTTTCCTAGGAGATTGCAAGTTGTTATTTTGAACAGGTGACTGTTGTCTTGGTCGTTTCGGAGTTTTAGGCGCAGATGGAAGTGAAGTTGGTTGTCGGTGATCTGCTTGGTGTTGAATTCCTGTGCTTGCAGCATGTAAAGGACTTTGAACCTCGCCATTACCGTTTTGACGAATCCCGTTTCCATTGGACTTTGTTGAATTTTCATTTGTAGGTGATCCTTTAATACCTAATAAAGGTGAATTGACAGGTGGTGTATAGGATTTACTTAAACTTGCAGAAACATGAGCACGCCCTCCATCATTGAAAATGTGCCAAATAAGATAATCATTATCAAGATCAAAATCTTCGTCATTTCGAATTGCATGAATTTCAAGTCCTCTGTATTTATCACGGTTAGCGTTGGCAATGAAAAGAAAAAAATAGTGAGGTGTACGCACTGTGAATAGATTCTATAAAATCGTTCTGAGATTTCGGATTTTAACTGTGCAATTGAAGAATGCGGACTTGTCAAATGAAGAAATCTATGGCTATTCCTGCTTGGAGATTTTGTACCAAACGGAGAAGAAATAATTCCAGCTTTTGATAGAGGTGAATCAATAGAGGTTCCAGGAGTTCTAGCTATTCGACTTATGGGAGTTCCATGTACACTATTAGTTCCATTAATTAAGCCATTGTTAGAAATATGCTGAGTATGAAGTACTTGAGAAAGTAATTGAGAAGGCTGTGAGCGTGTTGGTTGCGGCTGTGGAAGTGGATTTGATGTCGAGTCGAGAAGGACGATGACTTGTAGTCTTAGAAGATCTTGTGGCACGAGGGCCATTGTGTTTTGTATGCTGAAATCCAATTGTTCTCAATATCTAAATACAATAGTACAGAAGTAAAATATAAAATCCAACTAAATAATAATGTATATGCGTATAGGTCAATGCCCCGTGGTGCACTGGACCTTGCTTGCTTTACTTGCCAGAGCGCTGAAATAAATCATGATCGAAAGCTTCATGCGCCACAGTCACGGCCACTCCCGCACCGCCACACTCTTAATTGATCGTGAACTTCTGACCTGCAAGCGTACATTACGCAACTTAGGCAGCACAAGAGCAGAGAAAAGAACAAGTCCTGGTCAGGCTTGAACTACTAGATGTTTATGTATTTAGTATTCTGGTATGCAGCTTGTATATCTGTACTTCTTTTATGGTAATTTTAGCCACAACACCCACGCTGTCCTCGCCGCCAAACCGCGGCTGTCAGCATTTAGTCAGCGAGCACGTGCGTCCCAACAGTTGCTGCGAACTGGGTTCTCTTTGCCCGCGTCGACCTCTACTCCACTCCCCTCCCCTTCTTCACCACCCCACCTTCCCTCTTCCATCAACTTCACCACCACCTCCCTCCGCTGCGCTCTCCTGCGCGCGCCTCCCATGGCAGACAGCGTGTTCCTGGCGACTCTCCTCTACATCATCGTCTTCACCATCTCCATCAACATGCTCGGCTCCATCTTCAAGCCTTTCCAGTTCTACGGAAAGGTCCTGATCTTCATCCTGGCCATGTCCGTTTGCGCCACATACGGTGCAATCACGTCGATCGTCTTAACCCTCATTGGAAAGAAGTCTCTTGCTCAGTGGGCTGCCGGAAGATCATTCTCAACCGTCGCTGCTCCGTTACTGGGTGTCAAGCTAATTCTCGAGAACGAGGAGATTCTCACTAGCAATCGTCCAGCTATTATCATCGCAAACCACCAAACTGAGCTCGATGTTCTCGTTCTCGGTCGATTATTTCCAAAGCACTGCAGTGTTACTGCCAAGAAATCGCTCCGCTATGTGCCATTCCTTGGATGGTTCATGATGATCTCGGGAACGGTCTTTATTGATCGTGCGAATCGTGGCAAAGCAATCAAGGCTCTTGATGGTGCTATCCAGGCTATGACGCGCAGCAAGCAGTCTGTCTTCATTTTTCCAGAAGGTACTCGCTCATACTTCACAAAGCCTGATCTGTTACCATTCAAGCGTGGTGCATTCCACCTTGCATTACAATCGGGATTTCCCATCATTCCTGTTGCGATCTCTAACTATTCGCACGTCTTCAACCCCGGTAAACGGCAAATGCATAGTGGTACTATTAAAATGCGGGTTCTTGAGCCTGTTAGCATGGAAGGAAGAAATGCTGAGAATCTTGATGAACTGATCGCCGAGGTTCGCGAGAAAATGTTGGTCGAGGTCAAGGCTGTTTCACCCGCCCCTTCAGATTCTCCAGATACTTCAACAGATGCCACTGCCGAAGATAGTGGTGATGAAACTGCGCAACTTTTAACAGAAAACGGTGTATCACCAGCTGTGGATACTGCTCCTGCAACTGCGCTTGATTCAGACTCAGCAATCGGTTCACATGCTTCATCATCCGCCACAGATGTTTCCGCAGCACAGCTTTCAAGTTCAAAGTTTACTAAAGACTCCTCCATTTCATCTCCATTATCATCACCAAAGCCCGCACTAGCGTCATGACATTTCACAACACTTACATATTTCACCCACTCTCGACACGTCCAATCAACATCACCATTCTCAGTCAATGAATTAGCCTACGACTGTTTGCCTATTAATATTTGATGATATTCGCTTGTAATATACTTTTATCCGTACATTTATTCTCGTTTAGTTTTATGTTTTTATATTAGTGCGTCCTGTATAAATGGCATTTATATGATATCTATTTTCAACTAATAATGTAAAAAATCAATTAAGTTACAGCAATTCAATTTACAAATACAATAAACCGCAATAAACTATACTATCCATACAAATACTCCACATCTCGTCATTTCACTTTACTCTAATCTTGTTCCATATCAAAATCCTCGTCATCATCATCATCCAATAATCCTTCATTATCTTCATCAGCATTAATAAATGCCAGTCTAGCACCATTCCGATAAACTTGCCAAACACCTAATGTTGAGTATTCAGCCAAACAATCTTGAAGCTGATCATCAGTAAATCCTTGACCTAAGACGCGCTCTCGAACAGTTGGCATTTCCAGTCTTGAAATAAATTTACCATCAGATCCACTATTAGCAATTCCTCTAATAATTTGATAAATTCGTGTAGAATAAGTTTCATCGCGTTGTTCAGCATTTGCATCTCTGTCATATAATGATGCTTTTGATGCGGTTGTTAATCTTAATGCTTCGTCAACATCTGCAAATGTAACTTTATCATCCCATCTCATTCTAGCTAATGCTTGAGCCATTCTTAAAATTCCAAGTAAAGTTCTAGGTGTAGTATGAGTAAATTGACGATTTTGACTTTCATCATGCTTTTGTTGTTGACGCATTTGAACATATGAACTAACAATATGATCTGAAATTTCTTTAGGAACAACTGGTCTAAATTCACGTGCTCTTGAAATATACTCTCGAATCATATCCGGTTCTAATGGTTCAAAATCCATATCTGGGTGTCGACTATGCATATGAACATATGTAACGTGGCTTGCAAGTTGTTCATCAGAGTTACGTTCTGGAGTATCAAGAAGAAGAAACAAGATATCAAAACGTGAAAGAAGTGCTGCTGGAAGGTTAATATTCTCGACTGGTGAAATGCGAGGATTATAACGCCCATAAAGTGGATTAGCGGCTGCAAGAATTGAAGTACGTGCGTTAAGCGTTGTGTTAATGCCAGCTTTACTAATACTGATAGTTTGTTGTTCCATAACTTCATGGATAGCGGTTCGATCACTGTCATCCATTTTATCAAACTCATCAATACAGCAGATTCCATTATCTGCTAAGACAAGTGCACCACCTTCAAGAACCATCTCATCTGTAACTGGATCACGCATAACCGCAGCAGTTAAACCGACTCCTGAACTACCACGACCTGTAGTGTAAACACCTCTTGGAGCGACTTTACTAATATATTTCAACAACTGCGATTTGGCAACACCAGGATCTCCCATTAGGCACACGTTAATATCACCACGAATCTTCATGCCATCACTGACTACTTTTGTAACGCCGCCAATCAATAAGAGCAATAATGCTTTCTTAACATCGTCATGACCAAAAATCTCTGGCGCAATTGATTTTGCAAGTTTCTCGTATACATTTCCTTGACGACGTAATTCATCAATTCGAAGTGACATTTCTGCGTCACGATCCATTTGATCATACTGTTTTTTGTGTTGGAATACATATTGTGCTTCAAGATATGTATCAGTAAGTAAACCTGCTCTGAGGGCTTTGAATCCTGTGTATGGCATTGGAAGAAAGATACCAGCAATATCAACAACATCACCAGGTGAAACTGAACGAACAATGTCGCCAGTGAAATGAATACTGAGAGTACGAGGAATGTGACCAATTGGAACTTGATCAGCCATTTCTTGAATCTTGATGTCTTGGAATGGAAGAAATTTTGATGCTCGTGTAGCCATGAATAATTGACCTTTGACGTTATTGGTTCTGCAGGCATCTGATGGACATTGAGTCAATGGTGTGAATTGCCGACTCTTGACTTCTTGGAAAATCTCAGAACCACACTTATCACATGTGTAAGCATTGACGGTTAATGCAGGCTTAACATCTGAAACACGAGTGACGATACCGCGAACAGTAATAAGTTTTCCCAATAAGATTCCTTTAATATCACGAACTGCGAAAGAGATTGGAGTAGGACGGAAAACATTGCTGGGAGGTTTGAAGTAAAGTGAATAGCGACGAGTGAGTTCTGGAGGGAACATATCAGTTTCGGCTTCCATTCCACCTTCTTGACGACGAGCTTCATTTCGAATTCTTCGTTGATTGAAAATAACATCAAGAACATCATCTTGGTAGTTAATATCAACGGTAGCTTGAGGAATGATCTCATCAATACATGATGCAAAGACTTCAATGTAACGGTGCGTGTTAGACACAATAATATCGACTAAATCTGATCGCGAGTTCTCAAATGTGTCGATATCATCAAGTTCAATCAAAATAGTTGAATCCTTACGATCGGCAATTTTCTGCAGTATGTTCATGTACTTGCCCTTGTTGGGATCGTTGTAAATTGCATCTGCGTCACTCATGTCGACATCATCGTATTCTGATCGTGATGTCTTAAAGGTCCGTAGAAAGTATGTGATGCGTTCTGTTCAAGTTAGCAGCTGCATTTTATTCAACTTTTGATGGCATGCATACCTTTGATATCCTCATAATTGACGCTGATGTCAATGGACTGTAATGAAGCCATGATGCCCCTATTCTTCAAGTACCCCTTGCTTAGGACGTATTTCGGTGAAAAATGAAAGGCGACAGTGGGTGAGGAAGAAGAGTGATGGTGGTAGCAAATTGGTGTAGAGCAGTGGAGCGGAGGGAAAGGGATGCGCCGAGTGTGAGCGTTGGGACTTCGACTCGAAAGGGGAAGTTAAGTGGCGGGTAATTAGAACGCGTCGGCGCGTAAAAGACGCGTGACCATATGAACCTTAAACTTGACGCGTCCGCACGCGTTGCTGCACGAACTGCACGTGACGGGCTAAAGATCACGTGCATGCCGCTTCCCCGCGATGACGTTAATCACATTTTGTTAGCCTCGGATCATCATCATTATTTTCAGCATTACAATAACTGTAATATAAACGAAAGGAACTCGCAAATGGTACAAGGAAGACTCTTAAGTATATGAACGACACGATGGCGACTCATTCTGCGGTCGTCTCGTTTGCGCCCTTGCGGTCCTCATTCGTCAATTTACCGCCTACAATCGCTAATGTCCTTCTCGATTCCTCTGTGGTATGTGATACTTTTCTTTTTTAATCTTTTACCACCCAATGCTAATGAATATTGGATTATAGCCCGTACAAAATGTAGTTGTTGCAATACTATCGTCTGTTAAATGTTCAAGGAAGCAACAGACGAATTTTGCAGGGTGGACAGGATATGCGTCGACAATGAATAGTAGTGCTGCTGGTATGAATTATATCGAAATGGATCCAGCATTTGCGAAGTCATTGGGACTGTCAGAAGGGAATAAGGTGCGTGGTCTGTATATTTTTTCGAAAATGATAGCTAACTGTTAAGGTGGTTCTTACATTCCGCGTTAATCCTCCAGAAGCAACGACAGTTCATTTAGAACCTAAGACTCCAGAGGATTGGGATGCTGTTGAATTACAAGCACTCTACCTTGAAACCAGTATGCTTTCGCAAATTCGAGCTGTATCACTTACTCAGCCTATTACATTATATTTATCAGCAAGCTCAGTCGTCACTTTAATTGTTACAAAGGTAGAACCTGCTTTAAAAGGCGGACAAATATTTGCTAAATTAGCTGCAAGCTCTGAAGTAATTATCGCGCCTAAACTTACGACACCTGTTACAAATGGAAAGGTAGATACAACTATTGCAAATGGAAATGGAAATGGAATGCAAGCTCCTAGATCACCTATAACTGGAAAACCTGCTAGTAGTGAGAGAAAAACTGGGGCTCCGTCAAGCGTGAAGCGTGGAAGAGAAGTGTCGTTGGCGAGTATCGTACGAAGAGCTGTTGTATTGCCACATTCATTTTTTAGCGATAGTGTTGAAATTGATGAGGGCATTGAAGAAGAAATTGATACAGAACAGGAATTGTGTGTCTTTGTCAATTCTGATGAACAGATCGAGCATGTCACCAAAGGAACGAATACAGTCACAATTTCAATGATCACACCAGCAACATCACACAGACCTTCAACGATACCAAATTTAACAGAACAATCGCCAGGCGATGGATCAATACAACCAACTCCAAAAATTGTTGTCACTGTATATCGCAGCTATATGATCCCGTCAGGTACAGTAGCACTATCGCGCTCAACTGGATTTGCGTTATCTCTTGCACCTGGAAAACTACTTACTGTTCGTCTTGAACAGTCAATAAAGCCACTATCAAGACTTCCTCGCGTGATTAATATATTTCCATTCAGCAAACCTACTCGTTCGAACAAGTCCAAAAATGAATCAAATTTGAAATTCGGTTCCTTATCGGATAGCGCACTTGAGTCAAATTCACAAATAATCAAAGCTATGCAAGAACAAGGAGTATTTTTATCCCCGCTTACGAATCGAATTAGAGTACCTCCATTAAAATATTCAGAAGATTTACAATATGGAGGAATCATTGACTTCGAGGCGGCAGATGGATGGATACCAGTGTCATTGCTACGGCCGAATTCAATGACTATGCGATTGCAAAATGAAATCGAGTATGATGGACCAAGAATACGGCGAAGCAGTGGTGATGGAAACGGTTTAAAATTAGTCTGCATTGATGGTGTTTTGAAAGATGTTGGAAAGGCAGTTAGATGTGGTGAAAGTGTATTACTTTCGGGCGCGAGTGGATCTGGAAAATCTGCGGTTGTGGATCAAGTTGCAAGAGAATTGCATGGTAATTTGATATGTAAGTGGACTAGTTCACTTATTTAAATCATATTCTAACAATCTCTAGACACAAAGCGAATATCATGTACAGACTATGCGAACGAGCGACCATTAGTAATGAAAGATATTTTCACAAAATGGCTTTCTGAAGCGACGTGGTACACACCAGCAGTCATTATTCTTGAAGATATTGATACTTTAATATCTGCTGAAACTGAATATGTTGATGGAACAAGACATCGACAACTTTCAGAACTTTTCACAAAATTAGTAACAACATTTCAAAATACTAATAGACATGTATCAATTCTGGCAACATGCGAACATAAAGATGGTGTACATTCAAGATTAATTGATGGTCATGTTTTTGAACGTACTGTACAATTAAAAGCGCCTAATATGTACTCTCGAAAGGAAATTCTGATTGAACTGTTGAGAAGAGAAAGTTTTCATGAGGTGGAGGAATTGAATTTAAGTGAAATTGCTGGAAAAGCTGAGGGATTCTTGCCAAGTGATCTGAAGGTTCTTGTTGAGAGAGCAAGACATGAGTCAATGTTGAGAATGATGAAAAGTTTATCTGTTGATGATGATTTATTTGGCATTCAACAAGATGAAACATCCAAAAATGACACACCATCCTCATTATTACTTAATTCAGACTTTACAAATGCATTAAAAGATTTCACACCATCAAATCTTCGCGGCGTTAATCTTCAAAAATCAACAGTAAGTTGGTCTGATATTGGAGGTCTCCATTCAACTCGACAAGTTCTTCTGGAAACCTTAGAATGGCCAACAAAGTATGCGCCAATTTTTGAATCAAGTCCACTTCGATTACGTTCAGGTATTTTATTATATGGATATCCAGGATGTGGCAAAACATATCTTGCATCAGCAGTTGCGAATGAATGTGGATTAAATTTTATTTCTATTAAAGGACCTGAGATTTTGAATAAATATATTGGAGCGAGTGAGAAATCCGTTCGAGATCTATTTGAAAGAGCACAGGCAGCTAAACCATGCATTTTATTTTTTGATGAATTTGATTCAATTGCGCCAAAACGTGGCCATGACTCAACTGGTGTTACAGATAGAGTTGTAAATCAAATGTTAACTCAAATGGATGGTGCAGAAGGTCTTGATGGTGTTTATGTTTTAGCTGCTACAAGTAGGCCAGATCTCATCGATTCAGCTTTATTACGTCCTGGTAGAATTGATAAATCTTTATTATGCGATATGCCTAACTATGAAGATAGATTAGATACATTGAATGTTTTATCGAGAAAAATGAAATTATCTGACGATGTTGAAGTTGCTGATATTGCATTTGCAACAGATGGATTTTCTCATGCTGATTTACAAGGTCTAGTGTATAATGCGTATTTGGAAACTATACATGAAGTACTTGATACGAAAGACGATGATAAAAATGGAATTATTAAAGAAAGCGTTAATGTGGAGCATTTTGAAACTTTATATAAAGATTCAAATAGAATTGATGAGGAAACAACATTGGTTTCAAAACTTCCTTTTAAAGAACTTGAGACAATTAATAAAATCAAACGAATACTTAATCCAACTTCGAATTTCAAGATTTCATCTCAGAATACTTCATCAACAGCATCAGCAGCAGTTCAAGTTCCTATTAAAGCAATACATATACGTAAAGCGTTAGAAACTACAAAGGCAAGTATTTCAATTAAAGAACGGGAAAAGCTTTCTGCCATTTATTTTGAATTTGCTTATGGAAGGTCAGGTAAAATGCCTTCTGGAACTGCTAGTTCTGAAATCGGCGGTCGTGCTACATTGATGTAAATGTAAAATATTGCTTAGGTGATTGGATTATGTGATAATTAATGTGAAAAATTGTTATTAGTGAAGTGAATGGTGTGCGGAATTGTTAATGTACATAGATAAACGAATGCGAGAGAAAATAATATGAGATGGTAAACAACTATTCACTGAAGAATCTTCAAAAAAGCCAATCAAAACTTAAAAAAAAAATTACTTAAATAAAAACTCCGATCCAAAATGACATGTTCAAAAAAAAACTTAATGCTTATTACACAATACACCAAACTATCTATCGACTTTTCATTTCAAAAAACGTTAATTAAAGAGTTGTGATCACAGCCGGTTAGGAGGCCCTTGTAATGACAATTCACCAAATAATGCTGCGGATGGAATTGCTTGTATCATTAGTTGACTATCTGCTGTATTCCCAGGGAACTTCTGATATCCTTCTTTCCGACGACGATAGTAACCAATTAAGTAGCCTGCTCCAACTAGAATGAACATAATTGCTAGAGCTATTGCAAGACTAATTAAAACAACGAAACCAGTACGCATGTGATGTACAGGCAAAAGAAGGCTGTAAATTAATGGAAGTGTCTCAGTTGCTTGTGTGGAAATTGAGTAGATAGAACCAGGTGACCCGTCATCGCGAGTGGTTAACATGAACGGGGACCATGATGAACCGTCGTAAAATGCCGCAGATGCAGGACCGTAATTTGGTAGTGAGAGCGATCCCAATGCTAAAAGTACTGCATCAGTTGGTAAAATTGATGATCGACTTCCACTTCGTCGTAACCGCAGTAACTGAACATCGTAAAACTGAGATTCACTACCGAGATCACGTCCAATATCTTGCCAAGCTGAACCATCATATGCCCAAAGATAACCAGATCCGTTCGTGTAAGTACCTGCAACAATGCCATTTGCTGCACTTGTTGTTGGAGTTACAAAAACATCCACCGGACCAGGCAATGAAGCAGATTGCAGTCCAAGAGTATTCCATGACACAGTTCTAAAATCATACTCAGCGAGATATACTTGGATGCCAGCGTCAGTAGTCATGTTACCACTGACAATTATTCTTGTAGTATCAATAAATCTGACTGAGGAAACAGCACCAGAAATTCCACGATTGAATGGCGTCCAGGTATCATTATCAAAACTGTACACGCAAAGGTTGCTGCATTCAAAAGAACCAGCAGTTTCAAATGTCCCTCCAACAACCATGAAGTTGTAATCTGATTGAACTGCAACCGAATTTACGCGCACATTATCACCGCCTAATGGAGGCGGTTGCCGTGTTGACAGAGATGAGCCAGAAATATTCCATAAAGCGAGACCATTCACGGCTAAGCTTTGATTACTCGTAATCAATCCAGAGAACTGACCACCAAGCACCAGCGAGTGGTTGTGATAATTGGAAACTGTCAAAATAGCTGTCGACCGTGACAAATCGTCTATAGCTAATCCAGATATAGGACCGTCGCTGTCGTACACCATGAAATTCTGGTAAGTATTGCCATCTGACTCTACTGTGAATGCGCCACCAGTTGCATGATATGTTTGATTGTCGGTTGTGAAGTAGCTGGTTGACATTATCCGGCCACCGCTAGTATCATTCTGTAACGAGGGTAATGCACGACGTTGAATTGAATTAGTTGCATTTGTATCAGCGAACGAAAACGGAAGTGGTGTTAGAGACAAGTCGGGCTGCAATGAAACACCACCAGATGTAACTAACGACTGTGTCTCAATCCGACCTGCTAAAATGTAATTTCCATTTCCATTAGTGGCTGACGCTGAAATTCTACCAGAAAAGTACGGCACATCGAGATCAGTAGTTTCGGTCCATGTTGATATATCCTCAATCCATACGGCGAATCCATCAATGTCGACGCTACTAGTATTTCTGAAAGCGTTGATCTCGGTGAACTGTCCCTCAATGGCCAATGCAGTGTAGTGATTATTGGAGATATTCAGGCCAAGTGGTACGACATTCTGTACACGATTGTTGACGCCACCACCGAGTGCGTAGTATGTTGAGTTCTGCAGCGAGTATCCAGCGATATATTCAATTCCCCGAACATTAACACGATCGAAGAATGTACCACTGAAATAGCCGCCAAAAATGACACCTTGACCATTGGATGCAGGAACAAGAGCCGTGACTAGACCATTCACACCACCGTTGGCAGCATTAAGTTCGTCGTCATCAGTAACAATCAAAAAATTGTGAATTGACTCTGAAGAGAAATTTCCAGCAGCGTATAGAACGTCGTCAATGACAGTAAGTGAAGTGAACAGTGCACCATCATCAAGTGCATTGGCCGCACTGTTAACTGCAGTATCTTCAATCTGAATCATTGTCGTGTTTGAACTGACAGATGTGAAATTGCGTGAATCATACTCGAACAGCCCATTCAATCCACCAGATGTAGACGTCAACACAAACTCAGCCTTCTCAGCAACAAACGTCATTTGCTGGCCAGGATAAGGTAAAGCTCTGAGCTCCACGTATGGTCTGAACTCGGAATCTGACTCGTCGACATGTCCTTGGTATATGACATCGTACTTCTCAAAGTTGTTGGTCTGGAAGATTGTGGCAGTGAAGTTTGAACCACTGGCCTTTGGGAATATAGTCGCACTGATCTGTCCGCGTGACGTGCAGGTGTTGTCTTGTGTGCAACCGGGGGTGTACAGAAGAACAGAGTAATTGCCGGATACTGGGACATCGGGGTAGAATCTCACGGCTGTCGAGTCTACGGCTGACGAAGAGACTGTTGATGTGAGATACGCAACGCCGGAGTGACTGGTCATCTCCCAAGCGCCGGAGTGGATCGAAGTGCTGATCCGGTCCTGGGCCAAGCCGCACGTGCTCGGTTCGTTGAATTCATTAACGGCGTACGAAATAATTTCTAAAAACACATCAGCAACTCATTCAGGCGTCTAAAAATAAGTAATACTCACGCTCCTGGTACAGCTGAACCTGCGATAACCCAGCGCCAGCACCGTAATGGTCGAGAAGATAAAGACTGAACCCGCCAATTCCAATAACATTGACAAATTCAAAGTCCTGGTAGGTTGCATTGCTGAATGGCGCCAGAGGACACCACGCGTCGCAGTACATGCGCTGACCATTGTTCGGATCAGTGTATGTGAGGTTCATGATACCGCCAGAGTCAGTGACGACAAATCGAAAGAGACTCGTGCCACGGCCTTCGACGGCGGCGTTGCGCAGACGTATACGTGTCGGTTCAAAGGAGTAAACGAAATCCGCGGCCCAGACTGCCTGCGAATTGTCTGCAGCAAGCCAGGTGCTTTCTGCTGCCGTATTGTTGGCAGTGCAGATGACTGACCGAGGATTGTTGTAGTTGCCAGCTGAATTTCCTTGCACGGATAGACTGCTTGAGCGCATGTTGACGAGTTGTAAATTCTCTGTACTGTCGAAAACTCCTTGCAACGCAACTGAGGTCATGTTTCCAAGACCAGAGAAGCGTCCGCCAAAAATGACATTTCCCGCTCTTCCTGTAATTGCATTCACCGAACCACCGTTCAGACCACGGAACGGAACGCGAAGCCACGCTGAACTTGACGCGTTCCAAATAGCGACATTATTGATAAACGAGCCACCAAAATAGACGAGATTGTTTGATTCGTCGCAATAGACTGCATTGACAGTGCCTAGAATCCCACCACCGAGCGAGGTCGCGCGACCTGACGAAGCGTCGACGCGTGCAACTGCTGCAGCACGAACACCACCGACGGTCGAGAAGTTGCCGGTTATGTAGAGATTGCTGTCGAGAAGACACATATCAGAAATGCGACCATCTGTTTGCTCGAGACTGAGGTAAATGTTGGAGGGCAAGCTGTATATGAGCGAATCTGCGGTTGATGACGACGCTGAGACGGATTGCGACGATTGCTGACCTTGGTAGCGGACGACGGACGCGCCGCGAAAATCGCCGACGATGTTTATTGCGCCAAGGGAAGAAAGGTCGACATCTGGCTGGACGAGAGCCTGCGGAGAGAACTGGCCGAGAACGGCCGGCGGCGCGAGGAGAGCCAGCGACGCCAGCAGACGGAGCAGGCGCCCCATTGTTGCTGCGCAGACTTCCGTTTGCGGCGACGAGCTGAGTGCACCGGAGCAGACGAGGCGGCCAGGCGGACAAGGGAAATGCAAACAACCAAAAGCGGCAGCAAAGTAACAAAAAGCAGACGAAAGGCGGCGGAGCGAAAGAGGCAATGTATCGATAGCAGACCGAAGTGAAATAATAGGGGAGGCGACCAGAAGCGGATCGCGATGTTTTGCGCGCGGCGAGCGGCGTTCTCCAGAACTCACCGAGCGAATTCTCGGCGTCGCTCTGGGCTGGGTTGAAATTGAGCTGTTCGCGCCGCCCGCCCAGGCACAGCCCTAGCCCCGGTTGCCACGGCAACGTGGCTGCTATATAAGTACGCTGCTCGCTCAGTCAATACTGTACTGTACCATGTATCACTATTCGCTAACTTATATGTATCCCAAGCACATGCATCCCAAACACTCAGACTAACAAAAACTACACAGATAAAGCAAAGCAAGCAAAGCACCCAACCCGCTAATGACACGACATGCCCCGCGACGCCGGCATGCGGTACGAGAATAAATAGTGTCCCAAAAACGCCCCGAACGTAACCGCCAGCATAACCCATCCCTAACATGCACTCAGTCAGTTACTACCCATGGGAGTTGTGTATCAAAGTTGGCTGAGTACTCACGTTGTATGTCATGAATATTAGCCTGCGCAAAAATCACCATGTCAGCACAATGCACCCGCCAATTGAGATCTGAGATCAAGAATACTGTACTTACATCAAGATAAACGAGTAGAACACCTGACCTGCGTAAAAGGCAGCTTTTCTGATCGACGGCCGTGCGGTCTTAGCTGTCCAATCGTCAGACTTCTTGTCCTCGCTGGGTCCTGGTAGTATGCTCTGTGAGTCTATTCCGTGGTGCTCGTTAGTTATCCGCCGCAACTCAGAGGTGGGAGTCAGCACTCACCTGTGACAGAACCTCTTGTTCGCATGTACTCATAGCCAGCTCCAAGCGCGACAATGACTGCTAATGAAAGTACAAATCCAGCAGAGGTTTTGATATGCCACCAGTCAGTCACAATGCAGAGATCAGTCGAGTCCCAGGTAAACAGCATCTAATTGAATGATTGAATCAGTCGTATTAGCTCACCGTGATGCTCTCTAATAATTGTTCAATTGACTTCGCAATACTCACATTCATTCTGCATCTTGGCGCAGGTTCTCCGCCCATTCCGGCAACCTTGGCCATCGCCTCATCGTCGTGAAACATCTGCTCAATGTCGTTCTCGTCCATGTCGTCGACCATGTGGCCCATGGCTGCATGATCCATTTTGGAGTGATCCATATTGTCTGCTTGATTTCCTGTGTGTTACCTACCCGCAAAAGCGTAGTCACGACCAATCCTCAGATGTACACGGCGCTGTGTCCAGAAGCAAGAATCGCGTACTATACTCGGTGCAGCCAAGTTGTACAATGCTGTAAGTCTGTACCGCACAAACTCTGGAGCCAGGGTTAGCGAGTTCGACGGCTAAATGAAGGCATAAGCACTAATTGACGTGCCAACAGAAACGGCTCACAAAGTAAATGCTGACACATAGTGAGTATCCTGTACATACAGAACAGTACACCGTACTTACTTCAACATGTCAGCCTCAGGCAGTTTTTTCGACTCAGATTGATTTAACAAAAATATTGTTACGCAGCTCGATCACCACAACTGTATCACTAGTTGATACAATTCATCTGCCACTTCTTTCTCGAAAATGAGCGAGAACGGCTACGTTGGCGCCGTGCGCGACGCTGGTATGTTTCTTTATTTTTATACTGAACTTCATCATTCCACAGATTCACTAACTCTCATTCAGACGCCGAGCGACACAGGGAACGCGCCAGAGACCGTGACCGTCGAGAACGTTACAGCGACCGTGATCCGCGTGAACATAGATCTCGCGATCAAGATCGTGAGAGGGACCGCGACCGAGACCGCGACCGAGACAGACACAGAAGTGATAGGGATGGTCATCGTGACCGCCGTGACCATAGAGACGACAGGGATAGAGACCGGGACCGTGATCGCGAAAGAGAACGTCCGTCAAGGGCTCATGATGATAGGCGCGACAGAGACCGGGACAGAGATAGAGATCGCGACCGTAGAGACAGAGACCGAGACAGAGATCGCGAAAGAGTTAGACGCAGGGATTTTGACAATGATCGTGCTCGTGATCGCGAGCGAAGGGATCGTGATCGTGAGCGGGACCGTGGTGGAAGACGAACTCGTGGTGCTGGATTCTTGTATGATACATCATTCAATCCTCGCGCAATTACCGACAGTATGTTGGAAGACACTGTTTCAATCAACGAACGTAAACGAAGAATGAGTATGTGGGATATCAAGCCACAGGGATACGAACAAATCAGCTCTGAACAAGCCAAGCTGTCTGGATTATTTCCACTCCCGGGAGCACCTCGTCGTGATGATAGACAAAGTGGACATCGTGAACATCAATTCCCAAATCCTCGGGAGGGAGAATCACCACTTGCTCGGCAGTTGGCCCCTGCAACATCACTTCGACCAGGTCAATCCCGTCAATCAAAACGTGTCCTCGTATCTGACTTACCGCACCTCGAAAATGACAATACATTCATTGACAAAGTCAACCAACTTATCGGTTCGATTGATCTTCCTGAAAGTAAGCATGAAGGTCAACCAATTACTGCATATACATTCACCACGGGACGACAATCTGCACTTTTAGAATTCCACACCGCAGAAGAAGCTACAGTTGCTGTTGCGTTTAACGGAACTGAATTTGCAGGCTCAAAAGTTACCTTTACCAGACCTAAAGATTACGTTGTTCCTGAACGTGTACAAGATACATCTGCATTTGCTGAAGATACAATTTCTAGCAAGGTACCTGATTCAGCAAACAAGATTTCAATTTCTAACATTCCATTATATCTCACCCAGGATCAAGTTTTAGAGCTTCTCAAAGAATTCGGAGAACTCAAATCATTTGTTCTATTAGTTGATAAAGAAACTGGCGAGTCAAAAGGTGTTGCATTCTGTGAATTTGCTGAAGATGCTATTACAGAGATTGCTTGTGAAGGATTAAATGGCATGGAACTTGGTGAAAGTTCACTTATTGTAGGAAAAGCATGTATTGGTGTCACACAATCAGTTACAGCAGGTTTAACAACAGTTACATCAATGGCAACAATTGTCAATTCAACATCAACAAGTGAAGCAAGTAAAGTTCTTCAACTTCTTAATATGGTTGTTCCAGAAGATCTTGAAGACTCAGATGATTATGAAGATATTAAAGAGGACGTTCAAGAAGAGTGCTCTAAATTTGGAAACATAATTGACATTAAAATTCCAAGACCAACATTATCAAATAAAACACCTGCAGGTGTTGGGAAGATTTTTGTAAGGTTTGAAACAGTTGATGCTTGTTCAAGTGCAATGAAAACGCTTGCAGGAAGAAAATTTGCTGATAGAACTGTTATCACATCAATGTTTCCTGAAGAAAATTATGAAGTTGAAGCATTTTAAAAGTTTTATTTTGTATTTAAAATTTAAAATGTTGCAAATTTTTTTAGAAATTGTACTCTAGTATAAAAAATTCATTTAATATATTGTATTGTATTCAAATCATACATATATTTATTTAAAAAAAAACCCAAATACAGTAACATCCCTGCGCCATCATTCATACCATAAACTACACAAGACATAAGCAAGAAGTCAATATTAAACTCATAGCGCATTAATAGCATCTGAAACGGACTCATCATATGGATGTCGAACTAATAAATCGTATAGTTGTTCAGGTAATTTCGGAACAAAACTAACTGCTAATGCAATCACTTTCTTTGATTGTAATGGTGGGAATGTTCGAAGTAATGCCATTGGACTATAATAATTTAGTCAGTATTTCAGAATATCCGAAAGTCAAAATATAGAATTATTAATACCTTTGTGATTCAAGAAGTGTATCACGCATAAGTAATAGCTGTGCAATAATCGCAAGGATGTTCATATGTGGTCCAAATGCAATAAGAAAGTCCCATAGAATCAAACCTTCACTTAGTGGTGGTGTACATGCTGAAAATGTAAGAACAGCTGTTATTGTTAGTTTCATTTTCAAAAAATTCAATATATGAGAAAACAACATACATGCAAAAGCGTAAAGTTCCGCTGTTAAGAATTTACTCTTTAAATGAGTAAACAATGTAGGATCGATAATATTTAAACAAGTATCTAGAATCTTCAATCCCAAATGAACACCATCTAACATTGGTTCGACATATCTAGGACAATATTTATGAACAAATGTTTCAAATAATGCAAACGATTGAGTTTCACTTGCACACGCATAAAGAAACGGCGCTGCAATTACATTTAATCCTTGAACATATAGTTGAGAAACAGCCATATTTGGATCAATTGTATTTGGACTTGATGGAAGCTCAGAAAGTCTTGAGTGAGGTAAGCTTGATCGAGATGGATTTAAAGTTGAAGTATTTTGACGAATACGTAGTCTTGATTCTTTTCTTGCTAAGCCTGATAAATGCTGCTGCTGTTGTAACGCTTCCATTTCATTTTTCTTTTGTAATTTCCTATTATAATCATCAAATCTAATCCAAGCAAGAGCATTTAATACTCTAATAAGTGAAGTTTCAGAAACTCTTCTTTGAAATAAAATATCAGTTGTAAGTGTTCTAAATGTATCATTTCTAATTTTTGAATAGGCAGGTGATGCACCTCGATGAATTAATGAAATATATGATTGAGATTGTGTTGGTGAGAGTTTAAGCAGTAAACTCCAAACGTAAGGTCGATAAAAGCAGAAATCCTATATCTAAATTAATAAAGCGTAAATTAGAGTAAGTAGCTTCTTCAAATACATACACTATCAGGATCATTCACTAATCCTTGAGTGAGAATCAAATACCGTAACTCTGATAATCCTTGCGCAGGATTACTCGGTCGTTTCCTCAGTATAGTTTCAATAGGATCACGGTTACGATGACCTGATTTCCGCGGCCTCGTACTACTTCCACTGTTAAGCTGTGTAGCCATTTTGGAACGGATTACCGAAATAGTTGGATCAAGGAATGATATTTTGAGAGCCTGAATGGCGATGCGCGTGTTTTGGGGACGCGGCACGATGTAAACAAACGCCGCACAGATCATAGTACAAACATCTCAGATATTACAAGTTTACATGCTTACATGCTTACATTAAGTATCATACAAACCCCTGTACCGTCGTACCAAAGCTTTGGAATTCACGTTGAAACTCGCGTCCAAAGGAGTCGCAAGATCACTTGCAGTTCACTATTTCACACCACATACACTCGACATGATCAAACAATAAATTAATACTACTTGAAATCAGCTCAAAATGCCAGATACTTCAATGAGTGGTGGTCTAAGTAGTAGTAGTGGCATTACAGCCGGACTTGTCGCGTCATCAGCTGTAGGACCACAACAGCCAATTGATCGAGCTGATATGGCATTATATGAGAAGATGAAGAAAGATTTAAGAGATGTTATGAATAAGAAACGAAATTTAGAACGAAATCTGGTAAGTTTAAGAAATGATGATTGAGTTAGTGAATGAGTGTGTGCTGATTATATATATTTCAGACGATCATTGAAGAACAATTGTTTAAATATGAAGGCGCATATCTTGAAGATACTCCAAGCGGAAATATTATTAAAGGATTTGATAATTATCTGAAAAGTGGATCTGTTAATGGACCGCATGGAGGTGGAAATAATGCTCAGAAAAGGAAAGCTACGTTCACGGATAACGATAGGCTATTTTCATTAAGTTCAATGACTTATTCAAAGGTATGTCATTTGAGTGATGTTATACCAAAGTATCAATAACTAATAATTATATATAGAGCGTGCAGAAAGAAGATGGAAATGAAGAGGGAGCTGCATCACATAGTCATAACCATCACGGACATAGTCACAGTCATAGCCATAGTCATAATCATGTTAATTCAGCAGATGCAGCAGGAAGTGGGGCAGGATCAGCAGGAACACCAACAGCGTCAAGTTCAAATAAGAATGCATCAAGAAAGAAAAAGAAAAGAAAGAAAGGTGATGATGAATCTAGTTCTGGATCTGAAGAAGCTGTTCCTCCAATTACTTTACCAAAGAGATTGAAGTTACAAGTTAGAGAAGAGTAAGGCGTTGAATTTGTTTGGTTTGGAGTTTTTCTATTTTACGTTTGAGTTGTGTAAATTACGGCTTGTATACTACCTAAATGAGATGACATTGCTATTCCTAATGCTACGCCACACCCTAACCTAAAAGTATTAATCTATGCAATCCCCTTTGCAACGGCATCCTTTCGCTCTTCCCACACAGTCTTTCCAGAGCAACTGCAGACCGTCTTTTCATTTTCCCATACACCAGCACTTCTAGCAATAACACCTGCAACATCAGATAAAAACATACTTGTACAATCCTTAGCTTTACCAACAACCATCGACCTTCCAATTAATTCCCAAATTGGTAAATTATTTTCAATAAGAAAAGCCTGACCTGATCCTGCCTCATCACTAGTTACTGATCCAACTGTACGATACACTCCACCTGTGGTTAATGCACCTTGTGAAATATCACCCGCCTTACGAATACTTGCGTAATATGTCGTCTTAGGTTGCATATTTGTCAGTGTAAGATCAATAAGAGTACTTGAAGCTGAAGCTTTTACTAATCGGGCTAATCCACGGACCGGTGAAGATGTGAGACCTGGTTCAAATGATTCAAGAATGCAAACTGCGGAACCTGCAGATAAATTATTGTTAGCTGGAGTATAAGACGTGGAGTGATTGGGACATACTGTTGGGCTCACCAGAACCACGGACAATGGCATCACGACCGGTATTTTGAATTGACTTGACAATTAATGAAGGAGGTGCTATAATCAATTATTAGAATTTATCTCAAATCATCGCAAAAATTGAATAAAATGAACTTACCACTACCAGTAACAGACACCAACTGCTTCTCCAGATTGACATCGACATTCTCAATACCTATTGTAAGCCCGCAATTAGACAAAATTCAGACCCAATATATTCAAGATCTATATCAATCAAACGTACCATTCACTCCCTTTAACACATCTTTAACATCTGTAACACATGAGTTACAATGTAATGGAACTGCAAAAACAGTCTAATTAGGTAATTCTAGGTCAGCACTCATGACATGCAAAAGTAGCCATTTTAAAGTGTATACATACGCTGAGCTTGATGGACATTTTGCAGTTTCTTGAATATCCAATTAATCTATATAAATCAAAGATACGGTTTTTATGAAGTGTAAGGAAGAGAGAGAGAGAAATGGAGAAGGAGAGCGGGGTGGGTGCTCGGAAATATCTGGAAGTTGGGTTGGTAATCCAGATGAGGTCGCTTCTCCGGAATGCCGCACAGAATGAGGCGTCTGTTCGATCTCTTGTTCACTGCCGTCAGCTTAAATCGCTCTCAAGTTCATCATTAATTCATCACCTACGCCAATTCAATTACAGTGCAGCTATTATATGGCAATTTCATTAGCCTGCTTGGAGCCAGATACTGCAAGACCCAAAGACAGCATCACAATAAATTCTCGAGTCTTTTTCAGCGCTTCTAGGTATTCAGTTGTACAGCTATTTTAAAGCAAATCGGTCTAATCGACTGCTATTCACAGTCAGTTTTTTCGAAGGTGTTTCCTGGGCAATAACAAGCTTTCGGGTCACCTTAATAAACGAATCTTTTGCAGAGTGTAGATGGTGTGACAAAAGGATGGCCCTATGGAAGTAGCAGTGCGCTGAAGCCAACGCTGCAGGAGATGCTGGCGAAGAGTAAACTTTTATATAAGATGAGTAAATTGATGTCAGTATATTCAAACAAATTATATAATCAAGCTATCCGGCCAAACAAAATCCAGCTTAATAACCCTTAGATTTATCCAATGCATTTGTAAGTGGTTTTCCTTCTCTGAATTGTTTCAAGTTATGAACTGCAATATTTGTAACTCTTTGTTCATAATCTCCACAATGCCCACTAACATGTGGAGTAACCACGATATTCTTTGTAGAGAATAATTTATGTCCCGCTGGTAATGGTTCGGGATCTGTGACATCTAATGCAGCACCATCTATAACACCAGTTTCAACTGCCTCAATTAAATCGTCAGTATCAATAATTGGTCCACGACCAATGTTGATAATATAAGATCCCTTAATCTTTGCAAATGTTTCCTTGTTGAACAACTTTGTAGTTTGTGGTGTCAATGGAGCTGAAATAACAACAACATCTAATCCGGAATTGAAAAATTTCTCAAGCTCATCGAGTCCTGAGTACCATTCATCAGGTAATGAACCATCCGGATCGCCGCTACCAGGGACAGCAACTTCTTCGCGTTCTTTCTTAGGTGGATTACTGAAACTGTATGCAACGATCTTCATACCAAGACCCTTTGCAATACGTGCAGTTTGACGACCGATTGCACCATATCCAAAAATACCCCTATTTTACTGTTAGACGCTGTTTAGAGCAAATAGAAAATTTGCTTACATAGTACGGCCCCATTGGTCAATAATTCGGCGATCGAATTCGGAATCGTCACCCCAGATTTTCTGATCTTGCCATCTGACGAAGGCAGTTGAGTTGTGGTAGAAAGTCATCAGCATGAGGAGGACGTATTCACTAATGGTAGGACTATAATACAGCGTTAAAAGCTTAAAACGCAATATAAATAAAATATGAGTAAACCATACCCGTGAGTTCCTGAAGCAGTAGCGTATTTAACCTTCTCATCAAGTGTAAAGAAAGGATGCTTGACGATGACATTACTTCCAGCAGAAAACAACTGAACCAATTTGAGATTTGGAGCAGCTTCAGGAGTTGGAGGTAAAACAGTTCCAGTCATAAGAAAAGTAGCCTTTGCCCATTCTTCATCAGTAACAGGACGTAATGGGGCCGAACGACCACCGTAACCGTCGGCCGTGATGATGGTTACTGAAGCGACGAAGGGAAGAGTGTTGAAGACATCGTAAACTTTCGGATTGAAAGCACCGGGGTTAATGATAAGGATATGCTCTTTATCGTCAGCCATTGTGTATGTAATTGCCAAAGACAATGTCTGCAAGTGCAATTGACCTCGGAGAAGAGTGGTGATACGGGTGAAGCCGATGCAGGAATACAAAGTGCGTAGGCGTAGATATCGGGCAAGGCGTGAATAGACGAGTCAAATCGCTATCGGACCGGTGCGGCTTAGTTCGCCGGTGTCTTGCAAGCGCCCGTCCCGCCGGAGGTCTTTTATCACTGTTTTATCAGTGGCTGCTGCTACTGTAGCTCTGTTACTTCTACATGCAACGACACAGAGGCACGCGTTTGTGGCTACTCGGCTCTCAGTATTTGGTAAAAAAAAGTTTGCTTTTCTGGTTAAGTATCGGACACAGAGGAAATACACTCAGCAGCGAAGAAGCGCGCTCTAACTCTCCGCTGACCGGCCGAAAGACAGCAAATACTGTATTAAACAACTTGATGATGAGTCGCGCCCTGACACTCCGCCCGGACCACGGCCACCTTATCTCCATTAAGTCATTAACCTATTTAAATACCAATTTTCTAATTTATTGCAGTAGTCCTTGTGGAACTAATTATTACAAAAGGAGCTATTGCGTGCCGGAATTATATGTGTAGGTGGTGAGGGATCGCAGCGTCGGCGGAGAGTTTATAAGTATACCGGTATATCACTGATGCAATGCACTAGCAGACGTCGAACCTTTATATCATAGATGGCTGCACTGTATAACAAATATAGTAATATATATTTACAGTTAGATATCTAGTTATATGCTGTATATATGTCTGGGCTATAGATTTCAATCTTTGATATCAAGATGAGTGAATCAATCTTGCAACTTGAACAAGATCAAATAAATTTACTATTTCTGAATCTATCCTTTAACATGTAATTTGTTCTTTACTATCATGTTCCAATTCACGATCATAACTTCACAGCAGTGTCTTGATATCATGAGACCGAATCTTCCAAACCATGCAAATTATTTAAATCAATTATTATTAATTATCGTAACGCCACATTTGATGCATTCGTAATTTGTATAATACGCAAAAAAAAGCCCATAAACTCACTATGTACAGTAGCATATCGCATCTTTTAATTCTCATCCATACATCTTTTTAATTCTTGCGGAATTTGAAATTCCACATAACTGTTATTTCATTTCACGATCTCTTGTTTGCTCAATAAATTTAAGAGCAAAAGAATGTATTATAGCTTCTTCATATTTCTTAGCAATTGTATATTCAGATGGATTCAATGGTCTATTCTTTAAATTTTCACAAAAATAATAAGCTGGTATTGAAGATCCGAAAAAGGAAGCTAGCGAGATAAATAGTGAAGTAGATTTCTTATCTGTATTAGCATTAGTAACAAGTAAAAGATATTGTAACATTGTTAAAGAAAAGACGTACTTCGAGAGAAATTAGACACAAGAAATACCACTGAAGAAATAGCCAGTGCTGATTGCGCTGCTCTTCTAAAGCAGTCGCGTTTCGTCAGATTAACATACCCATATAAGCTGAACATACTTGAAGCTGATTCACTAATGAATGTATTGATCTTGGTTATAGTTCTGGCTCTTGGTGATAGTATTCTTACTGATCGTAAAACATCTATATCTTTATAAATTGAAGGAGGTGTAAATTTTTGAGGAAATGAAGTTGCGACGGTTTGTAACGGCTCCACGAGATTGTCTTGATTTATGCGAGACCATGATAGCGGCATAGTTGGTTTCGTTCACAAGAAGCGGGAGATCGACCGGTCCACCGTAACTTGTGAAAAATTGATAAATGAAATCTGTAGTGCGTGAACTGAATAGCAAAAAATAGGAATATGCTCTGAAGATGGTTGTGGTGTCTATACATCAAAAAGATTGTTGAGCTTGCCCCTGAGAATTTCGATGCTGCCCGGTCTGCTGGCCTGCTGGGACTTCGATTCGAACAGTGCTCGCTACGATATTGCGGAGAATACGTATCCGCCTCGGTAACTCTCTACACTTCGACCCGTAGCTATTCTTATAGACGGTTGTTATAGCATTATAGAATTGATCTAGATAATTTGTGTTATCATTGTTAGCATTCATTTAGTATTGCATCATGGACACATCACAATTCAGAGACGCGGCGAATGCCTCGATTGAGTATAGTACGCTGTCACTACTCATCACTTTATTATTTTACTCAACGGCTAATGGATTGAATCATAGTTATTGAATATTATGAAAAGCTCTCGGAGAATAGAGTTGTATCAAATGTTGAGCCAGGATATCTTCGCAAGTTACTCCCTGGACAGATGCCGGAGACTCCGGAGAAGTGGGAGGATATTCAGAAGGATTTCGACCAGCACATCAGACCTGGACTGACCCATTGGTGAGTTGCTTGAGATTATAAAAATAAATAATGTTTAACTGAAATTAATTATGTTTTAAAAGGCAATCACCAAACTTTTTGGCATTTTTTCCAGCTAATACAAGCTTTCCATCAATGCTTGGAGAGCTTTACTCATCAGCATTTTCAGCCCCCGCATTTAATTGGATTTGCAGTCCAGCAGTAACGGAACTTGAAACAATTGTTCTTGATTGGCTTGCCAAGCAACTTGGTCTTTCACATGCATTTATGTCACAAGGAGAAGGTGGTGGTGTTATTCAGGGGTCGGCATCAGAAGCAGTTGTTACTGTAATGATTGCAGCCAGAGACAGATATTTACGTGATGTTGTTGCAGCGCCATATGAAACTGTGGAGGAGAAAGAAGAAGCAATTGCAAATGCTAGAGGAAAACTTGTTGCATTTGCATCTGATCAGACACACTCTTCAACACATAAGGCAGCATTGATTGCTGGAGTTAGATTTATTGCCATTAAGACTAAGAAGGAAGATGATTATTCACTAACAGGTGAAGAACTTGAAAGTGCTCTTGCTGAAGCGGAGGCGAAAGGATTAATGCCGTTTTATTTAACGGTGTCACTTGGTGCTACAGGTACATGTGCAGTTGATAGGTTTGCAGAAATCGCAGCGGTGACTGCGAATCGACCTTCTTTGTGGAAGCATGTGGATGCAGCATACAGTGGGTCCGCAATGGTATGTCCCGAACTACGTGGAGACATGGTCGGTATTGATGACAATTACGACTCGTTTGACATGAACATGCACAAATGGCTTCTTGTGAACTTTGACGCAAGCTGCCTGTTCATTCGCAAACGTCGGGACCTCACTGATGCATTGTCGCTCACTCGATCATATTTCAAGAATGACGCTACAGATTCAGGACTGGTAATTGATTATCGTGACTGGCAGATTCCACTCGGTCGACGATTCCGCGCGCTGAAGATCTGGTTTGTTATGCGCATGTATGGTGTGGAAGGTTTACAAGCACACATTCGACGCACGCTCGCAGTGTGTGAAGTGTTCACGGCCGGAGTGCGAGCGCATCCAGATGTGTTCGCACTGGTTGCAAGACCACGATATGGATTGACTGTGTTCCAAGTACTGCCGCCTAGTTCACCTGCGAGCGATGATGTGACCGCGGATTCAGTGACACATGCAGTGGTAGATAGACTGAATCTCGAGGGGAAAGTGTATGTGACACCGGCGACGATTGACGGGAAGGCGAGCATTCGAGTGGTGACCGGCAGCCCATGGGCGACGGAGGAGACGATGAAGGCTGCGTTTGAGTATGTGCTCGAAGTCGCGGAGGCAGAACGGGCGGCTGCTAGTAGCTGAAATGGCAGCAATGTGCGGCCCTGCAGTAGATACGAGTAGATGCAATACGATACAATCTATGCAAATAAAATTAAATATGAGACGTGAAATAGGGAGAGTGTAAACAGGGCGCAAACAAGGTTTGGGAGTGCCGCACGCGGTTAGCGCCGCCCACCAGCCCCTTGCCGCGGTCTGGCATGTCAGCGAGTGGCTGCACCACTTGGCCGCACCCTCGTCCATCGAGATCCGCGTCTGTTCTGGTCGTCTGGTCCTGTCTCCGTCTCCCTGTTTCCTTTCTGCTCTGCTCGCTGCTCGTCTGCTCTCTCGTCGTCGCCGGTTCGCCCCTTTCTCGCCCCAGACGCCCCCTGAGTCCCCTGTTTCCGGATCCGCCCCGTCGCTGCTCCGTCTCCGCCTCGTCTGCGCCCGTCTTCAGCCCCTGCTCCCGTCCCACGCGTGAAGAAGCCCTCCTCCGCCATGTCCGCGCCTATGCTGCCCACGCACAACGTGCCCGCGGCCTCCACCGCCGCCGCCGCCGTCGCCGCCACCGACGCGCCCCCAGACTCCCTGAGAACAAAGTACATCTGGCTCGCAGTCTACTTCTTCTTCAACCTGGCCCTTACTCTCTACAACAAGGCCGTGCTGGGAAACTTCCCCTTCCCCTATGTCCTCACCGGAATCCACACCTTCTGTGGAATCATCGGCTGCCTTTACTTCTACCTCCGTGGATCCTTCAAGCTCACCACTCTCTCTGACCGCGAGAATTTCACTCTGTTCCTTTTCTCGCTGCTCTACACCATCAACATTGCCATCTCGAACGTGTCGCTGAACCTCGTTACCGTCCCTTTCCACCAGATCGTCCGCGCAATGACCCCGCTCTTCACCGTTCTCATCTACGTTCTCGCGTTCCGCAAGGTCTACTCTCTCATGACCTACGTTTCGCTGGTTCCAGTCGTTGCTGGTGTTGGTTTCGCCACTGCTGGTGACTACTACTTCACCGCCATGGGCTTCTTCCTCACCTTACTCGGTGCTTTCCTCGCCGCTCTCAAGACCGTCGTTACCAACCGCGTTCAGACTGGCCGCCTGAAACTGTCACCACTCGAGCTTCTTTTCCGCATGTCGCCTCTTGCCTGCATCCAGTGCATCATCTACGCCTACTTCACTGGCGAGCTCAGCGCCCTTTCCTCGTACTGGTCGCTCAAGATGGACACTGCGATGATGGTCAAGCTCCTTCTCAACGGTGCCATTGCTTTCGGTCTTAATGTTGTTTCTTTCACTGCCAACAAGAAGACCGGCGCACTGACAATGACTGTCGCTGCCAACGTCAAGCAGATCCTCACCATTGTTCTCGCAATTCTCTTCTTCCACCTCGCCGTCACTCCACTCAACGCACTCGGAATCATTCTCACACTCGCTGGAGGTGCATGGTACGCCAAGGTTGAGCTGGACAGCAAGCAGAAGAACAGCGCTGCAGCAGTCACTCGTCCCAAAGAGGACACTCTGATCCAGAAGGTGTAAATCAAATCATCCCCCAATTAGACAACCTAGCGACCCTTAATTCAAATCTCTCCTGCCTGCGCTTTTGCGACCTGGCTTGAGAAAGAGGCTCATTTCATCACCATCATTACTGTCATATATTTCCTCTTAACAACGCAGATATGACCTACTAATCATCGACTACATACACACATGATTACATTTGTTTTTTTACTAAAGTTGTGAATCTTGTATTACTTTTATTTTTTTTATTTTTTTCAGTCATACATTTTGCCTTGTTCATTTCGGTGTTATCGCTACTTTACGTGTACTCATTTCAATCTATGCCATTTAGTATCATAATATATACATATCTACAGTACTCGTACTCTTTGTGTCTGCTGAGCGATCACCGAATCAACCTCGTCCACCGCTCTCGCTGTCCTCATTCGCAGCCCCCCTCCCCTCTGCAACTCGCTTGCCATGCGCGATGTTCTCATCAAGCATCACACACGCCCCCAAATAGTATAGCACAGCTGCACATTGCCATGCAGTGCATTGCGCCCGATTGCGTGCATTGGAGCTTACGCATTAACTGTAATAGAACTCCGCCCATTCTGGAAGTGTCGTGGTTTCGAAAACTGAGTGTGACGGCGCCGCACTAACAAGCACCAAAACGTGGCCCTGCAGCTCAGCGTTCCTGGACCCTTCTGCGCAAACCAGTCCTTCTCTGCCAGACGCTGCATTCGGTCGTCAGAGTCCATTCCAGTCGCAACTGCGGTTCCACTTCTTTCTCAATTCCTCGCTGGTGCTCCACTCCCATCAAACGCTTCTGCTCCCCACAACGCTCGCTCAGCCCTCTCTCGGACATTTTCTCTCGTTACTCCAAACGCCGCCTCCGCCAAACTCAATTTAGCTCCGGTGCCCTTTAGCGCGCAAGCCTCCCTGGATGCGGCGCATGCTTCCTGTTTAGGAAATTTCTCGTCTTCGTGATCGGATCTTTAATTATTGTCATATTGTGTATATCGAGCTTCACATATTTACTGCAGTTTACTTGATCTGAACGTTTAGTATCCGAATAGTGGTATCCTCACTTGAGACAGCAAGAGTATACGAGCTGTTCTCAGCACTGTTCGCCTTCCCACGCGGTCTCCATGCAAGCTGAGTAATTCCAGCACCAGGTGTTAATTCGCTTTTAGCGTCCAAAACGCATTCAACATTCATCTGTAATTTAACACTTGATTCAGATTCAGTGCAAGTAACTGTGTAAATCACAATTCCACCATTAGCAAGTCCTGCTGCAAGAATTGCTTTTTCATTAAAAACTTCATCTTCAACAAATGCAAGTGCTGTAACTGCATCTTCTAGTCTAACTGTATTTTCAACATTCCATAATTTTCCTTCATCGTTTGTCTTCCACAGTTTAATTGATCGATCTCTTGATGCTGTCGCAAATATATATCCATCTTTATACAATTCAAACGGTGCCCATGCACAATCCCATAATATTCTTGTATGTGCTTTTGGTGATACAAAGAACTTCTTATATTGCTGCTGACCAGTTTCAGATGTTGTTAATTTCCAAATAACAAGCATGCGATCTCGTCCAACTGAAAGTAAATACTCATCATCTTGAGAAAATGCCAATCTTGTAATAGTTAGTCCATGCGCCTCCTCAAGTGGCGGTTCTATTTCGTGCCATGTTTTGGTATCAAATAGTCTAATAACAGCATGTGTTGTATTATTTGCGCGGCATGCAGTAGCCAATATTCGGCCTTCTCCAGCATTGCCATGTGTTATAGCAGCTGCTGAAATTTCATATCCATGGCCATATAATTTATCAATTTCTGGAAATAATGTATGTCGCTGTAACTGCGCTTCTAAAGGTGGTTCTTGTAAGCTAACTAATGCTCCCTCAGCAGCTTTTGCACCATTTGGATCAACATCATCACGATCTCCATTATCTTGTTTAGCTTCTGCATTGGATTTTGTAGTTGATAGTGCTTTATTAGACAATCCTAATGACGGAACTCCAGCAGCTTCAGGAATCTCCTCATTTTCTTCATTATCACCTGTACCATATTTCGATTCAATTCCACATAATCTTTTCAACATTGATGAAACAACTCTTGGCATTTCAAAGACTCTTAAAACTTTTTCTTCACCTGCACTAACAAATTCTGTATCACTTAATGAATTTACTAATGTCATGTCATATCCATGAATTTGTGGTCTTGCGAATTCATGCCATTTGTGTCCATCTAATGTCGACGATGGCCATTCTGTAAATAATCTTGTGGTTTGATCGAGACTGTTTTTGTTAGCTATGAATATTGAATCTCAAATTACTTAAACATACCTTGTTGTCAATAAATAACTACCTGACGGTGACCAGCAAACACCCGTGCTTTCTCTCACATGTCCAGTACAAGCTGTTCTAGAAATCCAATCACCGTCCTCCGTCTCAGATTCCCACATTCTCCAGCTTCCTGTTTTCGAAACCGTAGCAGTCCACATTCCACCTGATTTCCCATTCAAATCCCATAAAGCAGTCCAAAATCCACCTGATGATCCAGTTGCTGTACTCGCTCCTTTAATACTAACATCTCCTAGTCTACCAACTGTAGTCCAAATTCCTGAAGATTCATCTGGTGCCCATATTATTAGTGATGAATCTGCTGATGATGATAAAAGTCGTTTACAATTAACATTCGGATGCCATGCAAGCGAAACAATCCAATCGTCATGTCCCATAAGCAATGCATCAAATACAATAGCATATTCAGTCGCCGAATTTGTATTTTTCCCTTTTGTACCATTAATACTTAACGGTGTACTCGACCGTGATAATGATGAAAACTCAGACTGCTCACTTCCTCTCGAGCTCTCTCTCTGCTGTGATTTTTCAACATGTAGTCCACCAAATATGTCAAATTTATAAATAGCACTAGCAACCAAAGGATCAGCCATCATCATGAAATCTTCTTGTCTACCTCTTTCATGTTCTTTAAATGGTAATATTTTCCATAATCGAATATATCTATCTTGACTTCCTGATGCTAGTACAAGTTCATCAATACCATCTTGTCCTGTAAAATGTTTAAATGAAACCCCATGAACCCAATCTTCATGTCCTTTTAATGCTGCTATTTTTGTAAATGAAATTGTTGAATTGGGCCCTTCGACACTGATGAATACTGGAATATTGCGATTTGTCGAACCTATCGCAAGAACATATACTCGCTTTTCTGAAATAGGTGTAATATAATCAACTGCCAATCCAAGTGGAAATACACCTCTCTCAAGATTAAACGAAGCAACTACCGCTGGTTCAGTCGACTCGGTTGTATCAAGAAGCTGCTGTGAAGCCCATACAGAAATCTCACCAAAAGCAGATCCCGCGAACACGTACTTCCGATCCGGCGATGCTGTAACAGTTAATACGGAATGATCACATTTTAATACTCTTGTAAGTTTAAAATTTGTCCATTTATCTGTTGATAATCCATCTTCAGTTGTTCGATGCCAGATTATAACTCCACCGTCAACTGCTCCTGATACAATCGTATCTCGATCCACAAATGCTACTGTGTTAACTGTATCCGTGTGTCCTTTTAATATTGCACTAACACCACCACTTCGATCCTAAATAACATACTTATTAGAATTCCTGTCGCCGGTTATCTTCAATTATACAATAGCCATACCGTTGTTCTCCATAATGCAACATATCGATCCGCAGCAAACACTACAGTTCCTCGGCCTTCATCACTGGGACAAGCTGCAGCACCACATGGCACTCGATTAGCACCAAGTGCAATATGGCTTTCTGTGATTTCCATTTCTTACTTATTCTATAACTTCAACGCATCAAACAGCAGGTCATAGATCATCAATGCTGATGTGAATCAGGTCACTGCTATAGGCTGCGGAGAGCAGATGCTTCAAATTTTTTGAGCCGCGCGAGAGAGTCACTACAATACCCTTTATCTCAAGAAGTCTGTAAGCATCTCGCACTTCCATCGTCGGGAGGCTGAGTCGGATCTGCATTGACCCTATATATGTACTGTAATTCCTACAGACCAAAGTTACAATACAGCTCAGTCACTGTTACGGCATCATCTAACTACAGTTCGTCTACGTCAGCAAACCGCGGCATTGTAACCCCTTCTAATGGTTATTCCTCGAATGTGTATAGCCGTCCTTATGAGACTACTGGAATTGCTATTGTAACTACGATAGCCCCTGCATCGAATACCAAGAGCTCGTACACCGTGAGCTCCAAGGCTCAATATTCGGCAAGTTCAAGAACCGAGAATAGAATTACCAAGTCGGTGACCCGCGATACTCATGGAGCAAGTTTTCGTGTTACAGAAAAATTTAATCATGTTGCCCCAAATGGATATCGTGAAGTTCACAAGGTTACGCGAGAGTACAAAGAAGAACATACAGTCACTCAATATAAACCTAATAGTACTCCTAAAATTACTCAGAGCTCCCGCATTACATTAGAAGAGTAATCTAATTTGGACTTTTAGATGGCAGTAATCAGGTGATAATAAATCTTTGATGGCTGGTTTAATACAGAGATTAAGTATACATGCTCTATCTTTGGAGATGGTCAATATATCTATCATTTGATTACTCAATACTTTTTGCTTTTTTGTTGTTATTGAGATATTAAGTGAACTTTAGTAATTTACAAATTATAATCCTGTAGTCAATAAATTTGCTTTTGAAATTATCGAGCTTTTTGCATCAAGGATGCCGTGAAGAGGAACGAATTACACTAGATTATTGTGAAGAGCGATCATATGCGCGGCATGCAGCTGAAACTTCTAATGCAAACAATGGACGGCAAAGAGAAATTAGACTTCGTGATATAAGTTCTCCTGAAGCAAATTATACCCGATCTGATTGGAAGACTCGACAATTAGCAGTAATACGATGGCAACAAATGGTCGACGACGATAGCGCGCGCTATGATAATGATTCTGACTATTAGTGATGGAACGCAGACTTTTGGTTTTAGTGGCATTTGTGGCATGATTAAGAGCTATAATATCTGATTAATCTGCTGTGCTTTCTTGTTTTTGTGATGTTGATAGGCTTAAGTAGTGATCTTTTATTTAATCAGAGATACAAACGAAATTGTTAATCTTGCAGCAAACGTGACAGTCCTTTCTGACTCGCTAAACTGTAACACCACATTGCACCGGTTATTACCAGGTATACAACAATCTACTCTACTTTGTCGAAATAGTTCTTCGTGATGTCAATGTTTCACACTACGGTGGTGAATTAAGATCAATGCTGTACAATGCTTCGTACAGTATACAAGCATGTGCAGCTTGCAAGTTATCTACAATACCCTTCACCTCCGCAGCACGGTAAGCATTCGACATTTCTGGCGGGAAGTCGTGTGTGACAGCTCCTCGCTATTCTTTGTCTTATACATGTTGCCAGTGTCTAGTCGTATTTAAAAAAAGACCACCCCCCCCCCCCCCCCGCGCCCGGAACAGCTTGATTTGCGAACACTTTTCACGGGCCCAATTCCTCACTAGCAGTTCAAGATGACTAAGCGTGGAGGTCGTGGAAGAGGTCGAGGACGTCGCAATCAGAATCAACAGAGTAATAATGAAACTGCTTCTGAAGCAGCTTCTGGCTCTGCTCAGCTACCCGTGGTTTATTCTGGTTATCTTAACATTGTCGATGTTCTTCAAGGATATTATTCTTCAGACTCTTCAGATCGTCCTTACGAGACAAGTGGGTATGCAAGCCATCATGTGCCTGAGCATTCAATTAACTCCGCGGGAAGCTCCAGAAATCAATACGAGGCACCTTCAAGTTCGGCGCGACACGATGATGCCTCTTCTTATGGATACTATGATGAAGAGAGGCACGCACAAGAACGTACAGAAGCACGACAAATAACTACATTTGCACCTAGGAGTTCTACTAGACCTTACACCGGATCAACGCAAACTCGAAATACACTTCGCGATCTAAGTCCTGTTACAGTAGATTATACGAAAGATGATTGGGAAATGCAACAGTTCTCAGCGATGGGATGGCAACGAATGGTTAAAGAAGAAGAAGAGGAGTTAATGGAATACGGAATGTGAGTATACTTGTAATATGTTTGTGATGTGAAAGTTATACTGATCTTTTGAACATTCAGTCGTTTCCTGCTTTGCTTAGATATTGAAGCAAATTTCAGCGGAATTCTTCCATTCAATAAAGACGCACATGAAGTTATTGAGTTTCCTTGTGTACTTGTTGATATTTGCGAAGACGATATCATTGATGAGTTTCATTGTTTCGTTCAGCCGATTGCGAATCCAACACTTTGGCCTGCATGTAAGGAACTCACAGGAATTACACAAGCACAAGTTGACAATGGTGTTACTTTTCCTGAATGTATTCGACTTCTTGATGGATTTGTTGAAAAACATGCAAATGTATTACGGCCTCGACCGCCAGTTGGTCGTTTTCGAAATGAGCGGCAAGATGGACCTAGAAATTACGCTTGGGTTACTCATGGTAAAGCAGATATTGAGCGATTCATGTGTCAAAGATCGTGTCGCTTAAATCGTGTGTTACTTCCAAAGTATATGTCAGGTGGATATATTGATTTGAAATTGATGTTTAAGAGATTGTACAATGAAAGACATCAACGATCACTTACTAGTATGCTTGGATTCTTTCGACTTGAATTTGAGGGTCAATTACATTCTGGATTAGATGATGCAAGACAAGTTGCTCGTTTAATGTTAATTCTTATTAATGATCAGGGATTCGAAGCAGAGTGCAATAGGTCAATTGTTATGGATAATAATTTTCAATTTTCTGCTCGTGAGTTGTAGGGTTAGTTTTTTGTGTAATCGGTGTTGCGGTGTTTTTGGTTGTGTTTTGAGAAAAGACTTCTAGTATATAATAATGTATTGTACAATGCAAAGTTTTGGTACATGCCAGAATAAATTTATCATTACTATCAAATCTTTAACGCCCGTTTCGTTGATATCCATATGGCGGTTGTGTGCCTGGTGCTCCTGGCGCTCCTGTTGGCATTCCGGGTGGTGGCATTCTAAGAGCTGTACCAGGAGCTGTACCTGGTGCCATACCTAATGGCATCCCTGGTGGCATTCCTAATGGCATTCCAGGCGGCATACCAGGTACCATGCCTGGTGCCATGCCTGGTGGCATACCAGGTGGCATACCAGGTGGCATACCTGAAGCCATGCCAGGAGCTGCAGCTATTGGTTGCATTGGATGTGGCATTCCAAGTGGCATTCCTTGTGGTATTCCTGGAGGTGGTGCTGCCTGCTGTGTACCTCCTGTAGCAATTGGTGCTGCCGGTTCTGCAGCGGGTGGTGGAACAACTGCTGGAGCTTGTTGTTGTGATGCATAATTATTCTTCTTAGCTTGAGATGCTAACAATCTCTCTGCTGAATCACCATGTTTCTCTCCCTTACCATCTCTCTTGAAAGCATATGAAACCGAACATGGTTTATTCATTAAAAATTGACCATCCATTGCCTCAATAGCAGCATCCGAAGCATCAAAGGAATCAAATGAAACAAATCCATATCCCTTTGATTCCATACTATCTGACCTTGCAATTGTAGGCTGTGAAACTAATGTACCAAATCTTGAAAAAGTATCATATAGTATCCGTTCATCAACCATTGGATCAAGATTTCCAATAAATAATTCCGCTCCAACTTCAATAGTTCTTTGTCGATTTGCAGTTGCTTTATTAACACGAATAAGTTTACCAAATAGTCGAATTTGATTCATAATTTTGGCTGCGTAATCTGCATCTTGTTCAGTTTGAAATTCACAAAATCCAAATCCTTGATGTTGTTGTGTAATTCGATCTTTTGGAATATGAACATTAACAACAGGTCCGGCTTGCATCATTAACTCCCATATCTAATTACTTGTTAGCTTTCATATACTCATGTTTTAATCTAAAATCAACGTAACTCACTAATGAATCAGTAGTTTGTTCATCAAGATTGCCGATGTAAACCGTCGCCTCTTGATTCCGCTCTGATTCAAGCTGTCGTCCAGACATCTTGTAAACTGTATTTAGTACTCTAGTCTATAAGCTTTTAAATTTACCCTCTATAATCTATTAACTTGTACAGTATACAGTATGTGATTCGAAGGGTGCGTGGAAACTGTAGACCGAAGGAGCTACGGTAGCTGTTGGAAATGCATTTTTGCAATTGGGAGTTTGGAATTTCAATATCCAGATTTTTTGTTACGGTACTGTGCTGTCGCTTGTCGGTCTAAGAGATCACACGCGCTTCCAGAACCGTACACTAACACACGGCAGCTAAGCTCACATGCAGCAATTCAATTAATGAATATTTTCGACAAGTTGTTTTACCGAAGAGCAGATCGACTTTTTGAAAGTTACGCCAATCAGATTCAGTATTGGTGATCTATAAGGGTGAAGTTAAGAATGGCAATTATTGATCTGAGCTCGTCTGATGATGAGAAGGATGATCTTATTGTGCTAGATGAGGACGACGATAATGTGCAAGTACAAGAACATGAACAAGACACAGAAATGGAAGGTCCACCATCACATGTTCGACAGGTAACTGAAGAAACAGCTGCTACGACTGTAATTGAAGATAATACTATAGCGATAACAAGTGACGCGCCAAAGCCATATTTGGCGTCGTTAGATCGTGCAGCTATGGAACGGGAGAGGCTACTCAGATTATCCAGAGCAAATGGCGGCGGACGTGAAAAACGAGCACGGGAAGAAAGCGATAGTGAAACGGAGGAAGATACACAGGCCGATCATGTTATGGAGGGTGATGGTGAAGTGTTAGGTACAAGCGTTTCGTCCGGAAGTGGGTCACTTGCGTCGAATGGACATAGATCATCTGAGGAATCATGGAGTAAACGGCATAGAGAGGAAATTGAGACGGTTCCATTTCCAAAAGGAGTTGTGAAGAAAACCGCTGTGTCAGGATTTGCAAGAATGGGTGACGATATTTCAATCACCGAAGTTCTACAGCCAGTACGTAATATGGCTATTGATGAGATCCTGAAATTTAACTAACAAAAACTCATTTTTAAGAATAAACTTAAGCTTGCTGTATTATCCGCCTTTCAATGGGACTTTAATTGGATTCTTGACAAAATATTTTTGGGACGGACTGACCTTGTGCTTGTTGTGCCTGCGAAAGGAGACGACGCGCAAGCAAATATGCGAATGATGATAGGTAGAGTTCCTCGCGCTAGAGTGTGCATGCCTTCAATGATCGGACAGATTAATTGTATGCATTCAAAGCTACAGTTACTATTCTACGATGGTTATTTGCGGATATGTGTTCCTTCAGCGAATCTGACTGATTATGACTGGGGCGAAGGATCAGGTGTGATTGAGAATATAATGTATATTCATGATTTTCCATTAGTGAAGGAAAGTGATAGAAGAAATGGATATGACGGAAAGTTACCACTATTTGCACAACAATTAATTCATTTTCTCAAGGCACAGGACATGTTTAGTGACATCATAGGAAAGCTGGAGACGGGTGTTCGATGGCAGAATACGGAAAATGTTCAATTTGTGCATTCTATTGGAGGAGCGATTAAGCCACACACAGACATTATGAAGACTGGATATCCTGGATTGTCAACTGCCATTCAAAATATTGGAGGGCGTGGTGCACCAGTACAGATTGATTATCTGATCTCATCACTTGGAAGTCTAACGCCGTTGTTTATACAGAACATGTATCAGTCTGCTGGTGGTACGTCAGCAAATCGTGGCATTTTCATTGAGAGCTTTACTAATATTTCTGCAGGTGGTATCACCAGTATTGTAAGTACGCCAAAAGCATCTGATCCAGTTGTTCAAACAGCGAAAAATCGATTACGGGTATACTTTCCTACACACGATACCGTTGCGCGATGTAAAGGCGGTATTGGTAGCGCAGGCACAATATGTTTCAGTAGCTCATATTGGAACAAGCCTGGATTTCCGAGGGAAATTGTACGGGATGCGCGGTCGGTGAGGAAAGGATGTCTGATGCACGACAAGGTGATGCTGATTCGGTTCGACAAGCCGGTGGTTGGTCCTGACGGTGTGAGGACCACGGCGGCAGCGTACGTTGGAAGTGCGAACATGTCTGAATCTGCATGGTGTGTACTTTGATTTGATATTTTGTGGCGCAGGAGCAAATCTAACAATATGCAGGGGCAAGCTGGTGAACGATACCCAAACTAAGCGTACCAAACTGAATATGCGCAACTGGGAGTGTGGTGTACTGATAAAGATACTCGAGTCCAGTCCGGCGCCGAGATCAAACCGAGATGTTGAGGATGTGTTCAGAAGTATAGTGTAAGTGCGATTGTCGTGAGAGCAGGATGATGCATTGTTGCTAACAGAATCGCAGGCCGGTGCCGATGGAGACGAAGAACACGGAGTACAAAGACAGGGTGCCTTGGTTTTTCATGGAGCCGGAGTGGCGGCGGCAGCGATAGAGTTGTACATGATCATGGAAGGCATATAACATTGGAGCCGGAGTTTGGTTTGCATTTGAGCATTGTAGATTGCATGTAGTCTTGTTAATGACGGAGAATTGTTACGGCTCATCTCAGAGGTTCACTGGAAGTTCGACCTGGCTGCTCGCGTTTGCGGCCCCAACGTCTAGCGAGCGACGATCCTGGGGCGGTGCAGTTAGGTCCAGAATAGTAATAAACCCGCAGATAACACGCCTGTTCACTGCTCTGGTGCCATTTCCCCGGGCATTACGTCGTTGGCGTCGCGCCGCAGCGAACTTGCCCAGGTTCGAAACACTGCTCTGGTCAGTCGAGATAGTAACCCAGCCGATCGTCGGCCTCTCCAGTTCTCTCTTTCCCGCGCTTTCTCCAGCCGAACACCTTTCTGCTGACCAGATCACGACCTATCTCACCCGTTCATTGTCTGGTCTGCCCGGATATCGACTCTTGCCTGCTTCTGCCGCTATTCTGCTGCCATTGTGCGCTGTAGCGTACACCGCTTGCTCAGGCTGCCATCATGTTGGAAGGCCTCGTTGCGTCCCTGCTCAACAGGTTCCTGGTGCGTGATTCTGTCGTTGTATTTTGAATGTGAACTGCAAGACTGCTAACCGATTTGATTCTCAATTGCAGGGCGCTTATGTATGTGTAATCCCGAATCACCCGCAGGCCAATCGTGTCTGTTGTCCTGACGAATGCTGACCTTCTCCTCACCTAGGTCAAAAACTTTGACCCCAAACAACTCAACATTGGCATCTGGAGCGGTGATGTCAAGCTTCGAAATCTTGAGCTCAAGCGTGAGGTAAGTCTGCTCTTTCATGAATTTGCTTATCACCTTTCTATTGTACAATTGAGAGCTCACACAACTCCATAGGCTCTTGATAAGTTCCACTTGCCAATTGACATCGTTGAAGGCCACATCGGAGATCTAACTCTTCAGATTCCATGGTCAAACCTCAAAAACAAACCAGTCAAAGTTTTTATTGAGAATATTTACCTACTCTCTGTCCCGAAAGCACAACAAGAGGTGCGTTTGTTCATTCTTATTCTTATTGTCTATTGCCCGATCGCTAACTAAACTGTCAATTGCAGTACGACGAAGCTGATGAAGAACGCAGAAAGCAGCTTCTCAAACTCGAACGTCTTGAAGACTCAGAGCTGCTATTGCAAGCACGTCCGGACGCGCTTTCAACCGAGGAACAGCAAAAGAACCAAAGTTTCACTGAGTCTTTGGTGACCAAGGTACGCATTATACTTCCTGCCGATCTCAAGCCAGCTTACTAACTCCCTGTCAGATTATCGACAATCTTCAAATAACTGTCAAGAACATTCACTTCAGATACGAAGATACAATCTCAGCACCTGGTGTATGTATATTCCTCCACTCAATTGATCAACTGCTAACAACCACACAGCATCCATTTGCACTCGGTATTACTCTCGGCGAGTTCTCTGCTGTCTCTGCTGACGGTACCTGGTTTCCTATTTTCATTCAAGACAATGTTCTTACAACACACAAACTGGCGAAGCTTCAATATCTTGCTGTTTATTGGGACACCGATTGTGAACTTCTCAGTGCTACCAACAATCTCGAAGAATTACTTGCAGCATTCTCCAAACTCATCTCACATGGGAAAACAAGTACAGCTCACCAATATGTTCTTAAACCTGTTTCAGGAGAAGGTCGAATTACTATTCACAAAGGCTCCACATCGACAATCGCCAACACCAAAGCAGAACTTATTTTCGACGAAATCGGTTTCGTTCTTGATGAGCTTCAGTATCGTGATGCTCTTATGATGGTTGATTTATTTCATTTCTACGTCAGAACAGAACAATTTAAGAATTTGCGACCAAAAGTTAAAGTTGAAGAGGCACCTTTGGAATGGTTTAAATTTGCAGGTACAGCTGTTTTGCGTGAAATTCATGAGCGTCGTCGCAAGTGGTCTTGGGATTACTTTAGAGAACGTCGCGATGATCGTAAGCGCTACATCGAGCTTTTCAAGTCCAAAGAAGGTGGTACTGCTCAACCCACATCAGCACAGAATGATGAACTTAAAGCTCTTGAATCGAAGCTTTCATTTGAAGATTTGAAGTTTTACAGAACACTGGCTCGCAGCGAACTTCGTAAAGAACGACGCAAACTTAAAGCACTCGAATCTTCAAAGGCTGCAATCACAAATGCTGCGAAAACTGTTGAAAAACAAGGATGGTGGGATTGGGCATGGGGCACTAATTCTGCTTCTGCGTCTGGTACAGCTACACCAAAAGATGCCGCTGATGATTCTGCAGTCATGACGGACCAACAACGAAAGGAATTGTATGATGCAATTGAATGGGATGAAGATCAGAAACCGATTTCACAGACCCTGGATTTACCTCGAGATGCAATTAAGATGCAACTTAAGGTATCACTTGGAGTTGGTAGTTTTGCTCTTAAACGTGATCCGCATGGAGCAGCAACTGAAATCCTTCAATTACTGTTTGATACATTTACAATGAATTTTTTGCAACGACCGGACTCGTTCCTTGTCAATTTAACTCTTGAAGAACTTAAGGTACATGATGGTACAACAAAGGATACATTATATCCTGATATTGTCCGCGTAAAGAGAACAGATGTACCAAATCCTGAAAAGAGGTATCTTGAAGCAGACGTAGCTTCACTGGATGAAGAATCTGCAATTGCGAATACTTTCTTTTTCTTAAGTTTTGAGAAGAATCCACTTGATGAATCTGCTGACTCAAATCTGGTAATGAGAATGGGTAGCTTGGAAATTTACTACAACAAAACCTCAATTGAAGAAATTGCTCAATTTTTCAAACCACCAAAATCACAGCTCGAATCTTTCGGCGCATTGCTCTACGCAGCTGGTGCGACTGTTGAAGGTATCACGAACCAGACTCGCGCTGGTTTGGAGTATGCACTTCAAGAACATAAGACGCTTAATGCTAAGATGGATCTTCAAGCTCCACTTGTTATTTTGCCTTCGAGTGTTGTTGAACGTGATGCACCATGCTTGGTACTGGATGCTGGTCATATTAGTCTTGTGTCAAATTTGGTTGATAAAGCAACTATCCGCGAGATTCAAAGTAAACAATCTACACAGTATGAGGAAGAAGATTATGAGAAACTCAAATCACTCATGTATGATACATTCCAATTAAATCTTGAAGCAACTCAAGTGCTTGTTGGTACAAGTGTTGAAGAAACACTTAAAGAACTTCAAGAAACTGGTAGTGGTAAGTATCATCACTTCCACGTTGTTGATCGGATTAATATGAGTTTACTGGTTGAGATTTCAATTCTTCCTACTGCATCGAATTTGTCAAAGTTTAAGGTTTCAGGTCACTTGCCAGTCTTACATTTGTCAATGTCAGATGTCAAGTATAAGATTATTATGCAATTGGTTAATTCAAGTATTCCGAATTTGTCATTTACGGATCCTGAGGATGATATGGGCTATATTGAAGATCTTCAAGAAACCGCCGATGCTCGAGAAGGTCGACCTGCATTAAAATCAAAGACAAGTCGCTCACGATCCGTTTCTCGTACACCACAGTTCCCATTCCCATCGCAGCCTGAGAGCGATCGTTTAGTTGAATTAGATCGTTATCTCACTGACGATGACGATGATAATCAGACATTTGTGGATACTGATGATGATCATTCTGTATCACATACTGTTACTCCCAAGAGCGGTGAAATCATACGCAGTCGTGATTCTGGGTCTGGTGGTGAAAGTTATGAACAACGTGCTTTTGAATTCAATTTTACGGTTGAACGCGTTCAAGGTTCGTTATATCGCGGAGGTCCAGCTGCTGGTGGTAATGGTGAAGTGGATGATGACGATTTTGCTAAACATCATTTATTGGTGGATATTATTCTTGATCATTTTGAGTTAATGTTTTATAATCGAATGTATGATATGCATGCAGAGATTATTTTAGGTGAGCTCACTGTTGAAGATAAGATTGAACAATCACCAATTCCAGAATTCAGTCGATTAATTTCTTCAGAATCATATTATAACGAAGATGGAAAGACTGATAAGACATTGACAAAACCTGCAACAGAGAATTTATTCCATGTTGTATACAGTAAAGTTGCAAAAGAATCACCAGAATATATGACTGTTGCGGAAGGAATTGATCAGAATATTGAAGTTTCAATTTCAACTTTGAATTTTGTTATTACAAGAAATTCTATTCTTACACTCATGGATTTTGTTAATACAATGTTTTCAAATGGTGAAGTTGAAAAACCTGATGATATGCTTGTTGAATTAAATGACGAAAGTGATTTAGAAACAGAAATTGCTTCTACGATCGTTAGTTCAGAAGCCACGCAAGAAAAGATGAAATTAAAACTTGATCTAGCCAGTCTTGTTTTGATTCTTAATGACGATGGAGTTCGTCTTGCTACAATTCAAGCAAATCAAGCTGATATTGGAGTTTTCCTTCGTGGTAAAACTATGCGTGTTGGTGGTCGAATTGGAAATTTTGCTGTTCATGATCATATGACTGATAACAATGGTGAATCATTTTCGAATAAACTAATCTCAATTCAAGGTGAAGAACTTGCTGATTTTAGTTATGAAACATTTGATCCAAGATCATTAACAGTTACATATCCTGGATATAATTCATCAATTTATTTCCGATCTGGATCAATTCAAGTTAATTTTATTGATGAATCATTTCATAAGATTATGATGTTTGCTGCTAAATTTGCTGAAATGAAAACATTATATGATTCAGCTAGACAAGCTGCAGTTAATCAAGCAAGTCAAATGAAAGACCCTGATAAAATTCATTTCGATGTCATCGTACGAACTCCAATTTTAATGTTTTCAAGACCTTGTCCATTTGATAATCCTGAATCAGTTGAAGTTGCTCGTACTGATACTGTAACAGTTCACCTTGGTGAATTATACATTCAAAACACATTTAGTACTATTGAAACACCTGGTTCATCATCAACTTCACCTACAACTGTTAATAAAATTGTTGCGGGTTTACGTCAAACTAGGATTACTTCAGTTTTCAATTTCCCTGGAGATGTAATTCAAAAATTACAAATGATTGATAATTTGGATATAAGCTTTAAAATGGTTTATGTTGGACACGTACCTGGATTAGATAGGCCTGCTCTTGAAATCGTTGGTGCAATGTCTGATGTGAATTTGAAATTAACAGAATCTCAATATCTGTTCATTATTAGTTTCTTGAAATCACTTTCTGAAACATTTGCTACTGCGGAAGAAGAAGAAATTGAACAACTCGATGTTAAGAAGGCATTACCAACTACAAAAGATATTGATGTAATTCAATCGCGACGTCGAAATTCAAAATCTGTTGCTGCTACAAGTAGAATGGGAAGTTATAATGATTCAGTTAATAAATCGGCAGTTGTTCAATCTACACCAAGTGTTGCTGTTACTGACGTTTCCGATACATTTACTAAAATGGATTTTGTATTCAAATTACAAACTTTATCACTTGAATTATGTAATGATTCAGATGAAGAAGTTGTAACTGAAATTCCAGCAAGTTTATCAAAATTCGCGTTGGTTGGTACGGATATTAAGATGAGAATGATGTCGGATGATTCAATTGAATCTGAATTCCATGTTAAATCGTTTACTATTCATGATAGTAGGCAGAATCAAAAGAATCGATTTAGAGACATTGTTCCACCTATTAAACATGATGGATGTCAATTTATGGCAAGCATTTCAACAATGAAAGCTGATAACGGTGCAACTGATATCACAGCAATTTTATCAATTGATAGTCCACAGTTTATTTTTGCGATTGATTATATTTTTGCATTGAAGGCGTATTTCGTGGATAGTTTAGAAACTACTGAAATTTCATATGCGGAAGATGAAGACGCAACAATGTATGAATTATCAAAAGATGAATCTACATTAGGTGGAAATTCAGAATCACATTCAATACTTCAACAAGCAGAAGTTAGTGATGAAGAACTTATTGAACCACAAGGATCAGTCTCGTTTAGAATTAATATTGTTGATGCATCAGTTATTTTAATTGCAAATCCACTTGCATCAAGTTCTGAGGCAATTGTTTTAAGAATCAAAGAAATAATGTTAACTCAACAAAATGTATTTACATTATCACTAAGACAAGTTGGAATTTATTTATGTCGAATGGATTTATTTGAAGAAAATAAATTACGTATCTTGGATGATTTTAATCTAATTTTATCAATTGATAATAGACCTGGTGGATTAGTTCATAAGACAAGTATTAATATTGCAGTTGATGCATTAGTCTTAAGAGTTTCATTACGTGATATTTTACTTGCTTTATCCATTGTTCATAAAGCATCAGAATTATCACCAGAACAAGCAAAACCAGTTCAAAGTCGATATTATTCAAGATTTTCAACTAATAAACGACTTAAAGTGCAACCAAGAAGAGTACCGAAAACTAATCCATCGCGTCCTCAACTTGTTAGGAATAGTTCGTCAACCTCAACAATTCAACCATATAAATCAGTTGGTAAATCAAGTTTACTTAAAAGTGAAGAATTAACTGCGGATTTAAATGGTTTAAGACTTGTACTTATTGGTGGAGTTCATGAATTACCATTATTAGACATGTGTATTAAACAGTTCCCAGTTCATTTAAGAAATTGGTCCACTGAAATGGATGCAGATATGAGTGTTGAAATGTTCGTTAATGTTTATAATTATTCGAGATCAGCATGGGAACCATTAATTGAACCATGGTATCTTGGTTTTCATATGACACGAACAGTTGAACCAGAAAGTATGGCGATTAATTTTAATTCAAGAAAAACAATGGAATTAACAATTACTTCACAAACAATCGCAATCTTATCAAATGCTTTCGAAATGGTTGCTGGCAATAGTGATTTATTATCAAAACCACCAGATGCAAATGCTCCTTATAGAATTAAAAATCAAACTGGTTATGCTTTACAAGTTTGGGTTGATAATACTGATAATACAGAGTATTCAATGGCAAAGGAGATTCTTGACGGTGAAGAAGTACCTTGGAGATTTGATGATTGGAGGAAGTTGCGTGAGGTACGTATTTACTATAAAATTTGGCGGATAAAGGTATGTGCTAATGTATTATTAGAATTTGAGCGCGGATTCACAACATGGTACTATTGGAGTGCGTCTTAAAGGAACAAACTTTGATGCGGTTACTCGCATTCAAGCAACAAAAGAAGGAGAAGCATTATATGTTTTACAACCCAAGACCACCAAAGTTGCGCATAGATTAGTATGTGAAGTTAAACTTCGAGATGATAAGGTTAAACATATTACAATCCGATCAGCCTTACTTGTTGAAAATAATACACAGCTCCCAATTGAAATGATGGTTGGATCACCAGAAGTTAGTAATGCGAGAACATATGAAATAGCTCCTGGTGATAGTCATGCAGTTCCAATTGATGCAATTTTAGATCAACCAGTTAGAGTTAGACCAGGAGCAGGACATGGATATGATTGGTGTCAAGAACCGCTATATTGGAGAAATTTTCTTCAACCATATTCACAACATCTTACATGTGGTAAACTTGAAAATGAAGAAGAAGATTTACCAAACAGCTTCTATTTTCAATTGTTTGCACTATATGATAAAAATGAGCCTTTAACTAAATTATATCCTCATATGAGAATTCGAGTGCATGCTCCTGTTGAGGTTCAAAATCTATTACCATATGATTTTAACTTTTTGATTTATGATAATAACGCAAGAGATGAAAGATCAAGTTTCCTTAGAAAAGGATTATTAAGTCCGGTTCATTTTGTTCAATTATCACATTTACTTATGATTTGTGTTCATATGAGAGATAGTGGATTTGATAGATCAGAATTTGCAATTATCAATCAAACTAAAAAGGATGTCTATGAAGTTGAAGACAAGTTGAAAACAAGACATAAAAATGGGCAAGCATTGAACTTATATATTCATTATTATAAAATACCAGATAGTGGAGGAGCATTTAGAATTTCAATTCATAGTCCATATATTATTTTAAATAAAACAGGAATGAATATGCAAATCAAAGCAGGTAATATTATTGCAACATCAAAGTACGAAGAAAGTGTTGAAGAAAATGGATCGTCTAAAAGAAAAACAAATCCTAGAATGTTCTCTTTTGAATCTGACAGTAGATCAAATAGGGCTTTATTGAGAATTGATAATTCATTATGGAGTAGTCAACAAAGTTTCGAAGCGGTCGGAAGTAATACTGATGTTGTTATTCCGTCAAGTGATAGGACTAAGGAAATTCATGTTGGAATTCACGTTGGTGAGGGACAAGGAAAGGTAAGCTAATCATAATAATTTTATTCAAAAGAGAGAAATTCTAACGGTTTTTATATTATAGTATAAAATGTCAAAGATTGTAACAATCAGTCCAAGATTCGTGATTAAGAATAGATTATCCGAAGATCTAAATATTCGAGAACCAGGTTCATCCGCAGTTATGACTATTAAATCAGGGGAAGTATTACCATTACATTTCTTACAACAAGTTCGTGATAAACAATTATGTTTAAGTTATCCTGGTGAACGATTACAATGGTGAGTATTATTATATATTATATGGTTATTTATTGAAAGGTTATTAATTTGAATAGGTCCGCACCGTTTAATATTTCAGATTTCGGTAGGATGCATGTTCGGGTTGTTAAACCGGGATCAGGACAAAAATTACTCAAGATTGAAGTATTAATTGAACAGGCAACAATTTATCTTCATATTGAAGTTGAGAAGAATAATTGGCCATATTCAATTAGAAATTTCAGTAGCCATGAATTTATGTTTTATCAATCAAATCCCTACATTACATATGAAGAAGATGAATATTCAGTTTCAAATGTTAATAATAGTAAGAGATTTCAAGCTATTAAATACAGATTACCTTCAAAGAGTGTCATGTCATATGCATGGGATTATCCAGCGGCGAAACAAAGAGAACTGGTATTAAGTGCGTATGGAGTTGAAAGACATGTTCCATTAGCAGAGATTGGAAATTTAGTACCATTGAAATTACCAATTGGTCAAGAAAATGGACAACAAGCAATTGTTGATTTAAATGTTGTTGCAGATGGACCAATTCAAACACTTGTTGTATCAGATTACGATCAAAGTCGAAGTTTATATAGACCGAAATTTAATGAATCAAGATCAAGTGTTGGAAGTACATTAACAAGATCAAATTCGGGATTCGAAGCAGTTGAAGATGATAGTGATATCACATTCCGTGTATTGGTTAGTTTGGAAGGTGTTGGTATTTCACTTATTAATACGCGAATGCAAGAATTATGTTATGTTACTTTACGTGGATTTGAATTCAAATATAATGAATCAGCGTTATATCAGACGATGAGTACGAAGTTGAAGTGGATTCAAATTGATAATCAATTGTATGGAGGTATTTATCCAAATGTGTTATATCCATCAGTTGTTCCACAGACTACACGTGAAATTGAGAGTCATCCAACGTTGTCATTTTCAGCATCAAGAGTTAAAGATGAATCACATGGAGTGTTATATGTTAAATATGCGACGATCTTATTGCAACAAATTACAGTTGATATCGATGAAGACTTTTTATTCGCGTTACTTGATTTCTCTAAAGTTCCAGGAGCAAGTTGGACTAAGAATGTTGAAGATAAATTATGTGATGAAACTCTTGAAGTACCAGAACCAGTTCAAACAGGATCAGGACGAGATGTTTATTTCGAAGTATTACATATTCAACCAGCACAAATGGATTTATCGTTTGTACGAACGGAACGAGTTAATGCGGAAGATAAAACATCGACAGAAAATCCATTAATGTTTTTCTTGAATATTTTGACAATGGCTATTGGAAATATTAACGATGCACCCGTTCAGCTTAATGCACTTGTTCTTGAAAATGCTAGAGTTTCAATGCCAATGTTAACTCAATTAATGGGCGCTCATTATGGATCACAATTTTTATTCCAGGTTCATAAAATCTTGGGATCAGCCGATTTCTTGGGTAATCCAGTTGGTTTGTTTACGAACTTGAGTTCAGGTGTAATGGATATTTTCTATGAACCGTATCAAGGATATATTATGACGGATAGGCCCCAGGAACTTGGTATTGGCCTTGCTAAAGGCGGAGCAAGTTTCCTGAGAAAATCAGTTTATGGTGTATCCGATAGTATTGCGAAGGTCACAGGTAGTATTGCCAAGGGTCTTGCAGTTGCTACGTTGGATAAACAATTTCAAGATAGACGACGAATTAGTCGGACGAGAAATCGGCCGCGACATGCAATGTACGGAGTTACGGCAGGAGCTAATTCGTTTGTCGAGGGACTTGCAAGCGGAATTTCAGGAGTTGCGTTGGCGCCAATGAAAGGAGCTTCGGAGGAAGGTACGCTGGGATTTTTCAAGGGTCTTGGAAAAGGTCTGGTGGGATTGCCTACAAAGACTGCAATTGGATTGTTTGATTTGACGAGTAATGTGAGTGAAGGTATTCGCAATACTACTACGGTGTTTGATCCGCAGAAGATTGATAGAGTGCGATTGCCGCGACTGATTGGACGAGACTTGACAGTTCGACCGTATTCACAGCGAGATGCTATTGGCCAAACGTGGCTCAAGCAGGTGAATGAGGGAGATTACTTCAATGAGGAATATGTTGCACACATGGCGTTGCCAGGTGAAGAGCTGGTTGTACTTGTGACGTACAGGCGGATAATGCAGATACACACGCGTCGAATGGTGACACAGTGGGATGTGCCGTTTGATCAGTTGCAAACGGTTTCGCAGGAACGAGGAGGAATTGCACTGGTGTTGTGGGGAGGAATACAGGGGCCGTTTATTCCAATGGCAGATGACAAGGCGAGACGACATATGTATGAGCGGATCAGCGTGGCGGTGGACGCGTTTAACCAGAGTCGACAGGCGTTGATGTAGTTGCGGGTGATTGTGGAGTGTGATTGTTAAGTGATTGTTATTGTTATTGTGAATTATGGCAGTATGATTAGTTATAGAGCAGTGAAATGCATGGACAGCGTAATCTTGTAAATCGATGTACTGTATACTGTAAAGATGTACAGTATAGACAAGTAGGTGAGGAAATGACCGAAATGACCGAGCAGAGTCAGCAAATAAGACGCTCGTGGCGGCGGCGTTAGCGGGCCGTGAGCCGCGGCGCAGCGCAGAGGCTGAGGTTTAAGCCCGGCCCCGCGTCTCTCGCGGTGTCGCTCTGTCGCTGCGCCCTTTGTTCCGCGTGCGCGAGGTTCGCAGAGCAGCGCTCTCGTGGAGCAGAGCACTCTGGCCGCCGACCTCCACCGCGACTGCGCCGCCCTCCCAACGCCAATTAACGCCATCCATCGCCATCGCCGGCCCTCCCCCCCCAGCCCTCCCCCGGCCCCCCAGCAGCCTTTGCGCCCTCCTCTCTTCTCTTCCCGCGCGCCGCCTGCCGCGGCCGCCGATGCTGCTGCTGCTGCTGCTGCTGCTGCTGCTCCGCGTCTCGACCCTACCCTGCTCCGTCTCCTCGCCCGCCCGCAATGGCCGCCAACGCCGCTAACTCGTGGGGCATCTGGGCCACTCGCCGACCAGGTCTGTTGCTGCCACCCGCGCTGCTCCGCAATTGCGCCAATGCTTCACGAATCACTCTGCTGACCAGCCTTTTCCAGGAACAGACGAGCTCTCGCCCCACTCGCAGCACCCGTCGCCGTCGCCGTCGCCGTCGCTGCACTCGCCCGCCGCGCCGGACCCGCGCGACCCCGAACTTGATCTGGGTGCCTGGTCGTCGTCCGCGGCCGCGTCTGCCGCTGCGTCTGCCGCTGCGTCTGCCGCTGCGTCTGCCGCTGCGTCTGCCTCGCGCTCGCCGCTGTGGGCGCCCGTCGCCGCCGACGGTCCGGGTCTCTCGCCCGCGGCCGCGCGCGCTGCCACCGCGCTCGATCCTGAGGTACGCTCCTGTCCCCGCCGCTGTGACTAATGCCGTCAGCAGCCCTCTGCAGCTCCTCCCCGGCTAACACTCTCTCTCCCAGGCCCCGCGCGACGACACGCCCCGCGACTCGTTTCTCTTCGCCGGCCACCGCCCGCGCCTGGGCTCGTCCTTTGGCTCCATCGATCTGCGCGCGCCCGCCGCCTTCGCCTCCGCCGCCGCCGTGCTCTCGCCCTCCGCCAGCGGCTCCCAGTACGCCTTTGGGCCCTCCTACGCCGCGCTCAGCTCCCCGCACGACACCACCCCGCCCTCCGCCTCCGCGTCCATCTCGACATCCGCCTCGGCCACGTCCACGATTGGCCTCCACGCAGACGCCTTCGACCCCGTTCCCGTTGCCTCCTCTGCCGCGGGCCCTGCCGCCGCCGGCTTCTTCCTCCCAAGCCACCAAGACCCCGTCTCCCCGCTGCTGTCCTCGGGCGCACGCACATCGACGTTCTCTCCTGCAATTGACGGTGACAATGACGACGATCGGCCGCTGCTGCCATCTTCCACGCCGCCACTCTTCATTCCAATTACCTCGCCAGCGGCTAATGCGCACAGAGGCTCGATAATCGGCAGCGGTGGCTCCGCTTGCACCAGCGCTTCAAGCAGCCATGGCCAGTCGCCATTTCCGCAGCTCATGACTATTTCTCTCGCAGAGGCAACTCGTGATGCCGAGATCAAAGCTCAATTGCGTGCACTCAGCACTGCTGACAGTCCTCTCAGCCCATCGCTCTCCAGCGCAGCCATCTCGTCTCCTCCGTTTGGTGGTCTGCGTCGCTCAAGCCTCGTGTCACCGTCAACCTCCACAGTATCTCCCGCGGCATCGCAGTACGTCTCTGCAGCTTCGACTATCGGCTCACCACCACAATCTCAGTTTGGTCTGTCCGACTACGTGTCCGCTTCACATAGACAACAGCAATGGCCTCCTGCATCCGAAGACCGGTCGTTCCAGCGAATGGTGCCTGCTCAGCAGAATCCACAGATGCCTCCTATGCAGCAGCCTCCCATGTCTCAATTCTCTAATGACTATCAAGATACTGGATTCTTTCAACACCAGAGATCATTCAGCAGTACTGGCATTGATCCCCTGCAAGAATTCCGTAATCCTCGTTTGATGTTACATGGTGGAAACGCAACTTTCGATCCGTCAGTTCCTGAATTCAGACGTCAGTTATCTCAATCCTCGCAACCGCAATTTTACATGCCTCATTCAAACAACGCTGCACCTCCTCGCATGATTCCACAGCAGCAGATGCCAGGTGCTCATGGATTTCCTCCTCAGATGTTTGTCTCACAGTCTTCAATGGGCGCACCTCAACCATCTCCTCAGTCACCTACACAACAGCTTCCTGTCCACTCACAGCTTCCATCCTCAATTCTCGAATCTGCTTCTCAATCGACTCAAGCGGTGCAACCACAACGTCCTACGGCTCACAGAAGCCAGAGTTTAACCGAAGGCAAGAAATTTCGTCAACGATCGTCAATTAGTCAACCTGGTCAGCCTGCTGGTTTAAAGTCTTCTTCGATATCTGGTGCTTCTGGTGGTCCTTATCGCGGACAGACTCCTTCGTTTGACATGAGCACACCAGCGAGTTATAGTCATGGGTCACGCGGTGGATCGATTGGTAGCGCGTCAGGCGCACCATCTTCATCAGCATCAGGACCTTCTACTAGCTCGTCAAGTCGACGCGCAAGCGTTGTACCTGCTACTGCAAGTGATGACTTTGCTCACGGTGTTCGTTCTCCTTTATTAGAGGAATTCAGAAGTAGCAAGGGTAAGAAGTATGAGCTGAAGGATATTTACGGTCATGTTGTTGAATTTAGCGGAGATCAACATGGATCTCGATTTATTCAACAACGTTTAGAGACTGCAGGTAGCGAGGAGAAGGAAACGATTTTTAATGAGATTCGTGTGAATTCGCTGCAGTTGATGACTGATGTATTCGGAAACTACGTTATTCAGAAGTTTTTTGAACATGGAAATCAGTCACAAAAGTACATTCTTGCAAAACAAATGGAAGGTCATGTTCTTACATTATCTTTACAAATGTATGGATGTCGTGTTGTGCAAAAGGCAATGGAACATGTACTTGTTGAACAACAAGCACGACTCGTTAAAGAACTTGAAGGTAACGTTTTAAGATGCGTGAAAGATCAGAATGGAAATCACGTTATTCAAAAGGCAATCGAGAGAATTCCTGCTGAGCATATTGAATTTATTATTCGATCATTTAATAATCAAGTGTATGAATTAGCTACACATCCATACGGCTGCCGTGTTATTCAAAGAATGCTAGAACATTGCGATGAAGAGGCACAAACTGCAATTCTTGATGAGCTTCATTCATACACTGAATATCTTGTTCAAGATCAGTATGGAAATTATGTGATTCAACATGTTATTGAACGTGGACAGCCGGAAGATCGTGAAAAGATTATTAACGTTGTTAAAGATAATGTATTACAATTTGCAAGACATAAATTTGCGTCAAATGTTGTTGAAAAGTGTATTGTTTATGGTGATAGTCGTCAACGTCAACTTCTTATTGATGAAGTACTTACGCCCAAGCCAGATGGAGTATTACCACTCACAGCGATGATGAAGGATCAATTTGCAAATTATGTTATTCAAAAGTTGTTAGATGTTACAAGTGGAACGCAACGTGATAATTTAGTGTCAAAGATTACACCTCACTTGCAGAGTCTGAAAAAGTATTCATATGGAAAGCATCTTGCGTCAATTGAGAAGCTGATGTATTTATCTACAGATGGATCGAATACAATGATGACAAGTGAAGGTAATGGGGATACTGCACAATCATCGCAAGCATCAACTCCAGCAACAGAACAACTTCCAAACTCTCCACTCGGCTCAACACATCACAGTTTCTACAGCGAGTCATCAGCCCCTGCACATTCTGAAAACGAGGACAAATAAAATAAGTCTTTGTCTATGCTCTATATACTCAATAAAACAAATAGACTCCTTTTACGTGTGGCTTTACTACGGATACAAGTGTATATTTGCTGTTTTCTTGCTATCTTGTTTATTTTTATTTTTGATTTGCGTCGCTTTGTATTTTTCAGTGTTATTTGTATAACTGTGCGGGTGTTGTGTATATTGGCCGTCTGCACATGGTACCGTGTTTTTACTTTTCGGTTGTAACTATTTCTTTCACTTCGGTCTTCGGTCTTCGGTCTTCGGATATTCGGGTTGTGATTGTTATGTCAATTTTCATGCTTATTTCTGTGTCTTTTTTTATTATTCAAAGTTTGCAGATTATGGATAATCGCGCAATTCGATGGCTTTTTTGGATGCTTGAATACTCGATAATAGAGTCGTCTGTGTTTTTTTTTTCTTTCCTGGATGCTACAACAACTACAATAACCTGCAATCTGTGTACATGTTCTCACTCAATCAAATTGATCATCAAGTTAGACAACTTTATAACTTATACAACAACTTACTGCTTATTTTTAAACTTATATACAACTATACTACTACTGGTTCTTGTATTGATGACAATTATGGATTTATTCAGTCTTTTTTTTTCGTATTATATACTCACTTCGGAAACAACACAGGCATGCGGTTTATTCTTTTTCCTATCTTATCATCTTTGTATTTATTTTGTCTCCGCATGCCTTCTATATATACTACAATTATACGTACATACTGTTCATTATTATTCTATTATTATAACTATCATGTATGAATCAGCCTGGATTATCATGCGTTGTGGTCCACTGCACTGAAGCTCGTGAAGTGAGCACGTGCATCTATATAGCTATCTTATCGCGCATAGGGCTTGGGTTGTAACTGCCAGGTGAACCGAACCGGACGCGGAACCGGTTCTGCTTATCTGGGCCAGCGATAGCCGCCGCAGTCGCACAAGACTGCGCGAAACGGCAATAGACTGGTGTGCTTGAACCGGAAATGGCTGAGCCGGTTCGGGCCCCTGGGCAGAAAAGGGCAAGAAAAGAGAACCGAGAGCTCAGAACAGCCGCTAGCTGCTTGTCTTGTCCGCTGTCTTGTCTGAGCCTGGCCTGGACCGTGTCGCGCTGGAACTCTGGAAGAGCTGGGCGAGTGTTCTGCCACTGCGATCCTGCTGGCGGCCTCTTCCTCTCGTCCTCGTCCTCCTCTTCGTCCTCCTCTTCGTCCTCCTCTTCCGCTACTCTCCCCCCAGGTCCACCGCAGTCCGCAGAGAGCACGGCTTCTTCTGCTTTCGACCGTCCACCATGGCAGCGGACTCCTCGACCTCGGCGCTCCTCGGCGACGCCGCCGCCGACCGGCGCCTGCTAACTGCGCACCGCCGGTCCGCCATCTACCGGCAGACCTACGCGCTCTCCGCCAAAGCAGGCATCGTCTTCCGTCGCACTTGGTTCTGGACCTTCTTCCGTGCATTTGTTTTCCCTGTCGCGTTCATGTGGATCTTGGTATGTTGCCGTGATTGCCGTTGATTCAATATCTCAGTCACTAACGCGTGCAGGGCTATGCACGAAACCTCTTTGCTCCCGCCGCCGTCTTCGGTGTAGCTGATCCCGCTCCCGTGCGGACTCTTGCCGAAGCAATTGGTGAACGTGATTTCGTCTATCTTATGGAAAACGGAACAGTCACACCTGAAGTTCGCGAATTAATGATGAAGGTTACCTATGGAGTTCCACCTGATCAAGTATATGAACTTGACAGTCAGATTGAATTATTAAACGTCTGCAAGCAGAATTTACGTGGCTCTTCAAATTGTATCGGTGCCGTTCAATGGAATAATTTCGATCCTGACAATAGAATGTATAACTATACTTTACGTGCTGATGCTGGTCTATTCAGAGTTAAAGTTGACGATCACACAAGTGATGTCGAACGTTATCTTTTACCTGTTCAATGTACGCTGTCATCTTTTTTTTTTTTTTTAAAAAAAATAATGAATGCTAACTATAACAGGGGCCGTTGACGCCGCCATCCTTGACCTCGACCAAGAAGCTGATGCTCCTGATGTTGTCGCCTACACGTCTCGCAGTCAAGAAGAGCACGAGCAAGATATTCGTGTTTTCTACATGTCTGTTCTCATCAGGTACATGTCACCAGCAATGTTCATTGCCATGATTGGTATTGTCTACCATCTCTGTGGTGTTGTTGCACTCGAGCGTGAAATTGGAATGTCAACTCTTCTCGAAAGTATGGGTTGTGCTAAATTATCAAGACATTTATCTTTCTTCCTTTCATACTCTGCACTGTATATGCCTGGTTGGATTATTGTTGGTGTTGCTGTTGGTCGTACAATGTTCTACAACACCAACATCATTACCATTATCGTTTTCCACGTTCTCAATGGTCTCGCTAATGTCGCATTCGCAATTATGCTCGCTCAACCATTTAAACAAGCTCAGCTTGCTGGTATTCTGTCAACTGGTGTTTGCGTTCTCCTTGCAATCATGACAACTGTTCAGTCAACTAGGAATCCTGAAGATGGCGCAACTGGAACCGCACTTGGTTTCATCTTTCCTCCAATGAACTACGTTTACTACATGCAAACCAATGCTCGTTTCGAACGTGCAGTTATGCCTTTATCACTTACTGAGTACCCACCTACTGGTGTTATGGCAGCTGGTGTTTTCTGGATTGGTGCAATTCTCCAAACTCCATTTTACTTCTTTGCTGGAATGGCTATTGAACGTGTCTTATACGGTACACATAATCGTAAAGCCGGTGCTGTTATGGATGAAGAAAATGCTTTATCGATTAAGAGTGTTTCAAAGATTTACCATCCATTCACAATTGGTGGATTTTTCAACCGTTCAAAGAAACTTCCACCTGTTGTTGCAGTAGACGATCTTAATGTTCAATTTCAAACTGGTGAAATTTCTTGCTTATTAGGTGCAAATGGATCCGGAAAGACAACAACTCTTGAAATGATTGCTGGTATTCAACATCCAAGTGAAGGCTCGATTGAATTTGGTACAACCACATCACTCGGAATTTGTCCTCAAAAGAATGTTATGTGGGATGAACTTACTGTTGAAGAACATATTTGGATTTGGGGCCGTGTTAAAGGAAGTCCTGAAGCAACTCTTGCTCAAGAAGTTAAAGCTCTTGTTAACGAGTGTGATTTACTTCCCAAGCGAAAATTCCTTTCTGCAAACTTATCTGGTGGCCAAAAACGTAAGCTTCAATTAGCTATTATGTTTGTTGGTGATTCAAAAGTATGCTGTGTTGATGAAGTTTCATCTGGTCTTGATCCTCTTTCTCGTCGTCGTATTTGGGATATTTTACTTGCTTCCCGTGGTCACCGTACACTTATTCTCACAACTCATTTCCTTGACGAAGCTGATTTACTTGCTGATCATATTGCAATTCTTGCACGTGGTGTTCTTAAAGCAACTGGATCACCTGTTGAACTTAAAGAAGGATTCGGTAATGGCTATCGCGTTTTCTCAATCACACCTGGTTCGGGCCGTGAATCTGTTTACGAAGCTGAAAATGGTGAACAGGTTACTGCACTTGTTAGTAAGCTTGAGAATTCGGGACACAAGGAACTTCGTGTTTCTGGACCTCAACTTGAGGACGTTTTCTTGAAACTGGTTGCTGATTCCGATTCCGAAATCGAAGAATTACTTAGTGAAAATGATCATCTGTTTGGTGACGAAGGTATTTCTGAAAAGTCAATGTCTTATGGTGCTACATCTGAGTCATCCTCGGAGTACACCGATGAGAAAGGTTTATTATCTGGTAACAAAGGCAACACACTTGATCTTAAAGTCGGTAAGATTGTTGGACTTCGTGAACAAATCTGGACCATGATTTGGAAGAGATTGATTGTTGCACGTCGTCATCCACTTCCAGTTCTTGGAATTTTCTTTTTACCTATTCTTGTTGGCGGAATTACCATGATTTTCGTTCGTGAATACATGGGTGGTTCATGTAATGTTGAGGATAATGTTGCTGAACAGATTTTCCGTTCATTAACTCCTCGTAATGTTACGAATGGAATGCGTTATCAAGTTCTCGCAGGTCCTGCTCCTGTTGATTCATACACTGCTGCTGATGCCATCGCTCAATACATGATGTCTGCAAATGAGACTGTTACATTACCCAATGGAGCAACTGTCCAAGCTATGAATGTTGCAGAGGTTATCCGCAATAACGTCACTCTTGTTACAACTCGTGATGATTTCATGAATGAACTTCGAACAAACTACTCAACTGTTAACCCTGGCGGTATCTTTGTTGATCCTCCAACAATTGCTTTCCGTGCAAATGGTCTTGGTGTTATTAGTGGCCCATTGATGATGAATGCTCTTGATAACGTTCGTGGTCAAGGTAATGCACTTATTATTACTGATTACTCACCATTCCAATTCCCATGGATCACAACAATGGGTGATACACTTCAATTTGTTATCTACTTCTGTCTCGCAATGGGTGCTTATCCTGCATTTGCAGCATTGTATCCAACAATGGAACGTCTTCAGCGTGTTCGTGCTCTTCACTATTCAAATGGTCTACGCGTTGTACCATTATGGAGCGCATACCTTATGTTTGACGCAGCACTTGTCCTTGTTTCCTCGATTATTCTTGTCATCATCTTCGGTGCATCGAATCAATATTGGTATGGTCTGGGATACTTATGGGTTGTTATCTTCTTGTATGGTGTCGCATCCGTTTTATTCGCATTTGTTGTTTCACTAATTGCATCAACTCAACTTGCTGCATTTGCAATTACTGCTGCATATCAGTGCATTTATTTCCTCATCTACCTTGTTGCGTATCTTGCAGTTAACACATTTGCACCAGCACTTCGAACAGATGAGATTGTGACACAAGTGCACTTTGTTCTTGCATTATTTGCACCAATGCCAAGTTTAATTAAAGCACTTTTCCTTTCACTTAATCTTTTTACTGAGATTTGTGATGGAGAAGTTGAATTTTCATACTATGGACATGTTCGTGCATTTGGTGGACCAATTTTATATCTTGTGATGCAATCACTTGTTCTTTATGGTGGTCTTATTTGGTGGGATTCAGGCCGATTTCGTCTTAGATTTTCAAGTAAGTTTAAGATTGAAGATGCCGAACAAAAAGCGTTAATGCTTGATGAGGATATTGCCAAAGAGATTGCTCGTGTCGATGCAGGTGATGCCGAAACCGATGGATTACGTGTTGCACATATGTCGAAGAGATTTGGTAAATTTGTTGCTGTTGAAGATGTTTCATTCGGTGTCGAACGTGGTGAATGTTTCGCACTTCTTGGGCCTAATGGTGCTGGTAAATCAACAACTTTCAATATGATTCGTGGCGAAATTATTCCATCAGCAGGTGATATCTTCGTTGAAGGTGTTTCTGTTAATGAGAATCGTGCACATGCTCGTACACATCTTGGTGTTTGTCCGCAGTTCGATGCAATTGATCAAATGAATGTTCTTGAGACTCTCACTTTCTATGCCAAGCTTCGTGGTCTCAAAGGTGACGACGTTTTACATAACGTTCAAGCACTTGTTCGTGCAGTTGGTTTATCAAGATTCGCTACTCGTATGGCGGCAAGATTATCTGGTGGTAATCGTCGTAAATTATCTCTTGGTATCGCTTTGATGGCTAATCCATCGGTTTTACTTCTTGATGAACCGTCATCTGGTATGGATGCTGCCAGTAAGCGTGTTATGTGGCGTACATTGGCCAATGTTTCAGCTGGTAGAAGTATCGTTTTAACAACACATTCAATGGAAGAAGCTGATGCATTATGCTCGCGCGCTGGAATCCTTGCTAAGAATTTACTTGCAGTTGGAACAAGTGATCGTCTTCGTGAGCGTTATGGTGATGCATACTACTTACACTTTGTATGTGCATCAGGTGTTCATGCGACCGATGAAGAGATGATGAATGTTGTGCGCTGGGCTGAACAGAGATTCCAGGGACACAGCGTCAAGATTGAAGATAAGATGTATCACGGACAAGTCAAGATTGCAGTTCGAACAACAAATGCCGCTGGACAAAGAGACTTACGTGTCTCAGAGATTTTCCAAGCTATCGAAGCTGCAAAGGCTGATATTGGAGTTATTTACTACGCAGTCAGTCAAGCAAGTTTAGAGCAAGTTTTCTTGCGCATTGTTGGAGAGCATAACGTTGTTGAGGAAGGATACGAGAAGTGAATAATTGATCTGGACTCCGCCGTGACAGGTTGATATTTTTTACTTACTATTTTTTTATTGTCTTATTTTATTTATTGGTTATGTATGGACTGCTGTTTGGTTACTGATATGATTATTGTCTGCGGAAGGGGTGGTTTTGTTCATATAGCTTCGTTTGTGTTTATGGCGGTGCGTGGCCGGTTATAGAGGCTGCGTGTCGATGGTCGCGTGAGAAAGAAAATCCGGGCGGATGTCCGATGAGGCGATGATGTATAGAGGAGGCGAATACACGATAGACTATATAATGAATGTGCGTACTGTATATATACGCATGACTGCTGCAGCCCAGCGCATTGATGGCAATGCGGAGCCGCGTAAACAACACTGTACGTACCGTACAGTGTAAATACGTGTTGGGCAAGCAGCGAGACTCTCTCGGCGGGTCACGTGTTTCCGCGGTGGCGGTCTTTTTCGCTGCGGGTTTTTCACTCCCAGCGCGTGTGTGCATGCGCGTGCGCTGCTGTTCCCCGGCCGCTTCTTTTTCTCTTCGTCACCGCCGCTTCCCTCACCTCTCCTCGCTCTCTGTCTATCACGACTGCTCGCTCTCGCTCTCGCTATCACTGCCCTTATCTGCCCCTGAGCTGCTTATAGTCCCCCCTGTCCGCACTTCTCAGTACCTCGCCGCCATCAGCCGCTTCTGTTCTGCTCGTGATCGCCGCTCTCGCCTTGTCCGCTCTCGCCCAGCTCGTCTGCATGCTCGCCACGCGTTGACTATCCGTGTTGTCTCTCTCTCCGTCCGTTCTAACGACTGCCGTGCCGACGCCTTTTCGCCGCGTCCTCGTCTGCTCGTTGTCTTCTCCGCTCGCCAACCTGGCCTACTCTTTCCTTGTCTCCCGCCGTCTCCGCTTCTGCGAGGCGTCCAAGAAGCCGCCATAACTTGCCCCTCGGCCTTCTTCGCACGGTAGCCACCTACTTCTGCTCTTTGTCACTCCGTCACACCTCATCACCACACCTCCTTGCCCGAGCACTGAGTCTTCTCAGCCTTCTGTGATTCTGTTTTCTTTCTTTCGCTCTCACTAGCATTAGAGTTCCTGATCGTGTCTGTCTTCACCAAGACCTCGTCAGATTTTCACAAGTTTTCCACTCTGGATCCCTCAGCTACTTTTCTTTCCGGTTACTACCGGATCTTCACCTGCGACTTTCTCCGCTTCTTCTACATCCGTTAGTTAGTGGCCTCATTTACACATAGACATTCGCTCTGGATTGTACGTCTCTTCCACTTTTCTTTCTTTCTCGCCACCAGTCGCTTTTCTAACTCTCATCTTTCAGTAACCATATCCAAAATGGAACAGTCGCGCGCCAACTCTCCTATCCATAGCTCCAATGAGCTCTACGACCATCGCAACCAACCCGAGACTCTGCCTATTCGTGGTACCTCTTTCTCTGAATCTGTTCAGCAACCTTACCACCATGTGACTTCTCCAACCGGATCCGTTGGTGCCGCTTTCAATATGCGTCCTCGTTTGGGAAGCTTTTCAGCCGAATCTGCAGTTTATGATCCCATGTCTGATTATGAGGCTGAAAATGAAGGCGATGGTGGAAATGACCGCGTGTCTTCCTCGTCACCCCGCCGCCGTCGTTCTTCAGTCGTCAAGCCACTCGCTGCTCCGGCACCTATTGTTGTTAACCTTCCCGCCACAAGTGAGAATGTCAATTTAGCTGTTCCCGGTCAAGATCCTGCTACTGCATCAGTTGAATTTACAGCTTCTCCCATTTCTGGTCTCGGTCATCGTCCATCCCGTCGCCGTTCTCGTCGTCCTTCCAATGATCAGTACAGCTCTCGTCGTCCCACTTTTTCGGACGCAGTTCAGTTTCGCCGGTCTTTGTCATTCACTGGCGAAGACGGTGACGCGGCTGCCACCAATACCAGCTCTGGCCATGGTGGTAGTGCTTCGGCCCCGAGTCCTATTGATGGAAAGGCCGATAACGACGCTACGTCCACTTCATCTTCTGACTCGGAGGCTCGTTCACGCGTTAACTCTGAAGATGAGACCGAGGAAGATGTTTGCTTTCCTATGCACCTTGAGCATATTCGTATCAATGGAATCGATTTTGATGAGCTAGAGGAGTTTTCCGCCGGCCAACGTCTTGAACAATGGTATCCCCAATTATCACGTCGTGCAGATAACGATCTTGGTAATGGTAGTCGTATGACGTACGCTTCCATTGCCACACCAACCAACACTGCGACCAGCACACCTGCTCTTCAAGCTTCTGTTCCTGCAGCACCCAAGTCTGAGGTTTCAGTCGCCACAACCGTTGTACCAACTACTCGCGTCACTTTAGACGGATCTGGTTCTTCGGCAGGTTCAGCTGAAGATGAGAAAGATGATAAGGCTGGAATGTCTACTGAGTCTGACGAAGAAGAATTCAAATCCAAGACTCTTCCTCCCGCTGCAGCTGCTCGTTTCGCTGAGAATGATGATCGTTTCAGTCTATTCTGCTCCGAATCCGAGGAGACTATTCATGCCCCAGAGATTTGCATGCTTACTGAACCTGGCCAATCTTTCGCTCAGCTTTTTGATCGCAGCAATGGAACTTGGTGGCTGGATTGTCTTGATCCTACTGATACTGAGATGAAGATGCTTGCTAAGGCATTTGGTATTCATCCTTTGACTGCTGAAGATATTAGAGTACAAGAGACTCGCGAGAAAGTCGAGCTTTTCAGATCTTACTACTTTGTCTGTTTCAGAACTTTCGAGCATGACGATGAAAGCGAAGAGTTTCTCGAACCATTGAACATGTACATGGTTGTTTTCCGTGATGGAATCTTATCGTTCCATTTCTCACCTTTTGGTCATACTGCAAGTGTGCGTCGTCGTATTCGTCAACTTCGTGACTACGTTACCGTATCCGCAGATTGGATCTGTTACGCACTTATTGACGATATTACTGACGGTTTTGCTCCTGTTATTCATGAAATTGAAAGAGAGGCAGATGGCATTGAAGATGCTGTATTCCTTGCTCGTCAGGCCGATTTTGGTGACATGCTTAAACGAATCGGTGAAGCTCGCAAGAAAGTAATGACACTGATTCGTTTACTTGCAGGTAAAGCCGATGTCATTAAGATGTTTGCTAAACGGTGCAACGAGCAATGGGATGTTGCTCCAAAGGGCGAAATCGGACTGTATCTTGGTGATATTCAGGACCATATTGTTACTATGTATCAGAATTTATCTGCCTACGAAAAGATTTTATCTCGTTCTCACGCGAATTACCTTGCTCAATTGCAAGTTGAATCATTCCATGCTAATAACCGTGTTACAAATATGTTATCAAAGGTTACACTTCTTGGTACAATTCTCGTTCCATTGAATTTGATTACTGGTTTATTTGGTATGAATGTTACAGTTCCAGGACAAGATACTGGATCACTTCGCTGGTTCTTTGGAATCGTCGGAGTCATTGCGTTTATCGTATCAGTCTCTTTCTTATTAGCAAGACATTGGTTATCGTCAAACAATCAACCAAGAATTGGAGAGAATGAAGCCGATCAACAACGTTTATTAGTTCAACGTATGGCTTAGTTTCATTTCCTCTTTTGTCAAGATTTATCTACTTATTTAAATGTGTAAACTGGTATATAACTTTGTGTTCATGCTAAAAAAAAAAAAGTACGCTGCATATGTACCGTACCTGGTCTTCTAATTTTAATATTGCTGAATTTGCGATGCACAGTGGGTGTTTTTGTTGTTTATTTGCATCAATTATTAATTTTCATTCTGTATGCGTAATTTTTTTTACTACGTTACTTGATTTTGTGTGATAGAATTTATAGCTCTTAATTAAATTGATGTTATTTTACAATTTATACGATTCTAACTGTAACTTACACATTCTACAAAAACCAGATGATAAAATAGCTGTATGCAATTATTATGATATTTTAGATTACAAATTCTTACTGTAACTCCTTACTGTATATACTTTACCCTCCCATCTGTCCAAATCCCATCGCAAAATCTCTATGCATCAACAGCCATAGATGTATTTTCACCTTCATTTGTATCAGAGTGTGGTCTAAATGCAGTATTCGCTCTGTGTCTTACTTCGTGTTCATTTTCTTCTCCTTGCGATGATGCTGTTGTTTGTGATTCACGTGGTTCAGATTGTGATCCGTCCTCAACTTGTTCGTTTTCTATCGGTACAGTTGGCGTTGGTGTTGGTTCTGTAGATTGTGGCTGTGGTTGTGCTTGTGGTTGTACTTCTGGAACTTCTGCGGGTATAAAGGCAGGAACTTGAACAGGTTGTTGCCGTAAAACTCCGTTTTCTTGTCTTCTACCTCTAACACCTTGTAATTCACCTCTCCATCTCCAAGGAGGAGCTAATAGTCTAAATCCGTATAATCTCGGAAGTATATCTTCACAAAAGAAATAAACATGACCAACTGCAATTCCTAACAAATCACCACGTGGTAAATCATTATTAAGTACTAATGAAACAATGAATAAAACCCATGGAAGATATGGTGCTGAGAATACAAATAAACCAAGAAATGTTAATCGAACTGACGGATTTCGACGTGCCCAGATGTAAACTAAAGAAAAGGATAAAGGTGAACCCAGGAATAAAAGTGATGCTAAAGGTGATAGGAGAAGAAGAGAAAGTGAAGAGTAGAGAAGAAGCCAAAGGAAATCAAGGGTGTGATTTCGGAAATATGAGTCTTCTAGCATTCGCGAGAAACGAGACATGAAAAAGATATGAAATATAGAGTCTATTGAAAGAGGCCCGAAGTAAAGAAATGTTGTTATTAGACGCCAATACTATACATCAAATTAGTACAGATCACAATTTTATAATAAGCATGAAGAGTAGACGCACCTGTCGCTTCTCTATAACAGAATGAAATGAAAAGAATAATTGATATGGTGAAATTGCTTCACACTGTACTAAAACCGACATTATTACAGATGCAGTCGTCCAGTATCGCGTAACTGGAGGTACATCAAAGAACCAAGCATCAAGCGGGTTAGCGTGAACATTCACGTTATCCATTGTTCACGATGTTTGTTATGACTTATGACGAATGATTTGAAGCTATAAATTGGAGTTGAAACAACTAATACACTATCTCCGTGCTCAACTATTTAAATGCAGGATATTATACACCGTCACCGTGCCGGACGGAAACGTAGCGGACTGTGAATGAATCAGCACACGCTATATTCTGTTCGTAGCGTTTCGACGCCCCCACAATATCCCGTGATTCCACGCGCGGTTAAAAATTATTATTAGTTGATTATGTGATGATATAGACTCGTGCTTACTGTTAAAACAAAAATTGAATGGGAAACACGCTTGGGGAATTAGAGATCATGAAGAAACCGCGCTGCTTATGAGCAAGGTACTTGTATACGTACGTAGCCTCATGCCATGTTTAAGGTTCCCCGCCTTTAGAGTTTCCGATCTTCTCCGGACCGAATTAAGTCGGCAGCGACAATTCTACATCGGACTGTATGCATCAATTGTATACTTCTATTGAGATAAAATTAAGTATACTCTACGCTCACTTGAATGAGGTTGCCTATACTAGTTATATGATATATATTTGCCGTCATCTCTGACATTGATCTTGGAGTTCAGTGATCTCGCTCGGCAGTTGTTAGGCTGATCAACTACAGAATAACCTACACCTTCTACGAATCACGATTGAATTTAAAAATAAAATTCACAAAAGATACAAACAGATGATAAGAGAAATATTGGAGATTTAAAACGTAAGATTTGATAAAGACAAAATATAAATAAAGAGATACGTGAACACCGACCATCCATCCCACCAGATCCGACCAAACTTAACCAGTACCAGTATCCGTGATTCCGTGCGCCCATTTCCTTGCGCCTGTGAAAAGAAAAGAAAAACAGAAGTTCCAGCAATAACAAAATGAGCATAAATAAATTGCGTACTTGAGTCAAAATAATAAGGTGAAGACTTGATAGTAATAGAAACTCAAATTTTGAAGACTAAACCCGCTCCCATGAAAAAGCTAAGTCCTGAGAGTTAGTTTCACTCTCCGAAATGTAAGGCGAACCGCTCATTGGGCTTAAAAGAGGCGAATCCGTTACATTTCCAGATCCGTCACTATCCTGTTGCATTCGTCTGCGCTCGGCGGCAGCTGCAGCTGCAGCGACAACACCGCCACTGCCACTAATGCTCATGCTGCCGAGAGCTCTTGTTGTTCCACGACGAGCAAAAACCGAAGCGCCACGCTGACCGAATACGCGCTCAACCGCGATCTCGGGTAAAAGAGTACCAAGAATGTAGTAGAGAAGGCTACCTTTCCCAACAAATTGAGTACGAGGTAAAGATGCACCGTCCTCAGACATAAGAATATCGAGAATCGCCTCGTTGAGAACAGACAAGGGCGAGCCATTCGACGATGGCTGATCTTCGTCACTGCTTTCACCGCTAGTCATACTAGTTGTATTTGACGACTTGAAACCTTGAGTCGTAACAATTGAAGTCTTCGATGCAATTGAAGACACCATGTCGCTAATTCTGCGCATAGCCGATGCATATGCACGTCCATAGATGGCACGCATGTTCTCAGGCCACGAAAGGACGTCTGCGCGAACATTATGAACAACATTGCGGTAAGGAGATGTTGCAGGTGAGTAGGATCTCAAATGCGAGCCAGATGCAGGTGATGTTCCACGTTCGTCCATTGGCATGCCCAAAGGCGATGCCGCGCCGGATGAGTGAGAATGTGTCGGAACAACAATAGCAGGTTCGGCACTCACATCGAAGGCTCCAAGACGCATGTGCACAAACGGAATACCTTGTGGCGCAAGTTCGCGTTGAATGCAGAGAGCAAATGAAGTCAAAGCAGAAGCAGTGACACATTCAGGAGCGTGAAATGGAGGGCACAGGGAAGGTAAGATCGAAGGGGTAAGCATCATGAATTTGGCTCCTTGACGACGCGCGAGAGGAATGAACCCCTGAGAGAGCAAGGCAACGGATCCAACAACCTTTGTATACAAAATATCAGACCAGTCATAAGCACTGATTGATTCAACTGGGCCAGTAGGATAGTAGAGATCTGGGATGATGATTATGCCAGCCAGACGCATGTTGCGGTCGACTTGGTCCGCAAATTTTGAAATAACTTCATTGCGGTTAATCGCATCTGGACTTGGCAAGATCAAAGGACGAACATCAGAACAATCTTCTTTTAGAACCATGTGTTCCTCTCCGGGCTGAACGGTCATGAACACGATGTATCCACGTTGCTCCAGTTCGCTAGCAATAACGCTTGCAAGAGGCTCCTGTGGCGAGCTGGCGATAACTGATTATGACGTTAAAAACAATTCAAAAGAAAACAAACGTGTCAGAAAATAGAACTCACCGACAGACTCAACACGCGAACCATTAGAGGCCTTGCGTGCGCGTCTCCTGCGCTTCTTGATAGTAGCCTTCTGTTGAGACCGCGCAAAGACGTAGCCCGAGGTACCTGCGACAGTGAGCACAATCATGCCCACGGCAATCTTGTGCTTTGCAGCCCATGAGCCTACGCGTCTTGCAGTTCCAAAAATGCCAGATCCAGTGCTAACGTGTGACGTGCTCGATGGGATTGAGGACGCAGCTGACGCAGCACCACCAGTACCGCGCCCGCCTGCGCCCTTGGCCCCATTGAGAATCTCGCCCGCGGCCTGGGGCAGCTTGCTCGAAATCTCGTCGAGTCGCGCGATAACAACTTCGACCTGTTGCGAGGCCCAGTCGGCGGCGCCGAGTACGCTGGGATTCGCAGAGACATCTTCGACGGTCTTGCGGATGAGATCGGTGGTGTACGCGTTGAGCGCATAGATGGCGTCCATGACGACGGCCATTGGATCTGGCGGCGGAGTCATCGAAGCCATGGCTGAAGAGGACTCGCAAGAAGCGAACGAAACAGTCGAACAGGGGGTGCAGGGGTAATGCAGGGGTGCGCGAGCGACGCGTGTTTGCTGAGGACTGAGAACTGCGGAGGTGATCCGGCGATTGACTGATCTCTGGGAGATGGCCAGATGGGAGATCCGGACGTTCTTCGCAGGGCAAGGGCAAGGACAGTCACGTGCTCTGCTTTGAACTCCCAACTTAAAAACTCCAGCAAAACTCCGACTCCGACGCGTCCCAATTAAGGCCTACTGTATTAACAATTATCTATCTATACCTTTGCGCAGTTGGACTCCGTGGCCATTGGACGAATACCGAGGCGGCCCGCGGCAGTACTGCTGCTTCCGGTAGCTGTTTAGCATGGCCTCGTCGTTGTCAAGACTGAAGCCGGCGGCGCTCTTCGCCAGTCGCAGGCCTGTCTACTGTCCGCCTGCACCGACTCCCACCGGCAAGTACGATACGGTAGGTCCTGATCCGTTCGCAGCCATCGCACTCCACCATCTACTGACGCTCTTTCTGCAGAACAAAATTAAACGGACAGCAGACACAATGCTGCGAATCGGAACTACAAAGAAGCTGAGAAGGCCTTACTTAAACAACATGCCCACTCGAGCTCTTGTTCTGTCCAGAGTGCGGAAAGACGGCTGCAGAGTCGACGAGTCATCACTTCAGCAGTCTATGGTCGAAGATGTGTTTAATCGTTGGAACTTCATGCGTCGTTCCGGTATTGTGTTTAGCTCTGGTAGGATCGATTCGTCCAATACTGAATCTACATCAGATACTTCTGAGTCGCTGTTGGATCTTGGTTCAGGTATCCACCATGAGGCCGAAATTCTCGACACGGTAAGACGATCCACTCTGTATCCTGTAAAAGTTTCTTCTAACATTCATATAGCAGTTCGGAATTTTGGCCGATAGCCGCAATCTATTCAACGCAGACGTATCACAGCAAAACGCAGAAAAATGGTTCAACGCTATTTACACTAAACGGCATGTATTGCTTAAACGCGATACAAAGTACTGGTCTTTCGAAACACAGTCTTGGGTATCTCCGCAAGAGCTCTACACGATAGCGTACTCGCGGGCCTGTCAACTGAATGTTTCCGGAAAATACAAGTGAGTTCCACACGTGATTGCAATATTCAAACACAGCTAATTTATAGAATTACTATTGGCTGCAGGCGTGGAGTCTTGCTAAAAACCAACAATGGCACATTAAGACAGCTAAGTGTCGAATTCGACCGTCTTGATGAACTCTGGGCAGTCGAAGCTGCTCTCGTTCGCTTACCCAAATCGGCTAAGTCAGATCTTGCATCCTATTCCGACATGCGCGTATGCCATCCATTATCTTCGACTGTTCAGCTCCCGGTGATAGTGAGATTTACAGATAGTCCAAAAAAAGAGATAAAGCTTCTTTGTCCAGGTCTATACCCTTACGACCGCCAGATTTGTGGTGATTTGGTCGACACATCTTGCCCACTTGACTCAAAAGGAAAATGGATCAAGAGAGCACATTTCCCAGAGATCGAAGGTCTTCATAGGTTTACGACAGCTGACAGAGCACTGCAGCTATTGAGAGAAAATAGAGACGCTGAAATTTTTCGAACATACGATGTAGCGGGAACTATCAAAATTTGTCCACAGACTGGGGACATACCTTTGGAGATACCAGTTCAATCGTGGTATGTCTTTTTTTGCTTCATCAGACGCTTCAGTTTACTAACATGTACAGTCGAGTACGCGCCGCCAAAGGGCTAGATTTAAGTCGTCTACTGCTAAAAGATGTCATTAATGTGGCAGACGCACTAGAGGTTGCAAAACTGGTCGAGTCCACAGCAGCTGACCCGGTTGCTCGAGTGTATGACATCGGACACACCTCCCGTAGTATGTTTTTTCCGGACGCAGTAAACCCATGCCCCATGCCACTTTTCAGACCAATTAATCGTTTGAACTACACTGGTCTGAAACTGGAAAGGGTCAGTGACCATGCTAATGTATGTCTTATTCAATATTTTATCGACCCAGCTAACTCTTTCAGGGAATGGAATTTTCGAGCGAATTCCTTCAGATGATTCCGCTTCTGGAGCATGCTTCAAACAAAGATTCGGCATTTTCAACTTTGTCCTATGTCGCATGCACAAGGGCTCAATTTGAAAAAGTTGTGTACCCGGCCGTTGTGGCCGCACAAAGATTACAATTGCCAGTTCCAATCTCGACTGCCCTGGTGTTCCCTCAATTTGTAAGTTTTCTCTTCTTTGGCATCTAAATCAGTGTTAACATGAAAAGGTATTGGACATGTTCGAGAACTGGAAAACTTCCTCGATAGATACGTTGATCCAACAGAGACACTCAGATCTTATCGTAAACCCATCATCGATTCCGTATGGTGACGACATATTCAGACTGGCGCTTATACAGGCTGCGGCCACTAAGCCATTCGAAGATTACTATTTAACTATGACAAAAGGTCAGCATCTGAAACTTTTATTTAAAATGACAAATATTTCTCGCATGTATCAGTGGTTTGATGATTTTATAAAATACAATCGAAGTGGTATTAGTCTATATTCTATTGACTTTTCTCGGATCCAGTTGCTCGTACACGAGCAGATCATCCTTTATGAACTACAAGCTTTAATAGATAATGTTAACGAACGCATGCGCGAGTTTCAAGCGTATGAAGCGCTTCAGCTTATATTTAACTTCACAGAGTCAAGATTGTATCGAGAATACTTTCAGATCGCATCAGCCGAGACGGAAGACCTACTTGCGAGGGAGATCACGACCAGTGATACTTTCTGGAGTAATGATCGTGGATTTGTGATCTCATGTGTTACTCTGAAAGTTCTTGATCTTCTCAGTAGGCTACTGCATCCATTCTGTCCTGCTGCTTCACAGGTATGTTTAAGCTTTTGATGACTGCCTTCCGCATTGAATAAGTTACTAATAAGTCAGCATTTTCACCATCTATTACACAAAATTGATAGAGATAGCGCACCGCCACAGCCTCTCTTCAGGTCCTTTTATCCACAAACTAACATTGCAGCTCCATCGATGGATCTATCCAAAGGTTATCCAATATTTGTGACTCCCGATTCTGATATTCGGTACGAGAATCCCACGTCGGGAAACTCAGTCACTTCAGATATTGGATATCTTTCTACACAGGCTAAGGATGCGATGACGACTACGTATCGGACTATGAAAGGGTTTCAGTACATGAGATTTAGAAATGAAGGAACGCTTATTCTTGACAGGCAAAGCAAATATCCGGATTCTTCGTTAGCAAAAACAGCATATGGCACATATGCAGCCAATATAGAGCAATTTGGAGATGAATCAGCACCGGATGTACGATTTCAAGACTATAATGCTTATTTCTCTAATGACAAGTACGGTGTAATTGTCATTGAAAATATGGAGGAAGATGGGATGCTGGAAGCGGTGCTCCGAGCATACTGTAGTACTATTGCACGCACTGCACGATTGAGTTCCCTAGAGGTTCACCGCGATCATCTGAGCTTCGAACCTGGTGGTGTTATTGATAAGCTTAGTATCGATGAGAGAATCACCTTGTATATATTGGCGGTGTAGGTTAAAGAATCATAGAAATTTATTGTACATAGTTGCTTATAGAATGCAGTCGTTTTTATGTTTATTTTGTCATTTCCTCCGCATATCTACTACCACTTTCCAGCATTCCGACGCTGATATAGTTCCTGCAGAGCACGGCTTCCAGAGAAGAACGCGACTGGAGCAAGGAAGGCAATTTGACCGAGAAGCCTAAAGATAGTGGCGCCAAGATAATATTGGAAGAAGGAGAGCTCAATAGCGATGACTGCACCTAAAAATGCAATATAACCCAGTGGGGAAGCGGCGACTGCGGGTCCAATTGCTGCTGGTGCCGCGCCGATGAAAGACCACTGTTTCCAGTCAGTTTCTGAGATATCAGAATGGTTGAATTTTGACAAGACGATACTTACCGCACCAAGAAGGACAATGAAAAGTATATACACGCCTCCACAAAAAAAGAGGACGAAGAATCGTGGTGCTGTTTTGGTGTCTTCATGGAATGTGTATGCGATCTCTGGTTTGGGACCGAATCTGGGAGGGTGAGCAGCATCTTCTGCTGATTTAGCTGCCCGCGATGACTGTGGTTGCGAAGGGTTTGCTGGTAAAAGTTGTGCAATTGTTTGTCTGAACGGTTCTTCTGATCCAAACGATGCAAGAATCAACTGAACGTCCAGAGGGTAATCGAGGCTGAGGAGAGCCACGGGAATGGTCTTGTAGTCCTGCACATATATGGTCAGTATCTCTCTTCCGCTTCTGCCGTAGGCGATCCACTAATTGAACGTACAATATCGATACGGCCATATCCAGTATCACGAATATCACCAGGGAAAGCAGTCTCTAATCCTGTAACGGGATCGTAGAGGAGTGCGTAGGCCTGATGTGGTTTCGACGCCTCGGCGATGGACGAAAAGGCAGTGAATCTGATCCGTACTATAGCGGTGGATGGTAGCACGACGGGTTCTTCAATCATCTTTCCAGGGACTAATCTGCATTCCCAAAGTGCACAAATTGTCAGCACACGAGTTTCGCTGTCATCAACAAGGGAATACGCACTGCCGGGTCTCGAGAGTGCCAGACTTCTCGGTAACGGCGAATGAGCCTGCCGAGAAAGACCATGCTGCCGCGACGGTGTGCACTGCTGCACACAGCACAATCGCACCGCGTAGAAGCCCTGTTCCACGCATTCCTAGATAAGCAGTTTTCACGCGCAGAGTAGTTGTAGAAACGGCAATTGCGGGTTGGGGAAAGATGGTGAAGGTGATCCAGACGAGCAGAGAAGTACTGAACACGGTGGTCCATCAGAGACCAGACAGTGAAGCGTCACGTGGAAAGTTACCCGGCGCCTTGCGTTTCAAGGCTTCCAGTTTGTCCTCGATCTTGCCTATAGCACACGATTTAGAAAATAGTATCCTGCTTCTCCAGTTTTCTCAGGCCCAGATCCTCATTGATTTTGACCATTGCGTGTGAATTCTAGAGATGGCAATGGTATGTATTTTTGCTGCGTGTTCACCGTGCCGAAGCCCAGCGCTCTCTACATGCCACTTGTGCTGACCTAGTGCCTCATCTAGTTGGGTAGACTCGTCCACTACTCCGTCGACCTCGTTCTCGTCTCTGCCGTCCTGGCAGGTGTTAAGCGATCAACAGGTCTTGCGTAAGTGTTTATGGCTTCATTATGTGTTATGTCTGATCTCTAAACAAGATGCTGCAGATTCAAAACCGATTCTATCGAGTCTGCGGATGTTCGCGGTGCCGTGTCAAAATATCTCGATGTTGGCGAATGGGTCCTTGACACCAGTGTCGCGTTCATGAGCACTTCACCTTACTTCGTTCGCAAGCGTTAAATTGTGATTTACAGCTACAGGCTGCAAGCACGAGAATCATGTCTAGGCGGGTCCGTATTGCGCACACGACCACATTATTACGATCCAATACAGAACTCAACCCCGCATTTGCTCTTTCTCACTTGCATAATTCTTAGACTCCAGTTACTTAATATACGATGGGAAATAACGACTCTCAACGTGAAACATTTATGGATATCGGTATCCGATGGAGTTGTGCGTGCTGTTTGAATTTTAGTTTTTGTTTTCTTTATTATTCAATCTGTTGTGCGTGTTCGGTTGTTTTCTTTCACGGTTTCATGCTATGTTTTTTGTTCACTTGTTTACAATCTCCAACGTGTTTGCGCAGGTATTCTGAATAAAGCTTCTCCACTATTGGTCGTTGGTATCGGCCAACTAACTACGGTAATCACCTACTAGAAATCACATTCAATTTCAAACAGCCCGTTTCCCAACACCAAAGCTCATTACAAGTTTACAACATAACTCACACTCGCAGGCACACAATGCATTCATACGGCAGCACCCATATACTATTCCTCAGCTTCTGATTCTCCTGCATTTGATGAAGGTCCTTGCGCCGACCAACTTTTTGATAGAGGACTGCTTATTTTTGGAGAATGTGTGAGCTTCGCGCTCCCTGGATTTTTGTTAGCGAGCTGGATCTCTAAAGAAATAATGTAAAAGCTTACCTTGCTCTGAAGTTGTATCTGTCGTGACTGACAAAACTGGTCTCCGTCGTCGTCTTGGTGATGGCGACTGTGCTATTACAGATATCTGCTCGTCTGCCGTGGAGTTTGTTGACAGTACAGTGGTGCTTGAGCCTGCTTCGGTCCGATATTGAGCCCGATATCGTGACCAAACAGATACGGTTGCCGGATCCACAACGTAATCTGCCTCATCAACTTTTTGCTTCAACCGATGGCATTCAATAATCCAAGATATTGTAAGACACGGTATATTGAGTCGTTGTGCAAATTCAAGAGCCTGTGGATGTCCCTCTTTAAACACCACATGCGTTACGCTTCTCGTAGGTTGCTTGACAACTTTGGCACCTAGACGTCTTAACATCACCACAAATGAAGCTGATGAGTCGGCACCTTCCAATGTTCGAATCTCGAGGAAAACAGTGACACTATCCAGCGGTGTATCTGTCGATGCAGTTTGTTTTCGAGATAGAATACGTGACACTACTGCACGATGCTCGCGCTGACGTGGGGGTGACCGCGAATTAGTATTGTCGTGTAGTGGATGACTGAGCTCCGGAATATTACTGAAAGAGAGCTGCGGTACATTTGACATGCTCCGCGTGTCTTTATCGGGTGGCTTATTCTCGGCATTACTAACAGATGGTTCATCGTCAATAATCAGCTTGACACAAGCCTGAATTAACTGTTCACTGAGCTCGTCATCTTCCTTCGCTCCTTGGAAATAAGATGCGGTAGACGCTTCAGCATTCTGACTTGCTCTGGGAAACTGGGCCATTTTGGGTAGTGGTGTAACGCGTAGTGCAGCATCTGCAGCTCGTCGTGGTGAAGTTTCTGGATTTGTATCTGGAGAACTATTTAACAATTTAGTATTGCTCTTTGCTGGTGATGTCTGTCTATTAGCTTCGGGTTGCTGCTTTAATCGGCGTGCTGGAGACTTAAGTCCTACCGGGGGAGGTGCTTGTCGTAGTCGCTCCAGAGACTCAGAATGAATGCTTAGCCTGGAATTGTTAGTTGAGATGGCAGATGGTACTGGCCGTCGTCGTGAGACACTTGGTGTCGCCAGATACGATGCATCACGATAACGTGGTCCAACACCAGCAACAGTTGACGGTGTCTTTCCAGTGACTACTCTCCCCACAGCACTTCCTAATTCATTTGTTCTAGCACCTGTGCTTGCTGATAATGGTGCAGTCAGTCTTTGCGCTTTTCCAAGCATGGAATGGGTTGGTGTCGAAGGAGCACCAGTCCCGCCGAACGGATTCTCGCGCTGCTTTCTGACAGAATTTTGTAGTGCTAAAGTCTGGTCTCGTTGCGCTTTAACACGCAGCATGACCCGACCATTGCTCATTGAATGTGGAATCTGTGTTGATTTAACCGGTGATAACTTTGTCGGTGAGGACCGTGTCGGCGATGTTGCTGTAGTGTGGCGTTTTGTGGGTGACGACCGTGCCGGTGAGTAGAGCACCAAAGCATCTGGCTTGGCTACTCTAGAAGACGACTTGGTTGGCGATGACTGGTGAGGCCCAAGAGCCTTGGAATAGCGTGACGACGGTGTAGCCACAACCAGCACATTTCGACTTCGAGATACCCCGCCGGTACATAAAGCAGAGGCGGGTTCGTCGTGATGCGAGGTCTTCTCAAGGGAAACATGGCGGGAACGGCGATGCGACGGCGGAGTGAGCGGCTGCAGCATGCCCGGTGAGTCTGTGTCCGACGACGATGCATCTGGCAAATCAAATGCAACTCTCTTGACGTCCATTGCTAGTAATCTGAAGTCGGGGCAAGTCTATGATTTGATGACGGTGCGACTATCAACCGCGGAGCAGATGTAAACAAATGGTGCGGCGTGTCAACAGTGACACGTGACCCTGGAGCGGGTAACGGGGAAACTCAATTGCTGGCTTGTTGCTGTGAAATGTGAACTCCGCGCCGAGAACTTTATATACTCTTCACAGCGGCGGAACTTGCCCTGTCGAGCGTCGTATTTGCCCACAGCAATTACACTGCTACAGCACCGCCACCGCAGCAACCAACGAGCAGGCACGCTTGGTTTCAGTACCATTGGACTGTGGTGCTGCTGGCGAGTCTGCCGGGCTGTTGATAGTTGCTGAAGCCCTGTGCCAGCTTCTGCAACAAGTGCTGACCTCTGCGTCCGGAAACCGACCTGCAATACACACACATAACAGATAACCACGACTGCAAAGAAGCGCGTCATGAAGTTCAACACCGTCGGGCTGCTGCTGTCGGCTGCGCTGATGCGTGTGTGCTTTTTTTTCTACGGCGTCTACCAGGACGAGCACGCAGAGATCCGGTTCACCGACATCGACTACTTCGTCTTCACCGATGCCGCCAAATTCACAGCACAGGGCGGCACGCCATACGACCGCGCTACATATCGCTATACTCCTATTCTAGCATGGATGTTACTGCCCACTACTCGCTACTTTTGGTTCGGTAAGCTGATATTTGCTCTGGGTGACATCGTCGCTGGCTGGCTCATGATCCGCATTTTACAGCATCGCGGACTGGAGACCAGTCGGGCGCTTAAATTCGCGTCGGTATGGCTCTTGAACCCAATGGTAGCCACAATTAGCACTCGCGGTAGCTCAGAAGGTCTTTTGGGTGCAATTGTGATTGCGCTCCTTTGGGCGGTCTATGAGCGCAAGTTGATGCTTGCTGGTGCAATCGCCGGCTTCGGCGTGCATTTCAAAATTTACCCGATCATCTACATTCCTTCAATCCTGTGGGCGTTTGATAGCAGTCCGCCGCTTTTGGGCTCAAACATTCTTGTGAGCTGGATTAACAGGGACCGAGTCAAGTTTGGTCTTGCGTCATTTTCTGTTTTCACTTTACTGACGTGCGCAATGTACTACATGTATGTATACTCCTTCGGTTCGGGTAACTATCAATACTAACGAAAGACAGCTATGGCGAACCATTTTTACAACATACATACTTGCATCACCTCTCCCGTTCCGATCATCGTCACAACTTCTCTCCGTATAATATCCTCCTTTATATTTCATCATCTCCGAATGTCATCTACAAATCACCTTACCCATCACTTGCATTTATCCCACAACTATTCATCTCAGCCGTCTTCCTGCCCTTCATTCTGGCTAAAAAGGACCTTGCAAAAACAATGTTTGTGCAAACGTTCGCGTTCGTCGCATTCAACAAAGTTTGCACCAGCCAGTACTTCATATGGTATATTGTTCTTTTGCCATTTCACTTGCCATCTTCTGTACTCCTGCGCAAGAAATGGCTAGGATTAACTGCATTAGTATTGTGGACTTTAGCACAGGTATGTTATATGGGAATAATACACATTATGGGTGAGTACTAACATTAGCAGGCGCTTTGGTTACAACAAGGTTTTGAACTTGAGTACCTAAACAACAGTACATTCTATCCAGGTATCTTTGCGGCAACACTGATATTTTTCCTCGTCAATATCTGGATTCTGGGAATAACAATTGGCGACATATAATCAACTCGAAATAAGATAAGAAGCCGGATTGAAAAAGTTTCATGGGTGTTTGTGTGGTAAATAGGAGTATCACAGTAGAGGTATATAAAGATTGTGCATATAGTACTGTAATATCGTCGCTGTTAAATACAAGCAACATCTTGCAATATACGTTTGAAATGTTTGCTACTGTAGTATTAATTTGAATCATTTGAGCCTCCAACTTTATACTTGTAGGTTATTTACAGTCATACTCTATGATATTTTTTAAAGTATTTCTAAAATTAATTTTTGCGTGCATTTTTCTAGTATACTTGTCTGGTGTCGTGCTGAACTTTCCAAAAAGAGAGACACTAATTATAATAAGGCACCACTAGGAAGAAAACAAAGCATAAAATAACATAACTTCACTTTAACGGAACGATAAACATGATAAACATAACATTACAACGACGTAATTAGATGGTCCTTCGATTAAACAGCGTCGTATGATAAAAACGACTCTTTTAACTACTGAGGAGGAATCTTTTGAACAAGTAGCATTACATACAAAGCACCAAAACCCATGATAGCCGCAAAGACGAGATACATTGTATTGATTTCCGATTTCTTCTCCTCTTTGGCTTTGGGGAAAACGGTCTCAATGAACTGGTCAGCCTTAGCACAGGCAATGCTAATACGCATATAACTTGGGTCACGAGGCGAATTGCGCTCTTGGATCTTGTGACAGTATTCTTGGAAGATCTCGTATGTTGATCGCACGTTAGTGGACTTCATCATTAAATCAACTGCAAGACCTTTCCGAATCTTTACATGGCCGGATAAAACTGTTTTGTTACGGAACACCAGTTCAAGAGTAGCAATTGCCATGACTTGCGGTATAGCACAGAAGTTGAATACAGTCTGCTCCTTAATTCCAGCAAGGTAAAACAGGCAATCGGGAATATGTTCGAGAGCATCAGCAATCATTTCTGAAAGGCATTCAATTCCCTTGGTCTCGTTTTCTGGCTTGGAAATGTCATCAAGAACAGTAATGTACTTTCCGTATATTTCTTTGGGCCAAAAACGACGGTTATCGACAAGATCTTCATGATAATCACGGATGATGTTAGTCTTCTGCAAGAAAAGACCCATTGACTCATGACTAATGAAACGTTAGCAATTGCAAATGAATTGATATAAGGAAAAACATACAGATGTGGATTCTCTAACAGCTTTGGATTCGCGAGTCCGCCGGCAACAGTCAGTCGTGTGATCCCCTCTCCCACAATACCGGCAACATAGTGGCAGTACAAGTTGTAGTCCTTGACTGTATTGACACCCTTTTTATTAAAATCTTCATCCTCGCAGTACAGCGCCATACCGTGGCCCATCTCCTTGGTCATTTCCTGAATAATCGTCTTGTACTGATCTTTGAGTAGTTGATACTCAGCAATGACTTTATCAAACTCCTCCAACACAATTCTATCCTTCTCTTTACCTATTGTTTAAAAAGTCAATGATTAACTCATATGAGATGCGAAAAGCAGCAAACTCACTTTCAGTGTATGTCCAGCCTTCTTTATCGAGGATTTCGTGGAACGAACGAAGTATTGGAAGTTTCGTCGGGTTAGGAATGGTCATGTCATCTTCGATTGTATCCAGTCCCCGTAGCACGAGGTAGAAAATCATAATCTGGAGTTGAGCAAGTCAGCACAGGTCCACATGGCCGTGTCCGAAACCCACGATTTTAAAACTCACAGCATCGCGCAACTCAGGCGATAATTCCTCGATAACAGCAGCAAAACTCCGCGAAGAAAACTTTAAAAGCTCAAAGCATCTTTTGAGAGTTTCTGATTCTTTCTCGGGATCACGAGGATAAATAGGGTCGTGCCAAACAGACCTGTGTAGTGTATATGGTTAGCAAATGATTATGGATTCATTCAGGCGACATCGCACAGCACGTCAACCACTGATACCGTAAGGAACAGTCAAAAAAAATTTCCTGACAGCTACAGCAAAACACACAGACAGAACTTACCATTGAATGACGGCGCGTAACTCGTTCGGATGGAGAAAGAGTTCGAGATACTTTGACATGGTGCGTAAGCTGCGAAATTCTAGACGAATTGAATAGCAACACAAAATTGGTGACGGCAGTAGCACACGAAGAACAGACAAGCACCAGCAAAGAAGGTAATTGAGTGGTTACCGGTGAAGACGGCGATGGAGGACAGCGTGACGGTGGTGTAATAAGCTGGGGTTCAAAGGGCGCAAGCAACGGAATAATTCGAGTCGCTGGGCTGCCCGCTTCACCATGTACGCTCTGGCTTACCGGTACAAGCAGCGCGTTTTAACATGTACAGTACAGCCGTACCGTCTGGCCGTATACGATACATATACAGAGTGCACAAAAAAAAATAGAGAATACTCTGCCTACAGTATATACTAATACCAGCTCCGCTGCATATATAAGCTAAACCGTCCGTATTGGCTCGTATTTCTTAACAAATAATACGTTAATGGCAGTTTTTTCGCAGGTATACAGTAGTTTGAACAGATTGAACTATATTCTGTATAACGCTTCTCGAACGACCGTGAATGATGTGTTCGTGGTCAAGACTACACTGCCATGGAATTCGCCCGGCGGACCGAGGCAGATCTACTTCTTGTATTCACATTCGCAGTAACACCACGGTGAACCGCATAACACAAAAGTTCAGTAGGCCACCACACCCTCCGAAATCAAAATGTCACAATCTCGTGGAAGGGCGCGACATAATCCCCTCTGTTCGTGATTTGATGCTGGCTGCCAATTTCTTTCGAGCATCACAGGCTGCGACAGAGAATCTGAAGAGAACAGCAGATAAGGGAGGAGCCGATAGAGCAATCAAAGCGAAAGTACAGCAACTAGCTGATGAGGGGAATATACCACAGGTATGACAGCTTTGTGATCAACTGTTTGTTTATTAGAATTGCTAACATCAACAATTAGGTAGCGTTTGTTGGTCGGACGAATGTTGGAGTAGGTCACCTTAGATCTTAATTTAATTATCGTTTTTCTGACTGTTGATAGAAAACATCACTAACGAGACAATTAATCTATGGCAGCTCTGAACCGCCACGTGATAGCCTTGACAGAAAACTTCTACAAGCAAGTCGAGTTCCTGGCAGTACTCGTGATATACAGCGGTTTTTCATATGTCCGGATCCCACCAGCATATCAAACGGTAACATAGAAGGCAATTGCGTAGCTATCACAGATCTTCCTGGATACGGATTTGGCTCGACTGAGGAACAGGCTGGGGCCATTCCCAACTTCTTATCAGGCGCACTAAACTTGAGAATGATTTATGTTCTTCTTGATACAAGACTACTGAAAGACCGCGGAGGAGCCGCTAAGGTCACTGACGGGCAGGTTATTGCAATGTTAGACAACTTCGCATTACCATGGCAAATTGTGGGCACAAAATTCGACATCGCGGCAAAGTTTAAGTCAATGTCAATTACTGATAAAGGACGCGCAGGACGAGCTGCCGATAAAGCTCTAGAACGTCTCGCAGAATATTCAGGGGCTCGTAATAAATTTGCCAGCAAAAAAGTTTTTTTGACATCTTCCGCTCAAAATTTTGGTATTGAGCACCTACAATGGGCGATACTGAATCACTGCGGAGTCCGATGCGACCCAAAGCTGTGACAATAGCTACATTTACATACTGTACATAAATGACTGTTAATATTACGTTTTTACACAACTATCCGACGACAAATTAATCCAGAATCCATACAAAACAAAGCCGACATTCAATTAAACAAAATAATCAGAATCAGTAAATTAAAATCAAGTTTCAGTGCAAGCGTTATACTGTAAATCTACAAGGGCTTGCGAGCAACGAAAAGCATCATAGGAGTAAACAGCTGAAGCTTGCCGCCAAGTACAAGATTAACTGCAGCCTCCTCAAGAGCCTCGGTAACCTTCTGCGTGCCGGGAGGAGCGAGGTGAAGACGCTCGAGGAGGCCGGTGGCCTTCATAGTGACCTGGCGACCAAGCCAAGAGGTGCGGAAAATGGTGAAAACGTCACCGGGAGTGCGGCAGTACTTCCACTCTCCAGAGAGAGGGTAGTACCAGGGGACTTGATCACCCTTGTTTGCAAGATCCTCGGAGTGGATAATATCAAAGCCAACCTTCTCGAGAGCCTTCTCGGCAACCTCAACACGGTACATCTTAGGGATACCATCACCAATCTCAATACCGTACGAAATCTCGCGGTGCTGAGGATTGGTTTCGTCGTATTTGTCGGTCATAACCCATTCGTAGACAGCGAAAGTGCCACCTGGTTTGAGTACACGGTAGATCTCGGAGTACACGCCCTCAAGAGTGGGAGCGTGCACGGTAGCCTCGATGGCATAGACAGCGTCAAATGTCTCGTTCTCGAAGTCCATCTGCATGAAGTCACCTTTAACGAAGGTAAGATAGTCAGCGAGACCTTTAGTCTTAGCGTAGTGGTTGGCACGCTCGACCTCTGTCATACAAAGTTAGAAATGAAAAGTCATTTAGAAATTAAAAATGAGCACTCACGGTAATCGTTGTTGTTAAGACCAGTGATATGCGCCTCGGTGAAGCGGGCAATTTCCTGTGCGGGACCACCGACACCGCAACCAACATCGAGAACCTTCATTCCCTTTGTGATGCCACCTTTGGCAGCAAGGTAGTGCTCGTGACTGTTGAAGATTTGTCAGAATCGGTAATTCAATTGCTACATGGCCAATTATATCAAGAGCAAGATCTTACCGGGCAGTGGCCTGCTTGAAAGCTTCGCCAGGATAGTAGCGCGAGAAATGGAAGGAGGTACCCCAGCCATATTCATAAACTGCACAGCACAAATCTGTTAGCAACAAGTCAAATATAATAAAAAAAAGAAATGGTAAATAAGCATACAGTCGGTAACTAAGTTGTAGTAGTGCTTGGTGAGTGTGGCGTACTCAAGAAGACGGCTCTGGACGCTGTTAGTTACAATTGAAGCCAGATTAGCTCAACAACAGGCCACTTACGGTCTTGTCATCGTCGGTCTCATTTGAGGGGCGCTTATTGTCCCAGAATTGGAAGTACTCGGAAACGGAGGCTTTCTGAGCAAGGTCGTTCTTGGAGATCGCGGACAAGAAACCGGTTTTGGAGGTCGCCTTGTCGCCATGCATGGCTTTGGCGAAGTCGGCGTCCTGCTTGCGGTCTTGCTTCTGGGGTGCAATGGAGGTAGCCATTGTGCAGGAGTCTGGTTGAACAGCTGTAACAGCGAGAGCGAGTTGAGCGAAAGAGACTGGTTAAGCAATCTCAGGTGAGAGTGGGTGTAGAGAAGCTGTGAAGGTGGAGCTATCGCAGTCGCGTGGGCGACGCGATTTATTTATCGCGGAGCAGAACAGGCGACGGATTCGGCTGGCCTCGGTCCGCTAAGTCTCGGTCCGGACCCGAGTCCGGGGCCGGTCCGAGGCGGGACTGCGATTAGGCGAGTACGGGCAGCTGTGCACAAGACACTTGACTGCGCTTACGTTTTCTCCAATCTTCGTGCCAGGGCGCGCAAGAACTGCACACTTGCACACGCAGTCGAGGCGCCCCAATTGTCCAATCACAGAGCGTATACACTGTGCCACCGTACAATACGGTAATCTTACCTGTGCATATTATATATAGTCTGTATATTTGGCACACAGTACAATTATATGTTCCGGTGAGCGAGTGAATGGCCCCAAGGCCCAATTATAAGGGCTCGGAGTGCAACAAAATGCGCACCAAGCCCGTACAAAGTCTCAAACGCGTCTCATTCGAGTCGCTCGCTTGACCAGCGAGGCAGCGATGCGTCTCAGGTGTTTACGCGACCATGTTAGCCCTTTCCGCTTAAACTCCAGCACCACTATTGTCCTGGGTCTGTTCTGCGGCGTCCCTGACAGCCCCAGCGCGCGGACCTCCCCCTGCATTCCTCGCGTCAAGGGACCCTGCCTGAAACGGCAACTCGCCGACAAATTAACGCGTCGCGTCCGTCTAGCTTTGCAACCCACGCATTCTTCACTCCTCGGCGCAAACACGCTCCAGGCTTTATCTATACATTGCCTCGTCCACATCGCCTCATCGCCTCATCGCGATCTTGCAGCGCGCTCTCCACTCCATTCTGCAAGATTTTCTTGCTCCTCCACCAGCTTCACCGCCTTGTTACTCCGGTCGATCAACAAGCGCCTCACCAGTATATACAGCACGTCGTTACTACCTCTCTAATGGTTGCTGTCCGCATGTCGCGCAGCAGCCGTTTTGCGGTTCTCGTGGCCGCAGTCTTCGTTCTGTCCCACGCGTCCGCCGTCCTCGCAGCTCCCGAGTTTCTCAATCGATTCCTTGGACGCAGCTTAAATAGTGCCTCAGAAGACGACTATTTGCGGCGGCGAGACCTGGATGTTGCTGGGAAGCATAGATTCCAACCTCGTGCATCGTTTGCTAATGCATCCGCTATCGACATCTCTTCAACTGTGCTGTCCACTGTCACATTTTTCACTACTGCTGTCGAGCTTGAAGGTGTGTTCTACATTTCTCTCTGGACATTCACCTGCACTTTACTGACGCATCTTCTTACTAGATGTCACCACCACACTCACACAGGAGATCACACTCTATGTGACGCGTGTTGATGCTGCCACTACACACGTCTCGCCTTCAATCCAAACAATCACTCAGACTGTCACCTATACTCGCACAGTTGCCGAGTACTATGGTACTGCTTCGCCCACCGAGGTAGCAACCATCACTCCAACACCCACAGCAGAGGCCTTACTGGTCTCAACGTCACTCGTGAGCTCCGACGACGTCACTGAGACAATGACCGTGCCAGTAACTCGGACAGTGACCATCACCTTCCCATACACTGCCACTATCACTGACGGTAGCAGCGATGACCCCACGACACGATATGTCACTATGACGCGTACCATGACGGCAACCGAAACTGACATTGCATTGCAACCACGATTGGCACGAATGGCCAACATTTATAATCCGACATCAGCGCTGGCGACCTCCGACGATGTAACCACAACTTCAACCATCACTTCATTCGTCACCATCATGTTCACACGCACAGTTGAGCAGCCACTGCTTTTGTCGACCCCTACAACCATTGCGACACCATTCCGTAACTCAACAATGGGATTCAACTCGACTATGCCAATGACCTCATTAATGCCGTATCAGGCATCTTCCGTTGCAGTACCAACAACTTATAGTGCAACAACAACATATGTCATGTACGTTGACCAGAATGGCGATCCAGTCGTGGTTCCAGAACCAACATCGTCCACGTCAACATCCTTCACGTTGGCAACTCCAAGTACCAACAGTACGATGCATCTTTTCAGCCACCGGCTAAGACGTCGTTTTGGCCGTGCTTATGGCTCATGGTTGCTCGACTAGATATTCCACATTGTAAAGTCATTCGTTTTTCTCGCATACTCACACGATTTGTAGACTGTCACTTGAACTCGCTTCTTGGCCCGGGTTAATTTATGTATCCTAGATGTAACTAATATGATTTGCTTTTCGCTATGTTTGCTGGTGGCGTGAGGTGTAGAGGTTCCGAAGGGTAGGTAGAATAAAAGTTCGAGATTGCGAGCCATATATATGCTGTATCGTACTTTATACAAATGCGACGGGTGTTGATCGCTCCAGCTGGTACCCTAAACCGCGTACAGTAACCGTCGATCATCGATCGTCTCGAGCTGGCCTCCTATTTAGGTGCGACCGTTGCCTATACAGACTTGTATATGTACTGTATATAGCTTTCCACCAGGCATTCAAAAATCGTTAGATTATCATCTTCTTATTATATAAATTTAGTCCTTGTATTTTTCACTTTCTTACGCAGCTTTTTGTTGACACAATGACAGGAATTGTTCTGCACTGGTAAGACGCATATATGGAGCTCTTCATATATAGACACCCCTGCCACAGGCTCACGCAGTCACGCTAACAAAATAAACTATCGTTATCTATAGGCTTGAGCAATCGCGCGCGCATCGTGTACTCTGGCTTCTCGAAGAGTTGGAGCTTCCTTATACGCTCAAGATTTACAAACGCGATAAAAGAACCTTTCTTGCTCCACCAGAGCTCAAGGAAATCCATCCTCGCGGCAAGTCGCCAGTCTTGGAGGACAACGGCTTGATCATCGCTGAGTCTGGACTGATCGTCGAATATCTCTTGGAAAAGTACAGCAACTCTGAAGATGCACGCGAGTCATCACTCAAAGCTACGCAATTGACGCCGGATCAACAGCTCCAAGAGAGATATTACGTGCATTACGCCGAGGCTTCGTTGCAACCTGTGGTTCTTCTTTTGTTCATCACATCGCGACTGCGAACTTCTCCGATGCCTTTTTTTGTTCGACCAATTGCTAAGCGCATAGCTGAGAATCTTGATAAAGCATTTGCAGGTCCAGATTGCGTTGCTCAGCTTGAGTTTCTGGAGTCGCAGCTCAAAGAAAATGGTAGTACTGGATTCTTTGTCGGCCCCAGACTCACTGGCGCAGACATAATGTTGTCATTCCCAGTAAAGATGGCGAAATTGCGAGGATCATATTCAAAGGAGATGTATCCGCTACTAGATCAGTGGCTGGATGATATGCAAAGTCGTCCTGCATTCAAGCGTGCTGACGAGAGAGTATTGAAAGAGGACTCTTCAGTAAAGCTGTAAGTTAAGTAGCTGGTCTTTGAAAACAGCTGAGAATTTGGTGCGGCACGAAAGCATGCAGCGTTATTTTATCCGTAAGTTTGCTACATGCATATACAGTCTAAAGTTCAGAAATTCGTTTGCTTGTATACCGTGTAGAGCAGCTGTAATTTCTGGTTGAGGAGGGCCTTACGAGCTGTGAAGTGGAGTGAACAGAGTCGATCGCCCTAGCCATTGGTGTGCGGAAGCGTCTGACGTTGGCTCCAATACGCGTGCACTGTAGCGTCGTACATATATAGCCTAACCCAATGATCCCGCCCGAGGTGAGGTGCACGTGTGCACCCTTCACCCTTGAACGAACTCCCAGTCGCTATCGATCGGCCACGATAAGTCGATAAATCGCTAAATGGCCAAATGCAGCTTGACTTCAAAACTGCACCAACGCCCAGTACATTTACATAGACGGAACTCGGATATTATCAGAGGAAATGGGAATTATTCTTTATTGGTACGTATGCTTGATTGACGCTTTTGTGCGACGTCTTTTTTATACTTACACCGAGTAGGCTTGAACAGTCGCGCGCTCACCGCATCCTGTGGCTTCTCGAGGAGCTTGAGTTAGAGTACACACTCAAAATCTACAAACGAGATGAAAAAACATTTATGGGCCCCCCTGAGATGAAGGAGGTCCCCCCGCGCGGAAAGTGCCCTGTCCTCGAGGATGACGGATTGGTTGTGGCAGAGTCCGGCCTTATTGTTGAGTATCTTATTGACAAGTATGGACGTGCAGAAAGCACACCGGGAGCCACATTCAAGACTGAATTGATTCCTGAGCAAGTCATGAAAGTCAAGTATTATCTTCATTATGCCGAGGCCTCACTGCTACCTGTCGTGCTTATGCTGATTGTCACAAAGGAGATTCGTAATGCACCAATGCCGTTCTTCGTCAAACCTATTGCAAAACGAATTGCGAGTGGTATTGACGACTCTTTCACGAAACCTGATTGCACTGCTCAACTTCAGTTTCTTGAGTCTCAGCTCGAGGCGAATGGAAGCAACGGGTATTTTGTTGGTTCTGTACTTACTGGCGCTGATGTCATGCTGTCTTTTCCCTTGAGACTCGCAGAGTACCAGGGAAGTTTAAGAAAAGAGGAGTATCCACTGCTTGGTAAATTTCTTGAAGATTTCCAGAATCGGCCGGCGTACAAGAGAGCGAATGAGAGAGTGCTGAAGGAAGATCCAACTTTAAACCTTTGACTTCGGGATGCAGTATACTGAAAGATAGACTCGGACGGCTTTAAACTGGCCTTTGTGTAATGGATGCACTGTAGTCATGTATGAGAAATGCATTTAGCCGTAGACGTGTCAACTTATCATTATTGGCTGTACAGTAATTACATAAAACTGTACAGTAATGCAGTCGACTTATAGAGTTGCGGACTTGCAGTACAGCCGTACAGAGTGTGTATTGTATATCCACTAATATATATTTTAGCAAGTCGTATCAGAGTGTGTCGTAGTAATTTATATGTCGGCGTTCGGTGACCGGAGCTCCGTGGTTCGTCTTTTTACAGTAATGTCGGAGCGCCGCACTAGATGACAAATTCCTGGATGGATGATTTGACTTGCCATGCGGATTACTGAATATACCTACAGCATATTTTTCCTGTTGAGTTCCCCGGTGTACTACATTACTATATTCATAATTCACTATTATTCTGGTTTATTTGCAATGCCAGCTGCAGTTCGTATCGACATTGTCTCCGACGCTATTTGCCCGTGGTGCTACGTTGGCTACGCCGCTCTTCGCAAGGCCATAACCTCGGTTTCAAAGAAGCATCCGGGAGCTGAGTTCCAGCTCAAGTGGCACTCATTTGAGCTGCACCCCGAGCTCACCGCTTCTAAAGCAATCATCAGTAAAGCTAAATACTACGCTAGTCGATTCGGCGATGGACCTCGGTTTGCTGCCATGCAGGCCTATTTGGCCGAAAGAGCTCGTCAAGTCGGAATTACTATTACGCCGATTCAAGACGCACCAGATGCGACACTGGGATCTACCAGATTGATTCACGAGGCGGGAGCTTATGCTGCTACGAAAGGCGTTCAGACGGACTTGATTGTAGCTTTCTTCGAGGCGTACTTTACACGATGCGAGAATATCTTTGAGAAAGATCGTGTATTGGAGATTGCAAGCAAGGTTGAAGGTGTCAACACGGAAGAGCTCTCGAAAGTTCTCGACGAGCGAACTTACACACCAGAAGTCGAAAAGGAATGCCAAGTCAATCGGACAATTGGTGGTGTGCCCCACTACACATTTGGTGGCAAATATGTTCTTCATGGTAGCCAGGACCCTGACACCTTTGAAGAGGTTTTGGAAAAATTATTGTAAATGTATGGTTGATAATTTGATCTACGGCAAGTTCTTTATAGTATAATATGATATCTTTCTGAACAAAAACCTGTTGTGAATGTGTAGCTTGTGATTGATTTACCATTAGTGCTCTATAATGCAATATCTCTGATATCGGATTGAACTTTCAATCTCCAAACAAACAACATGCTGGATCGCGTCGACAATATGCATCAAGTGCTTGGACAGCGTAGCCGAAATCAAACAGTCGAATTTGAGCTTCACTTAAGTATATTGCAGCAGATGTCCCTTCATTTAACGAATTACTGTTTTTATTGTCCAATATGCACTCTGCGCTTTCTCTTGAGACCATCTGACTTAGAAAAACTCCAATGGATCGCATCCAGGACGAAAGATCCCCGCTAAGAGTAACCACATCATAATGCTCTATGATATCAGAATGTGTAACTCCATCAATGCTAACATTTTTCAATTTTATATATCGTCCAAGTAGTTGAGGTCCATCTTCCAAGTGAGTGTTCTCGTATGGCGCCGCGCCCGCAAGAAGATCTGTCAAGTTCAAGGTGCGGACATTGAGCTCCAATGATGTATTTGACAGATATATATCTTTAACGTATATTTCCTTTTTAGATAATAAATGACGATTGCGTCTGCCGGAGTGATGCTTTTGATTTGCATTGACTTTGTCTGGATTCCAAATTTGTGGCAGCGCTTGCACGCGGATCAAGAAGTCGAGAACTCCGATCGTACAAAGAACCATGTCGCTTAGCAAGTTCATTCGGCTGACTACCGCATTTGAACGTGGGGCAGCTACTGAAGGTGGTGCCGCATAGATTGGTGAGGGTCGATTCTGTGTGGAAATTGGTATAATAACTGATTCTGTTCTGACAGGTATTGTGAGTGATGATTGTGGCTGATAGATGGTCGCTTGTGCTGTGGACGCTGGCATCTGAGAGGTCTGTAAAATGCACGCTTGAATCAGCCAAACAGTGCTGAAAATCCATGTAGGCCTCCACATTACTGATATTTTGAATGCAAGGTCATGTATTTGAAGAAGGTGCTTGGTGGTATTCTGGCTGAAAAGAAATATGCGCGGCAAAATCTAGTTTGTTCTGCCACAAGAGGGTAAAATTGGCATTCGGGCCAGACTTACGAATCTCAACGAGCTTAAGAAATAGTAGTACATTATTACAGTCTACATATATAGTTTTTTCCATTAAGAATATCGTACAATCTTATTTACACAAAAAAGGTATCAAAAGTAAAACACATTTAGTCAGAAGTAAAAATATTGTCCCACGAGATTGGCGCCGCGGTATCAGTTAAAAAGCATGCACAGAATAATTCTTATCTTCTTTTTCAGTGTTCACAGAGCTGGCTGCGTCCAAAGGTGTAAGTGTATCATGAGATAGGAGTCCTCTCTCAATGTCAGAGGCTGTGAACAGCCGAGTCCAAACTGGCCGTCGCATGAGCCGATTTTTGGTCGGACTTCCTTTTGGGCACGTAAACTCTTGGTTTGGGTCCGTAAGGCAGAAAGTTTGCTCAGTGTCTTGCGATGACTGCGGTATTTCATTATTTAAAGAAAGCCAGAATTGATCTGTTTGGGACTTACTTTGCGGAGGTTCGGCATGGTCAATAACACGATCGTGGCTAACGAGGCTAGTTCGCAGTGCACCACTTGGCCAGAAATCTTTGAGCGTGAGATTTTTGCTTGAGGTCGCGGTAGACGACGTAGAATCCATATCTGCCGCATTATCTTTCTTTGACTGAGGAGATCTTGACACACGGTTGGTTTTGATAAATAGCGGCTGATAGACAGAGTCTCTTGAACTGGGAATCTCGCGGAATCTTTTATTAGATTCTGGTATAGGACTGGAATCCACATCGTCGACAGTGTGCTTTCTCTTTGAAGCGGTCGTCAATACAGTTTTTGACGCAGTACTCGATACAGTCTTTAAGGCAGCCTTTAAAGCAGCCCTCGACGCAGGTTTCGACGTTGATGTCTTTTGAGGGGACTTGGCAGGAGATCGTGAAGGAGGTGTAGGATTAGCGGCAACAAAGTCAGCATCTGCTGGATTTTCACACATGCAGACATAGAAACGCACTTCGGAGTCAGATGCCGCGACAGTAGTGGTGGACGGCAGGCCGTCGTATCCAACATCGAGAAGCTTGTCCATAGCAGCCGCGCGGGCTATCGAATGCCATTTTTTTTCCTCGGCTTGACCACTTGGAGCGATGACAATACAGTCCGCAACAACGACGTTCTCGGCCAAGAATGCAAGATTGCACGGTTCTGATTGAGAAGGCGGTAAAAGCAAGCAGGACGATCCAATGGCGACATCTTCTAGCCGTGAGAAGCAAGGGGTGGTTTGCAGTTTGACCCCCGGAAAAACGTAGGAGGTAATACCGAAGACTTGTCGCAGAAAAGCAGAGAGATCGGCCGTGCAGAGCGGATGGGTGCGCGAGGTCAGCCTGGCGAGAGAGCAGCCGACGTGGCGAACGAGGTACGCGCGAAGGAGGTTTGGCAGCTCGGCAGGTGGAAGGGAGCGCGAAAGCGTGACGATGCTGGGAGGCGGAGGCAGGACGAGCAGTTCCAGCACGCGGCGGGCCATGACGGGGAAGTCACGGGTATGAGGAGGAGGAGAGTTGGGCCGGGGTATATGCTGCGAACGAGCAAAAGGAGGCGGTGGTGGACTGGTGAAGCACGGGGGAAGGGGGGTGGACGGCGGTGGACAGGTACATGCATATACACGGCGGCGGGCGGTGGATATAGTAAGTGGATATCAGACCGGCGGTGCCGTATCTGGCGCAGTGTCCACAGACAAATTATATAGCACCACGGCGTCTTGTCCATCAGCACGACGTAAGCCGCGAGCCGCATTAGCTCAGCGGCGCGTAACACTGCTAACACCCAACTCCGACCGAGTCCGACCATATAAACACCAGCCTCCTCCTCCGCTCCCACCCCGCCATCGTGTCCGCAACCGGCCAGCCTTCCCCCCAGCCGCCCTCATGAGCTCGTCTGCCGCAGAGCCCCCTTCACTGCCAGTGCGCGCCGCGCCTGCCTCGCCCCCGCTGCCTCCGCCGCAGCAGCATCGTGCCATGGACATTGCTTCCCAGCAGCAGCAGCAGCATCAACAACACCAGCATCAACGGCACAAAACCGAGTCTGACAGCAGCGACCAAGAGCAATCCACGTCTCCAGTACCGCCGGTCGGCGAAGTTTCGCGAACCGGCCGCCAGTTATCGATGTCGAAGCGAGCAGCACAGAACCGAGCGGCCCAGCGCGCTTTCCGCCAGCGTAAGGAGTGCTACATCAAGGAGCTGGAGGCTCAGGTCAAGGAGCTCGACTCTAGCAAAGCCATAATTGACTCTCTGCGCCAGGAGAACCTGCAACTGCGCGACTACATTCTCGCTCTTCAGTCGCGATTGATCGAACAGCCGGGCGTCGGCGCTGGTTTGCCCACGCCCCCGGCTGTCTACGGCGGCAACAGACGCAGCCTGGACTTCCTGCACGAGCGGACACAGACATCGTCGCCGCTGGTCGAGGCGGACCCCGATTTATCGACGAAGCAAAGCTGAGCCCGACCAAACGCACTCGTCACTTTTGGATTACTTCATTTACAGCACTGCTCACCCACCCCCGGTTTTCTTTCCATTGGAGTTTCGTTTTTCTGTTCTTTTTGTGGTAGTATCTGTGTACCATTATTATCCATCTATTTGTCTGTGACAGTAATTGATTTACTATTCCATGTACTGTTGCCGTGATATAGCCTGTAGTCTGCGACACCGGCCGCCATCGTGGATCGGCTGTGTCTTCTCTCATCACTCATCAGTCCCACCAGCCATCGGAGTCTTCGGAGGTTGAAGTCTTTGCTGAGAAATTCCTAGCCGAGGGCTTACGCAGATTTCGCGATCCGCCACCAGACGATTATCGACTGCTGACTCACGCCATCGAGTGCGGTACTTTCGCCACACTTTGCTGACTGCATCTGGGACTTTATGTTGGATGCGCAGTAAACAAAACTTCAAGTGTCAACAAACTCCTTCCAATCTTCCCCACCTTCCAGCCGTCGCTGACCAGCATCTCCAAAGCCTGCGCATTTGGTTGTGCACATGTTAACTAAGTCTGCCGTCATGTCGGACGGCATGGACTACTCACCCGCGTCCAACAATCGTGGCAGTGCCACACCAATGGACTTCAAGTATACCAGCGGTGGCCCCGCTGGCGCTGATTCGAATAGCCCTTTCACAGCGAATACAATATCTTATGGCCACCACTCTACCTTTTCTGAGTTTCTTCCTCAACAGCAGGGCAGGAATTGTCAGCAGCCTGCCGGCTTCAGCTCCGCATTAGAAGCACAGCACCAATCAACACCATTCTCCGCTCCTCCGCAGACTCCACTCAGCGCTAACATGCTGCCCGAAAGTTTTGCGACTTGCAAAACATCTTTTCCAACGCGGCAACAGCAGCAACAGTACACGGGATTTGTACAGGGTCGGAAACTGTTTACAGACAGCACGGCCTCCCCACGACTGGCTTTTGGCTCAGCCACAGCAAATCGTATAAATCAGTTTCCGGCACCGCCATCGTCACCTGGTCCTATAGAGAGCCCTATGGATGAGGACGTGCAAATTTTACCGTCTTCGCCATTTGGTGGCGGAGCTCAAGAGAATGAACCTACTCCTAGCAAAGAGAGTACCTGGACCGGGACGCATGATAACAGATCAAATGGAATGATGCGCAAATTCCAAGACTATAGTCCCCGGAATGTGGTCAAGAGCATACTATCTGTCAAGCCAAGAAAAGAGAAGACTTACTCTCCAAAGAAATCACCGCAAAAGAAAAATGCTCCAACTTATCTTGTTCAAGAGAGCGATGACAATGAAGACGGGCATGACCCCGATCACAGCATTGATATTGACGACGATGAAGCTGGGGATCACCACGACAGTATAGATGATTCCGGTTACAGTGACCGCATTATTGTTTTGCGCTCTCCACGGAAATCGTCCAACTCTCTCCGCAAGATTTCTAGATCAAAATCAGATCCCTTATCGGTACGACCTCAGCATAAAGTCCACAGCAATCCATCATTGCTTGCGCTGCTGTCACGGCACGAGAACCTGCCGTTTGTTTTCGCCAACTACTTACAACTTATATTTAATGTCTTTCTTGTGCTCATCATGCTTTATCTTATCATGTCATTTGTGCTTATGGTTCGCAGCGAAGTTGGTCACAAAATGGAAGAATATACGATTAAAGTCTCACTGGAGATCGCAGAGTGCGCCCGTAACTACTTGCGCAATAGCTGCGCTCCCGATGATCGAGTCCCATTCATGGAGGCCGCGTGTAATACCTGGCAACAATGTATGAATCGTGATCCATCTGAGATTGGAAAGGCGAGTGTCAGCGTCGAGACCATCGCAGACATTCTCAACAGCTTTATAGAACGGATCTCATATAAATCCATGGTATGTCTTCTATTTCTTCTACAAGCCGCTTCCAGCACAGGTGAAAACAGTACTAATAGATAAACTATCAAGTGCTTTATAATAGTTCTCATCTTTGGATCACTTTACGTCTCGTCCGCCAATGTACCCAACAGGAGTCAATCAACACACACAGTGCAGCCAGAGCCACGGCAATTTGCGAGGAAGGACACAAAGAGAGACAGAACACCGACTGACGGCACTATTATCCTTCATGACGAGTGACTGTATACTTGTAGAACTACCAGTTGCGCTGCAGGTATCCATGATCATATAATTGAGCTTTCACTACTTTAAACATCCATTATATATTTATGTACCGTAGCTCTCTTCTGCTCATGCCAGGGGTGCCATATATCACATACCCCCTCAGACCTTGAGTCGCTGCAGAACGGTAATACAGTATACCGTAGCTTCAGCCGTCGAGCCACATATAACAAGTCACAGCTAACATGCTTCGTAAGTTGTCATGCGCAGCAAAGCACCGTAGTTATTAACTCGTCACCATACAGTATTCCCTCGTTATAACGAACACCGTTATAACGAATTTCGCCTTATAACGAACGGCTTTGAGCAGAAATTTTGGGGTAACATAGTAAATTCGTTAATCCCAGCTTTAAACGAAATTCGTAAAAAACTGAACTCGCCCACACTAAGTTCGTTGAAACGAGGTAATGAAGTTACCAAATAAGGAAAGTTTTTCTTAGTCAGGGGCCGGCTTGGCTTAATGAGGTCGCCAAAATCGTGGTACAAACCTGTACATTTACATTTTAGCTCTTACCCTCAATTGGCTATAACGATCCCTCGTTATAACGAACGAAAGCTGGTGTGAAGAATGATTCGTTATAACGAGGGAATACTGTATAGTTTTTTAAAAGTTACGGTACTGCGTGTACACCTTTTAACTATAGTATACAGGCGGTATATGTATGCTGGCAATGAGGCAATGAAAAGCCGACTTACAGTAGAGCATGCGCGCAACCCTAACATCGTCCAGAGTCCATGGCTTCCGTATGGCTTCTGTACTGTGCCTCCCTCTGAGGTACGTCAGTCAAATTAACGTCAAAACTCCAGCAAGGCCCAACCGATTCTCGATCCCCACCACCACTCGCTCAGCATTCATATTCCATCACAGTATCTGTTGTTCCTAGTCAGAAAGTTTTGGCAATTGTTGTTGCGCATTTCCACTGCTCTGCTAAACGGTATGTGCGGTATTGCCCAGATCTCAGACAGTTAAACTGTCTTGCCGTTGCTCATCCTTCGTTCAGTTTCTAACGCGTCCAGCACGCAGACACATACGAACTGTCATTTATTGTCGCGGTTTTTCCAGACTCCTCTGGTTGATGGTCGACAATTATTTTTAATTTTTTTTTTCGGCTCTTTTTTGGGCATAGCTTTCCAGTTTTCTCAAATCATAAATCAATTACGGTATGAGGATCACAAAGAGCTCTATTGTGTCCAAACGATTGGTGCATATGGTATGTGTTCTTATATGACTATACGAGTTGCAAATTTCTCGAGTTTTTTTTCTGACTGAGTATTGTTTAGCCACCATCACTGGAGGAATTTATTAACACTACAGTGGAGTGTCCAGAGTCAGATCTTGCTTCACTTCTGCGTAACTTTGGCTCAACATGGACTCAACCGCGTGGTGATATGCACCATTGGATTCCTATGCTTAATCGCTTTGACCAAATTATGCAAGAGTCGATTAAAGACGCAAGTCTTAACGGAAAGCTTCCTTCAGCATATGAGTTTTCACCAGATCAAGAGACTCTACTGATCGCACTGTTGGATTTCACCGCGTTGCTGCTTGAGCATTGCACCCACCGCAGCCTCTATTCAAGCGGCCAGGTAACTTACCCTTCCATCTCGATAATTTTTTTTTTGTTATGCACGCTTTCTGACTTTCATTTTTAGGAGGTCTCAGCACTACTTTATTGCTCTTCATTGAATATCGTCGTTGCCGCCATTCAGGTTTGCGCTCGATTGGCTCAGCGTTATGCTCAAGTAACAGTGGGCCGCTCCGTACTTCTTGGTAACAGTCAGGAGAGAATCCAGAAGCTCGTCGCTTCATTTCCACCAACAAATACTACTGAGGATTTTAGGACGCTGTCACTGGGTGATGTTGTCGATCAGTCTAAGGCTGAATGGGGTACAGAATGGTCATCCGTTAATCTGCAGTATTATACACCAGCAAAATCTACTAAAAATCTTGAAGCATTCACTACGGAATCTATTGGCCAAAATTTGACCAACTCGGCAGATTTTATCGCTAGATCATCCTCGGCATATAATTCGACGCCATCGCGTGTTGGTACGGACCAGGGACCGGATCCTGCAGCTGCAGAGGCTTTAGACGGTTTACTGTATTTCAAGCTTTCGACTGAAGAAGTTACGCGCTCTTATTTGAATGATCTTCTGACTAGGGCTGTCAAATCTGTGCCTCCTGAGAATGCGGCAGAAGCTTTTTTTAAGACACGGGTCGCAAAAGCTTTCTGTGATTCACCGCAGAGTATCGAAATGCGCCGTAATCTTGTTTTGGTGTGGTGTCTGTCAATAGAGTACTTAGCATGCGTTTTATCAGAACATTCATTGCAGTCGCGTGTTTTCAGTCAAATGCCTACTGTGGTCCAATCGCTCTGTAGTCTTATTCACCCTGACCATAATGTACCTATGAGGCTAAGAACAGCTGCACTGGAGACTCTACAGACGATAGCAAACCATCGGTCAAAGCATTCAGAGATTCTTTCTTCGTTGAGCGCTAATGTGAATCATGGTACCATGATGTATATTATGCGCGAGATCGCAAAGGATCTTGAAAGTGGAAAAGTACTGGACGTGTACTACATTGATCGATTGATTTATCTTTTGCATTCAATTGCGGCCAATAACAATCATTCTGCTCAAGTGCTTGTGAATGCAGGAATTATGCCGGTTCTTCTGCAGATTCTGAGTTGCGATACTCAAGATTATCCCACTGTTTGTATATCGATTAGTTTGTTTCAACATCTTGTCATCAATGTCAATGCGGCATTTGTTGAACTATTTCAACTCGGTGGACTTGATACTCTCGTCAAAATAGTTCAGGATGGGGTACAATATGCTCTCGAGAATATCGATGAGAAGGATATGTCGCTCTTGAAGGATTACAAATTCGATTTTGTTCGCTTTAATCTGCTAAAAAATGTTATGAAGTTACTTCTTTCGATGCAACAATCTGCTGGCAGCGCTGATCGTATGCGTAATTTGGTTGAGACTCCTCTATTAGAATCACTTCGTCGTATAATAGAGAATTGCAAAGTTTTTGGAACAACTCTGTCTATGCTGGCACTCGACATTATGCTGACTCTCATTCACAATGAACCTATGTCCTACAATGTTATTCATGAAGCAAAACTTCCACAGACTTTCATTGACGCCATCCCGGAGCTGATCACACTGAATCGGACAGCACCGATTCCGAACGCGATTGCTGCAATTTGCTTGAGCTCATCTGGTATTGAACTGGTTCGATCCAAAAAGGCAATTCAAAAATATTTTAGAGTTTTTATTGATGCTCAGCATGCAAGCTTGATGTCCATGTCATATGTCCCGGTTCATATTGGTAATGCGTTTGACGAGATGGTGCGACATCATCCACAATTGAAGGATGAGGTAATGGAAGCGATTATTAAGACTGGTGACGAGGTCTACGAAGTCTCAAGTGGAGCATCCGGTGGTGTGCATTTTTTCCCCGTCACTCCTGATGCCTTGCACACTAAGGCTGATAGAGAATTAGTTGTACAGGATGCACCTTCAGATGCACTATGTCTCGTAGAGTTTTACTGTCATTTCCTAGAGGCATTTTTGCATAATTCTGCGCACTGCAAAGAGTTTATTAAACATCAAGGAATTCGTCGCATGACCAAGTTTTTGGAGCTTGAATCGCTACCGTACGGGTATCCTTCTAAGCCGGCAGTGATGATGCTGCTTCGGGCAATTCGTGTTCCACTAGAGGCGAATGGATATCACGTCATAACAGAAATTCTAATTTGTCTTCAGAAAAAATTGGCTTTGGTTAGTGAGTTTCTTGATTTTAAAGAGCCGGGATCATTCTTCTTGTATGTTGAAAAAGAGAGAGATCAAGAATCGGCAAATAAAGTCTTCAAAACTATGAATTCTATTTATGGCATAGTATCAATACTGTCGCAAATATTTGGAGTTAACGTCTATCCTCTCGCAAAGACCACTGTGCCATTACTTCAGCCATTTGTCATGGAGTCAGATCTTCAGACTGTGATTGTGGATCTGGGCCGCCTTCAGCGCAGCTGCTTATACGAAGATATCGTGATCACAAAAGGGTTGAGTCCCGAATGGCGTGATGCAAGTTCCTGGGTCCCGTCAGATGATCCGCGCACAGGTGCTAAAGTTTCTGAATCCGAGAGACGAACAATCATCGTGGAAGCAGAGTCGAAGGTCGATGTTACAGATAATCATTTCAAGAATATCAAGATAGCTCGACTTTTTGTTAGCCAAATTCCAGGTCTTTCAAGCAAGATTTTGGCTGGAATTTCAAAATGGATCTTACCTCGGAGAGTGTCAGACCTTGAGCAAAAGAAGCTGGGGTTTACTGTTGCGAGACAATTGTCAAAGTCTCTTCTAGGAAGTTTAGATTTTCAAAGGCTGAAACACATGGAACAGGTTGATCGAATGGTGTATTTTCTGATTTTGTTTTCCAGCGCACGAAATACTCTCTTTGATGATCGCCGTATTGGTACTCCAAGTATTCATACCGTCACGGTGATTTCCTTCAAGCGCGATGGCGGAATCAAGACAATGCTACAAATCCTCGAGGATCTTTGGACTGATTTCGAGCTCTTGAAGCAGCTGGAAGTCGATGGCCGCTCGATTATATCGGAGCAAGCGATGATTTTTGGTGATGTCGTTTTACTGCAGGTTTTGGCCGCTCTTGTACACGCTAAATCGGTTCTTGAATCATTCCAGACTGGTGGCCTGGAATCCAAGGAACGTGATAGAGAAAAACCAGATTATTTTAATCCGGCCCAATTTCTGGTTGAGCTGCGAGGTGCAATATTTCCAACAATGAAGCGTTTATGGGAATCAGAGATCCTTCTGAAGAGCTCCACACCTATTCTCAAGATGGTCATCAGTATTTTAACATCTATTATGGGAGCAGATGGAGAATCTGGCGCATTTCTGAAAAGTGAAGGCAGGGTATGGCTGTCGCAGAATTTAACTGAGCAGTCATTTCACGGGTCGGACTCTAGCTCATCTTACTCAAACTTCTTCTCAGGATCGAGTAGGCCGTTAAACATGCCTATTCCTAGCCACCGTTTTAATTTCGATACTCCGTCTAGCAGCACTACACCTGTTTCTTTCACAGAGCCAAATCTTCCTGGAACAGATACGACTGACGATTCAGCTGCACGGGGTGAAGGTGTGAGTCAGAATGTCATGGGATGGAGTCCTGTCATAGACGTTCGGACAACATCACCTGATGCACTGACCACGGAAGAATCAGGGTTGGAATTGTGGGCCGCCTCAAATGTAATGGTTGACCGAGGGCTCGGCGAAACGAAAAGTGAACCAGTTGCCCGCGAGAGCGATGTACAGGATATGTGTTATGCCGAGGATCTCACTGATATTCGCAATGAAGTTAGGTCTCAACTTATCTGTCGCTGTCTCGAGATTTTGCGTGTTTATCCAGAGGTCGTTTTCGAGATCTCCGAGCTAGTTTTGGATTCGTTCCACGATAAGAACGTGGATGGTAAGTTACGCCAAGATGCGGTAGTCGAAATATTGGATTTTCTGAACAAGATTGATCATGCTGATCCTGCAAATGGCAAAACTATATCTGCCACCGCACGATTACTAGGCGCCCTTATTCAGACTGATGTGTTTAATGACGCAGCATCCGATAAACTGAGGGTTTCTTGGCCCATTCTGTTTAAACTACTAATTAATGCCAGACAAGATAGCGATGACGATTGGATTCCAGACGCACTTTTAATTATAGAGAAAGTTTTATCAAACGCTATGCGGCCTCACTCGATCTCCCTTGAGGAAGGTCAGACGGGACGTATAGTATTGGTTCATGAGTTTGACAGGTCAATGCGTCAAGAATTGTTTGATTTTCTGGTTAAAGTCAATGTCAGCGAGAGTGAAAATTTAGCTGGGTCAGTAGCGCGCATTTTGATTATTCTTACAAGGGATCACACCTTTGCAACCGAGGCATTTGAGAAAGGACTTATTGCTTCAATGATTCGTTCTCTTCCTTCATTTAAAGGTGATGGTCGATCTCGGCTTCAAGGATATATCAGCATTCTTCTGCGGCATGTCATGGAAGATCCGGAGGCTTTGGAAACTCTAATGGCTACAGAAATCAAAAATTACTTCGCTCAAATGCGTCAAGCTTCAATCGATGTGCCGTCATTTGTGCGCTCAAATTCTGAGTTTGTACTGCGTGCACCTGAGACGTTTGTTCTCGTGGCCAATAAAGTTTGCAAACTTCACACATATAACTCTTTGTCGCGTCAACAGCAGTTCATCAGTCTCAAAAAAGGTAAAGACAGTCTGTTAGGCAGTGACAAGCTAGAGTTTAAAGTCAATGATACAAGCTCCGTAACAAATTTTGACACAAGACCAACTCTGGTGGCGAGTCCTGCTCCAGACTCAGCTGACATTCAATTTAACGATAACAAGGAAATGACGGATACTCAGTCAAACATTGCAACCTCAAAGGCAGCGGAGCCAGTCACGCCCGCAAAAGCATTTGTAGTCGAAAAATCCAGCGGTGTTATGCAATTTTTGTTGAGCGAGTTGTTTGCTATCAAGGATGACACTATAGAGGAGACAAGGTCCAGGGAGCCGTCAAGTAATAATGGGCCGGATCAGACTAGTTCTTCTGATCAAGGTCTTAACTTGGAAAAATATCCTCAATTTATTCAACGAGCCTATCTCATAGAAGTTATCACCGAGCTACTAATTAGTTACAACCAGAGTAAGCTCGAATTCATAAGTTATTCACGCCGCGGTCCGATTGCTCTGGGTACTCCATCAAAACCTCGACTGGCGGTTCTTAATCATTTCTTGAATGATTTTCTTTTTTCGGCAAAGATATTTGGGACGTTTGACGATTTGGAGCAAAAGATGCGATCTGCGATCTCGACGGTGACAATGCAACTTTTGTTTGGCTTAATTTTTCGTACAATGGAGTGCGAAAGCTCAAAAGATGATACAACAGTCAGCCATGTTCGGAGATTTGCCCTTGATGCCACTCTACGTAGCTTCAAAGAAGTTGCAACGGTTGAGCCGCTTGCTGTCAGGTACACGCGACTTGCTAACTTGGGTACATTGTGCAACAAATTTTTAGAAGCACATACTGCGTATGCATTTGGAATGCAAAAGGGAGCTTTACTGTCGCGCGACGGAGATGACAAGGAGGTTGCCAAAATAATGTTTGAAAAGAACTTCGTCGGTGTTCTAACTAATGCTCTCAACGAGATTGATCCCAGGGTCAGAGGGGCGAGCGAAGTATCTCGCATTCTTCTTAAGCCTCTATCAAAGCTATCTAAAACGTCTTTGGAATTAGCCGATGTCCTTGCAAATGCTAAGCCTTCGGACGAGCCGGAGGAGCCTTTTTTCTCTGACGATTCGGACGAGGAATACAGTGAAAGTCCTCCAAACTACATAGCTAACTCGGCCTTGGGAATGTTTGAAGTTCACGACGGTGTGGACTATGATAATAGCGAATCGGAAGGAAGTGAGATGGACGAGAACGACGACGATCAATATGATGAAGACGAGCTGGAAGAAGATGACGATGAACCGCATTCGGACGATGATGTTGAGGAAGAGAACAATTCGGATATTATGTATTCCCAAAATGATTCGGAATACGACGATGAAGATACATCAGAGGCATCTGACGCGGAAGATGAAGGTTTGGAAGATGACGATGAGATGAATGTAAGTTATATCACTTAAAGTTATTTTACCCACTGTATCTGAAAACTGACACTGTCTAGGTTGAAATTGTTGTTGAGACCGATCTTGGTCATTCACATTCGCATGATGGGGAAGAAGATATGGAGGAGGAAGAAGAGGATACTAGTTTAGCGAGAAGTGATATTGAAGATGAAGAAGACGGCAACGGCGAAGAGTTTGTGGACGGTGATGAGGAAGATGGAGATTTTGAAGAAGATCAACTTGCCGAATTCGACGACATTGATTGGGAAGACGAACTTGATGATGAGGTTATTGATGATTATGGTCATGACGGCAGAGTGGCCGAAATCACTCGCGCTTTAGGCGAAGCAGATGATGAGGAAGCAGTATTAGAAGAAGAGAATGGAAGTGAAATGATCGAAGACGAAGAAGAAGATGAGATTGACGAAGAGGAAGATGATGCGGGTTCCGATGAGATGATTATCACTGATGGAAATGATTATATCGGTGAACAATTCGACGATAATCAAAGCTATGGATGGGAGTATGAAGAGGTACTGAATGGTAATGACGGACTGCGAAATCATGGTGCTCACATTTTTTCTGGTCCGATGGGCAATAATCGACTTTCTGGTGCGTGCGCTATAATTCGTTGTCGTTGGGTTTTTGAATCCAGAACTAATTACATATTTTTATTGGTATAGGTTATATAGATATCGCTACAAATCCACTTCTTGCGCCGCAAGACCAGAGCGATAACGGTCTGGGCCGTCGGCCTGTGACAGCGTTAACGTCTGATGGAGTTATGCGGGATTTGGCTGGAAGTCTGACCACACCACTGGAAAGGGAGCAACTGTTAGATGTGCGATCTTTAACCAATTTGTTTCAAAATGTTCTGCGGCATCAACTGTCTCGCTCAGCAGCGACATATTCCAGGCATGAGATTCTGCCTTACGAGCTTGAATCAGCATTTTTTCCCAATAGTTCTCGTTCTCGAAATTTTAGATCCAGTCCTTGGTCAATTATCAATTCTTTGCAACCAAGGTCAACGTTATCTCGCTGGCGCGAAGAAGCCCGTCTTCTTTTCGGAAATTCCGTCAACGAAAGAGCACTTTGTATTGTCAATCATTTGCTTAATGTTCTATCTCGAGACCCAGTTAAAAGTAGTACTAGCTTGCGTGATACGGATAGAGAAAACTCCGCGAGATATTCGACACATGATGAGGCAGCTATCGATTTGCCTGGCACTCACGCAATGCAGTTATCGGAATCTCCAGTTTCACATACACTGCAGGCTCCATCCACTACAGATGCTACCAGTGGACAACCGATTTTAGATGCCGAGAATGAAGTGCCTGTCTCTTATGCCAGTCACATGGAAATTACTGCGGAAGAAGCGTCAGATGAGAACGAGCATATTGGCAACTCGTTCGACTCGTCAGATAATGCCGAGGCCAATGAGGAAGTGGTCGATGAAGAGCACGATGAGCATGAAGACCGTGATGGCAATAGCCTGCGTGAGGATGTCATCGACAACGAGTATGATGAAGATGGAGAAGAAGAACAAGAAGAAGAGCTAGTGACGACCACATCGGATTCAAATTTGGAGCCTGGACGTGTCATTATCAGCATGGGCGGACGCCAAGTTGACATTACAGATAGCGGTGTTGATCCAACTTTCCTTGAAGCTTTACCAGAGGAGATGCGCGAAGAAGTTTTCAACTCTCACATGCGTGAAATGGAGTCCAGTCGAGCTTCAGCAAACAGACATCAAGCTGAGTCTGAAATAGAGGCAGAGTTTCTTGCAGCACTACCACCTAATATCCGCGAAGAGTTACTACAGCAAGAGGCATCGGATCGTCGCCGTGCTCAGCGCGAGCGCGAACGGGAAGTTGCAGTTCTTGCAAGCTCGTCATCAGCTAACAATGCTGACATACAAGATGCTCGAGCTACAACCGATACACCAGAAACAGCAGCAGCTACAAATACAAATGCGGATGCAAATCCAGAGCAGGACTTTGCTTCTTTTCTGAATACGCTAGATCCTGAACTTAGACGGACTATATTGGCTGAGCAGAACGAGGAGACACTGGCTCATCTGCCTCAGACTGTTGTTGACGAGGCGCATGAAATTCAAAGACGGATTGGGGCTGTACAACCGTCTGCTTTCAATGAAGTGTTTGAGCTGGTGGCTCATCCGCAGCATCACCGTCACCGATCAACTATCAGAGAAATACTTCGGAATGGCAACAGTCAAGATCGTGGTTTGACAATTATTGACCCCACACGCGGAGTTCGTAACAGTGCTCGGAGTGCTCTGCAACTAGTGGATAGAGCAGGGGTAGCATCTCTTGTCAGACTTTTGTTTATACCACAAAATCAATTAGATAGAAATCCTCTTTTTGATGTATTGGCAAGTATCACGGTGCATAGACAAAGCCGTGCGGAACTTTTCAATATGATGCTTTCGCTTCTGCAAGATGGAACTTTGGATTCTCAGTCTGTGACAAGAGGATTTTATCAGATTTCGGCTCGTGCTAATCTCCAGCATCAGCTTTCTAGTGGAACGACAGGAAGTGGTGGTCCAAGTACATCAACAGTTTCCGGAACACCTTCAAGAACTCCACTTCCTCGAACTTTTTCTGCGCCGATGCGAGGATCCGCAATCGAATCAGCTTCCACTGAACCAATTGCTATACCTCCTGTAAGACTCACACATCAGATTTTAGAGGCTCTGACATACACTATAGGAACAAGTCATCAGTTTTCAAGTTACTTCCTACTAGAACACGACAATGCTATCGGCTTAAAGCGCTCAACCGGCCGGAAGGGGAAGGCAAAGGATGTTCTAGCAGCGAGAGCAGCCAAATTTCCAATTAATGTCTTATTGGAATTATTGGATCGATCAGCTGTTCGTGAAAACGAGGTGACTATTGACTTGCTTTCAATGCTACTGCAGGATATTACACGTCCTCTTCAGGTTTTACTCAAAAGAATCGTTGGTGGCGAGAACAACGGAGAAGGAGAAAAAGAGGCTGAGGATGTCGAAGAGACCGGAAATGGCAACGATGGCAATCAAGAACACACAGAGCAAGTCATATCCATGGGTGTTGACCAGAAAGGTGAAAGCTCTGAAGAAAAGAAGTATCAAAATCTATTGGATTCACGTCGTAAATTGACTCCGCCGTTCATTCCGGAACGCAATTTGAGTCTTCTTGTGAGCATCTTAACGACTAAAGAATGCACAAATAGGACGCTACAGCAGACTCTAGCTACTATGCTGAATCTTTCAAGTATTCCTGAAGCGGTGGATGTATTTGCAAAGGAACTTACGCAGCAAGCTCGAATACTAGGGGCTGTTTTACCAGCAGACTTAATGGAGCTTCGTGAGCAGATCGTTTCCGCAGTCGCAGGTTCTGATGTACAGGGCTTATCAATCTCGCGATTTGCACAAGCTAGTTCGGACCAAGCAAAACTTCTTAGAGTTCTTACAGCTGTCAGCTACTTATTTGACCGATCAAAACCCGGCAGCGAGCCAGATGATGGTTCGGATATTGATCTCGATAACAGAAGTGCACTCATCAGACTTTTCTCAGAGTTGGATTTTGAATCCTTATGGCAAACACTTGGAGAATGTCTTCGAGTGATTCAAGACAGACCCGGTATGTTGCATGTTGCTACAGTTCTTCTTCCTCTGATAGAATCTTTTATGGTGGTATGCAAGCATGAGGTGATACGGGACGGCCAAGTTAAAAGTGGAGGAACTGCCGATAGTACTACTGCGACAGCGAATGCATCATCACCGGAGACAATTGAAGAACGAGTAGTCAGGCTTGACGTAACTTCAGCTGCTCCTGCGACGGAGCCGGCTGGGTCGGCGCATCTTTTCTATAAATTCACGGACGAACATCGAAAAATTCTCAATCAGATGGTCCGAAATAATCCAAAACTGATGAGTGGTTCGTTCTCTTTGCTAGTGAGAAATCCAAAAGTTCTTGATTTTGATACGAAACGCAATTTTTTTGCTCGTCAGCTGCATGCAAAACCTCGAGTCGGTCCTGCTCATAGAGCACTGGTTGTGAATGTACGACGTGATGAGGTGTTTCTTGATTCATATCGTGCTCTATACTTCAAGACGGGAGAAGAGGTCAAATACTCAAAGCTCAACATTCGTTTTCACGGCGAAGAAGGTGTTGATGCCGGCGGCGTTACTCGCGAATGGTTCCAAGTTTTAGCGCGACAGATGTTCAATCCAGACTACGCTCTTTTTATCCCCGTTGCTTCAGATCGTACAACATTTCATCCTAATCGTGCTTCTGGCGTCAATCCAGAACATCTTTTGTTCTTCAAATTTATTGGACGCATCATTGGAAAAGCCGTATACGAAGGGCGTGTTCTGGACTGTCACTTCAGCCGAGCCGTTTACAAACGAATTCTCAACCGTCAAGTATCTATCAAAGACATGGAAACCCTTGATTTAGAGTACTACAACTCTCTCATGTGGATGCTCGAGAACGATATTACCGATGTCATTACCGAAACTATGTCGCTTGAAGCCGATGACTATGGCGACAAAAAGATTATTGATCTGGTACCCGGTGGTCGTGATATTGCGGTTAACGAGGAAAACAAAAAAGAATTTGTACAGCGTGTTGTTTCATATCGTCTGTTAACCAGTGTTCAAGAGCAATTGGGGAGCTTTCTTAATGGTAAGGACCATGTTAGACTTTTAACCCTGAAGTGAGACAATCGTTGCTAACAGCTGCTATAGGGTTTTACGACATAATTCCAAAGGAACTTGTTTCTATTTTCAATGAGCAAGAGTTGGAGCTGTTGATTTCTGGTCTTCCTGATATTGATGTCGATGATTGGCGTAACAACACGACGTAAGTTCCTTCTCAAATTCCGCTCAATAATCCATGCAGTGAGAACGATTTACTAATTTGTTTTTGAAGGTATCGAAATTATACACCGTCGTCTCCTCAAATTCAATGGTTTTGGCGTGCCGTGAGATCGTTTGATGATGAAGAAAGAGCAAAGCTTTTACAGGTAAGCAGGAAATTATAGTAACAGGGTGATTTCAGTTCTAATTTATATTGTACAGTTTGTTACTGGAACGAGCAAAGTTCCACTTAACGGGTTTTCAGAGCTGGAAGGAATGAATGGTGTGTCTCGATTCAGTATCCACAGAGATTATGGACACAAAGACAGATTACCGTCAGCAGTAAGTATTTTGTTTGCTCTTCAGTTTCTTCGAGTTCAAATATTAATTAGTTATAGCACACATGTTTTAATCAATTGGATATGCCAGAGTATGAATCATATGAGCAGCTTCGTAATGCTCTGCTTTTGGCAATCACAGAAGGAACAGAAGGGTTTGCGTTTGCTTGATGCGTCCAAAAAATGGGAGCAAAATGTTACTTGCTGGTGTACCCTTGATTTTGTAAATATGAATAAATGTTTTCGTTGGTTGATCTTACTATTGGCTGGTTTTATTACTAAAATCAGCTGTAAGCATTCATATACTGTATTCATGCTAGCCATGCAAAGAGATGTACGATTTATTACATTCTAGATATGCACGCTAAACTTTGTACAAACAAAAAAACCAAAAAAACACCTTTAAACTCACAAAACCCAGACAAATTTACAACTAGTGAACAAAGCAAAAATAGCAAAATAATTATTATAAGTTAAATCATATCTTCTCCGAAATAACTGTATTACCGTACTCAAAATTAGGGTCTGTAATGGTTGTATTGCCATATCCGAAATTTTGACCACCAGATTCAGCACTGGCACTTCCTTTTAAATATTGGTTGGTATTACTTGTCTTGTCTGCGGTTTCCCTGGGAACTTGTAAGATTTCGCTATCAGGATAAACCGGGAACTCCAATAATGTCTCTGCTACAGGAAAAAGATAACTCAGAATATAGTAAGAAAGCGCGGCAGAAAGTGTACCGTAAAAATAGCCCAAGTTGTAAAGATGTAAGATGCCTTGCGACATGGATATAGAACTGTTGACCGAATGCATAAATCCCGGAAGCAGAGGAATCCAGCCTACACAAAATGCAACAAGTGCGCGCCAATTAGTTCCCCATTTATTGTATCGGTAGATACCGTCTTCTTCGTATAACTCCCAAACGTCGTATTTACGTTTATGTACAAGGTAATAATCGCAAAGAAGAATGCCAACGAGCGGGCCTAGCCAAATTGCATAGCCTGACATAAAATTGAGAAATGAAGGTGCAGATGTGAGAATATTCCATGGCGTGAGAGCCCATGATCCAATGAACGCAACGATAATCTGACCACGTCGAACATTAATAAATCGAGGAAACATACAATTTAGATCATTGGCGGCTGAGACAGAATTGGCAGCAATATTGACACCAATTTGTGAAATTAAAAAGAAAAAAGCACAGAAAAAGGCACCAGCTCTACCGCCAGGCGAAGTCCAGTGATCAATGTACGGCAACGGGTCCCATGCTACTGTCCCGTAAAGAATGCGAGAGCCTGAAGCAATAACAACACCAAAAAATGTTATCAGACAGCCAGTTGCTGGAAGAACGATCAAAGTAAGAAGTGGAGACTTGTTTGTCTTGGCATACCGTGTAAAATCAGGAACATTGACGGCCAAGGTTGCCCAAGTTCCTATATTGGCATAAAATCCAGCAAGGAATGCCCATGCAAGCTGTGAGCCAGACAGCGAAGATTCAAGTCGCCAGATATCAGTATTGGAGATCCCGACAGTATGAATTGTCCATCCGGCAATAGCGAAGCCAATGGCCGGAGTCGTGATAGCCTTAATAGTAAACAGCCACTTTAAATGTTGCATTGGGATCAAATGAACAGGCATCATGATAAAGAAAAAAATAACATACGCCGTCATAAGCTGAGTGTCGATGTGAGCGCTGGCAGGTAAAGTGTTGCGCAAATCTCGAAAAGACGGCCATATGGCGTACAGCATTGAGCGAACACACTCAGCTCCAGTAAACACATTGATACCATACCAGAATACACCAACAATAAGGCGCATGGCAATTACTAAATAGGAAAAATAGAAACCAAAAGAGGCACGAGACTGGACTGAGAAGTTGATACGGTATGTAGATCCAACCACACCATTGAGTGTAATAACAATGGAAACAACAAACTGAGCAAAAACGACGCAAAGCAGAGAGTCCCGCCACGACAACCCAACAGCAACAAGCGAAGCGGCATTACGGAAACCTGAAGGTGACATATTGTCACTAATCCAGTACATGAGATAGTTCCAAGACTTCCATGTCTGATAATGCACGGGAACAGGGTCGAGGTCTAGAAAATTGTCAGTTACCCAACAGAAAATTAAAGCAGCGCAATTGATTGATTGTTTGTATGCTACGTACCTGCATTAGAACGGCGAGCTGCATCGGCAGAACTGAGCTCCAGGCGCTGGACTAGCCTTGGAAAGAAGCCCGTCTTCTCCTGCGCGGGCTGTGGCGAAGAATCTTCGGCATCGTCAGCGTTGCTCCAGAAGTCCATTGGCGGGAGAAAAGCCGGCAAGAGCAATGTGTGACTATAGGCGCAGGCGTGCACTCAGACGCAAGATGCTCCTCCACACGGGCAGACGCGAGGGCTATATAAATAGATCGAAGACTGTGAAGAGAGCGCAGAGGAGGATGGGTGCGTGTGACGGTGGTGCTCGATTGGCGATCTTGCGATGGCGGACGCGGTCCGAGCCCAAGCCTTCGAAGCCTCCGCGCCGCACTGGCAGACCGAGTTCACTCGCTGGCTGACTGGCTCGCTGCTGCCGCTGCATGTCTGCAATAACTGCAACTCTGCATGAGACCGAGTTCACCGAGCGCTTCTTAAAACTTTAATTACCATTGGATTAATATATATGGATTTCGATGCTCGAGCGCTTTCCAGCAAGCGCACTGGCCGCCGCGTGCGCCACACGGCCGTCCCTTGCATGCGCCGTCCCGCGGTGGGGGATCCTGATAGGCTCAGCTGGGCCTGTCCCGCTGCGCAGTCGGCGCACTACTGCAGAGGCCCGCCGGTCGTCACAGTGACACTTGGGAGATGTAAGATCTGCCCATCACAGTCGTAAACCATTGCAACCACAGGAGGCGGAACAGTGGAAGGCTGGGCGATCTGATCTCACGAGGCGTTAATAGAATCAATTAATCTGAGCCTCAAGCCCTCGATCGATTCACCTTATAAAAGCTTAAGTTAATTGCAGCCGAGCCCGCTGACCGCACCGCGGAGATCCCTTCAAATGCATATAATAAAACCGGTGAAGCTGCTGCTCAATATATACATGGCGAGATGCCGCACACATTACAGTGCTGTACCGTAGTTACTGTAATTGCATACGTAATCCAATTTACACGATCACTTCCAATTCAATCAGTGTACTGTACAGTGCATGCAAATTTGATTTTGGGCTGTGATTTTATTATTTTTATATGGTTTGCGCCCTTCAGATTTGACAGCTAGTCAGCAACTCCACAACAGATCTTTCAGCTCATTTCTATTGTACTCGCAGTCAAAATCAGTATTACAGCCCACACTGTATACGCACGGGTGCACTGTAAGTCTGTAAAGTATGTGCACACTGCAATGTGCTGAATCGCAGTCAATTGATCTATTTATCTATCCAATATATTATTATATATGTACAATATATATATATGTCAGGCTAGCAACTAGTGCCCAATCTTAAAACTCAGTATATCATTATGCTTTTCAGAGACTGTATCCGTTTTTGCAACTCGTACTCCACCTATCCCTTCAACAAACGCGATCGGGATATCTCCCATTATCCGCTGTATCACTTTCCCGACGGCAGTACCTCTCTTAACTAAAACGCAGTCCTTGAATACCGCCTCGTCTGAAGTCGAGTTTGTAAATGTGTGGATATTCCGCACAGAAAAGACTGGAACGAGATTCAAAGCGTTGGCCGCCGCTTGCAAAGCACCAACGACACCTGTCCCTGTCCAACGATAGAACAGCATATCCCTCAATGTATCTATTCGTCTTCAATATATAGTGCGAACAAATTGTTAGCTCCACAGATTCTCTCAGCAAACTTCTCTGTCATATAGAGAAACAGATTACATACATACTTAGCCGCTCATCAGCAATCGGCTTAAGACCGTACCGGTCTTCTGGATCATCTTCTTTAGTGATAATGTTTTCATCTCCATCATCGTAGTGAACGAAACCCTGCGATCTTAATTTTCTTATAAACACTTCAGAAATTGCAGAAGTTAGTACAACGTTACGCTTTCCATGTTTGCGGCATATCCGATAAATACAGCGGTCTGCATCCGGGTGGTCAATTTTGTTCAGCGACTGGTGGTTTCTCAGTAAGCTTGATTCAGTTCAACAATATTATTAAAACATACAAGAACAGTGGGGAATTTTTCGTCAACAAATGCCGATACCACGTTTGCGATAGTCTGTCGATTCCACTCCTCAAGCGGTTCTGCAAGTTTTATACGATCGAGGCATCTTTGTACGACGGATGCAGTACTCCCATAACCTGTACCTGTGTTACTCAAATTGTAATTCATAAGATGACTGACTGTGATACTCACCGCTAAACTGATTTTGCAGCGTATCGACAGCCGTGGATTCTGCCAAAGCAAAACGTTAACTACTGAAACTGGCGACGCGAAATACTTTGCCAATGAAGGGACATTCGGAACATACTGATTGCAACGTGACGCCGCCGAATAGAAGCCCATTTTTCAATTAGATTACCTTCTATCCAGCGCTCAATTTCACCGCGTAACCATTCAACGTCTTGCAGTGCATCATACCCGCTAGAGAAAACAAAGAAAGTAATCAGTCACAGTTTGTGTGGCTCTGGATTCTAAGGTGGCAGCCTATGAATTTGCATACTTTGTAGCTTTACCTTCGGCATCCGTAGTACCAGACACATCAACAACATGGATGAGAGCATCTGCATGCCTTAAATCATCAAGAAACTTGTTCCCCAGGCCTCTCCCTGAATAAAATATAACAGTCAACAAAAGAACTACCAACTAGCCAGTGGTAAAACAGACAGACCTTCGTGTGCACCAGGAACTAATCCAGCTACATCCAGAAGCATGATTGGAACAAATCGTTTTCCATTTTTACATGATCCGTAGTTTGGCTTGCAGAGTGCCTGTTTGCCAAAACGAGCACATGCGCAGTCGATCTGTAAATAACCTGTCGCTTTATTTGGGTCTATTGTTGTAAAAGGAAATGCACCCGTTTTGGCTGAAGCATCGGTGAGGCCTGAATATGTAGAGTCAGCGCCGTGATGAACTTGTGAATGAATGTGCGATCTTACTATTGAGCCTGTGAAGATTATGTTAACCACTAGTTCACTCTAACTGTGCCCTCATTAGGCAGACTCACATTGTGGATTTTCCGCTAGAAGGTTTCCCGACCAAACCAATTAAGGGATCCCTAGCCATATTAATATATTCATATATATGTGCGGCCAACTCAACCAAAATTAAAACACAGGGATGCTCCTAACTGAAGGCGAAGTTGAGCTGGATAACGGCAGCAATGCAGGTTTTACAAATCTCTTTGCATGCATTAAATGTATAATGCCACATATATAAGTTAAGGTAGCTGATCTGTACACACACCTGGCTATAGCCTATAGGTTAAGGCAATCAGAAATTTGATTGATTGATTTATTTATTGGCCTCAATGCGATGGCTGGCCGGCTGGGCCGTCAAACTGCATGGGCAATAAAGCCAAAAGTAAAAGTTACCGTTTGCGGCTTTCAACTCCGAACTCGCCAAGTGTGCGGCGCGCATTGAGTCCGGGAATCACGATGTCCCATACGTATGTATGTAAAGAATAAAGATTGTAGATTCACTCTGTCTTTCAAAATATTTAGAAAGTCGTATATAATTACGCAATAGAGTATGTGTGATGAATTCACTGCAAAAGAAAAAGAATGAGCTGCGTCAAATTACTGCTGACCGATTGAAAATATTGCCTTATGACTCTATTGCCGAGCAGTGTACGAGACTAGATACTTTTTATCATAAAATGCTTTGCACATAAAATGGCTAACGATTATATAGCACGGTGTGTGGCCACGAAATTACGTGCGCTGCAGGAATATAAACATGCTAAGTACATTTCAATTTACGCGAACATGCCTGTCTCGCAAGCCGTCCCGCGGAATAATGGCCGATCCATTGAGATTCTGACAACCGAAATTGTGGAGAATGCTTTTCAAGATGGTACGCTATTAAAGCTCCTGCAACGTCTTATCGTTTCACAGCATGTTACTGACGTGGGATAAGGAAAATATGTGTTTCTACCAAGGATTGTCTCGGTATATACGGCAAATTGCAACTTATCAAATCTGATAGAAAGAACTTTTCCAAAAACGCTAGATGAATCTTTTTATTCTCCCAAAAAAATTTTGAAAATGATCAAAATTGAGAGTTTTGAGGACTTTCAAAGTCTGTCTCAAACTAACTCAGAGTCGCGAGTTAAAATCAGAGAACCTGCTGATGATGTAGATGGTGCGAGAAAATCATGGAGTTTATTATATAACTTTGTCTTTACTGACTCATCTATTAGCTTTTGAAAGTGGGACAGGTTTAGATCTTATTATCGTACCAGGCTTGGTGTTTAGTAATTACTGTGAAAGGATTGGAAGAGGCAAAGGCTTTTACGATAACTATCTGAAGATTTACAGGACTTGGGCTGCACAAAAAGGTGCAATGAAGCCTCGTCTTGGTATGTACATTGATAAGTCGAAATTTTCCTCGCCGCGTGCAATTGCAACTAATGAGCAGTGGGTATCTCGCTGAATGAACAGGTTATTGCGTCCTATGGCACCACAAATCTCATATTTCCGAATGAGCAGCATGATCAAGTCATGGATATTGTTATTACAGCCAAACGAACATTTAGACGTGTCTCTGGCAAGCAATAAGCTATCACGAGTACAGTTATTTTCTAAGCATCACTCATTTTCTTGTGTGACTTGTACGTGACAAAAGAGTTTGACTAGTTGTATATGTGTTGTTTCAAATGTACAATTAATGATAATCTGGTATATAATTCAATTTTTTATACTATGTCCAAAGTCATTTGTTGTACTGTATGCACAAAATACCCGCTGTCACGATACCATAGTTAATAAAATCCGGTTATGGCTTGCTAGAAACTCACCGGGGTTGCCCTATATAGTCGTGCTACTAATTTCTTAACTTGTCAGTCTAAAAGTTAGAATTCATCTTTAGCTTACTCTTGCTCAACTGGTTAGAGTCCCTGCAGATCTCTACTCACATTGGTAGCTCTGCTATTGTATGGGATGGTGAACTCACTGCAGTTGCCCGAGCACTAGAAAAACTGTGTACACTTCCAGGCAGATATCGCTTGATTTACATCTTCTCAGACAGTCAAAATGTCCTCTGGCATTTGCAAAGACCTTTTGACTTGGATGGACAGATGCAGGCAATTGAGGTAGCAGAAGCTGTTGCAGATTTAATGACTGAAGGCTCCATTGTCAAGTTTCAGTGGGTCCCAGGTCATGAAAATGTTCAAGGGAATGAGAGAGCGGACGAGCTCGCCAATTTAGGCAGAGAAAAGTCCTCCGGGCAGCGGGTTTTTGTTTCTTTCAAATACCTGAAGATAATTACATCTGCTCTTGTATTGTCAGAGTGGTGGGAGATCTGGGATAATCAACTTCATGGACAATCATATCATGGTTCTCCATGCCAAACTATTGACAAAGGGCTTCGCAATCAACCTCGCCGGGTTGTGAGCACAATTATTAGACTCAGAACAGGGCATGGGTACTTCAACAGTCACCTTTCAAGATTGCCAAATGGTCCACCCATTCCTAAGGAGTGCTGGTGTGGCCCTAGGGAACAGACCCCACTGCATCTCTTAGTTGAATATCCACTACTAAATGAAGAACGTGATACTGCTTTTGAGGACCTCCCAAAAACAGAGTGGACTCTCCAGGGTCTACTTTGGACACAGCCTGGTCTGATTTGTGT